>CAXHSM010001319.1:0-390000 GCA_964019185.1 Maratus speculifer | reverse complement strand
ATTTTATTAAAATACATTATTAAACTACGTTACAATGTAAAACAGATATACAAGCCTTTTGACTTTCATAATGGCTATAACTTTATCTGATAGAACGTTACTTTTTAAAGAAACTTATCAAATAATTCAACGTAAAAAGGTACACTTACGAAATATATAAAGCAGAAAATAACGGAGATAAATTAACGTAAAACTTTATTTATTTATCTTTTCTTTAAGAAAATAAGAAAAAAACAGTACAAATAGTTGAAGATTTAGGAAGTTAATTTGATAGAATTAAAAAGTTAAAATGGTGCAGGACATTACGTTGAATAAGAAAAAAAATGGTGATTGCTATCCTCATACTTTATTACATGTTCATACTTTATTCAAATTTTTGTACGTTATAGTTTATGTTATATTAAGCTATTTTAGATTCTGTAAATATAAGTTTAACTTAATCTATCATAAAAATTGCATTCTTAAAAAATTATATCCTTTCGTACAAAACAATTTATTGATGCGTTGATATTGGACTTACATATTGGCTTTCTTTCTTAATCTAAATATAAAAAGGTTTTGTAAATAATATATTGTTAGATCCTGAAAAAAGATGACAAAAAGATTACATAGGAGATACAAAATAAAGAGAGCTAATCTGATACGGATGGAAAAAATAACAATCTCAGATCTGTTTTTTTTTTTTTTTTTTTTTTTTTTACAAGTTTCCGCAGAGACTCGAATCTGGATAAATCTTCCTTAAGATTTTCCCAAACAACCTAAGAATAATGAGCAGTCGTTACTTGCAATATTTCAGCATCTTTTTACGTTAAGATTTTTTCAAGTCTCTATCGAAATCTTTTGTTCGCTATTTCTAAGTAACTTCACCCGATACAGGCTGGAAAGAAAACTAGTTTTATCGTCTATATTTTATTAAAGCCCGTTACAATGTAAAACAGATATACAAGCTTTTTAAGTTCGATGATGGCTATAACTTTATCTGATAGAGCGTTACATTTTCAAGAAACGTATCAAACAATTTAACGTAAAATGGTACACTTATGAAATGTATAAGGAAAAAAATAATAACGGAGATAAATTAACGTAAAACGTTATTTATTTATCTTTTCTTTAAGAAAATAAGAAAAAAAACAGTACAAATAGTTGATGAAGATTTAGGAAGTTAATTTGATAGAATTGAAAAGTTAAAATGGGGCAGGACATTATGTTGAATAAGAAAAAAAAATGGTTATTGCTATCCTCATACTTTATTACTTGTTCATACTTTATTCAAATTTTTGTACGTTATAGTTTATGTTATGTTAAGCTATTTCAGATTCTGTAAATAGGAATTTAACGAAATCTATCATAAAAATTGCATTCTTAAAAAATATATCCTTTCGTACAAAACAATTTATTGATACGTTGATATTGGACTTACATATTGGCTTTTTTTCTTAATCTAAATATAAAAAGGTTTTTCCGTAAATAATATATTGTTAGATCCTGAAAAAAGATGACAAAAAGATTACATAAGAGATACAAAATAAAGAGAGCTAATCTGGTATGGATGAAAAAAGGACAATATCAGATCAGTTTTTTTTTTTCTTTACAAGATTCCGCAGAGACTCGAATCTGGATAAATCTTCCTTAAGATTCTTCCAAACAACCGAAGAAAATTGATCAGTCATTACTTGCAATATTTCCGTATCTTTTTACGTTAAGATTTTTTTGAAGTCCCCATGAAAATTTTTTTTCTCTATTTATAGGTAACTCTGTCCGATGCAGGCTAGGAAAGAAAACAAGTTTTATCATCTATATTTTATTAAAGCTACGTTGCAACGTAAAATGGATATACAAGTTTTTTAAGTTCGATTATGGCTATAACTTAAACTGAGAGTACGTTTCTTTTCAAGAAACTTATAAAAACAATTCCAGAAAAAAAGGGTATACTGATGATATGTATATGCGAAAAAAAAATTTATTAATAACATTGTAGATAAATAAACATTATGTATTTATTTTTTCTTTGTGACAATAAGAAAAAAAATAGTACAAATATTTGATGAAGATTTCAGAAGTTAATCTGATAGAACTGAAAGTTAAAATAGTGAAAGACATTACGTTGTAAAATCGAATAAGAAATAAATAGAGGTTGCAATCTTCACACTTTATTAAATGGTCTACTTTATTCATAAATCTAAAGATGTAAAAAAACGCATAAATAAAATAAAAGTCGTCGTTACGGTTTAAGCTTTAAACCATCTGTAGGAGTAAAATTTTCGAAAAATATATATTGGCAGAAAACAAAGTAAAATTTAGAATTTCACGTTAATGTAAATTTACATGGTTATGTTATATTGGTTTAATAAATTTACCCTTTCAATGATTAGGGTTTTTTTTCTTTTTTTTTTTTTTGTTTAAGAGGATGTTTATTTCAAAGTTTGTAATTTTGTACTTAAATTTGCAGTCTTTGTTTGGAGATTTTGGCACGGAAAAATCAATTATTTTTCTAGTAATTACGGAGTTCGTATGCAACATAGGATTCAAGGGATTTTAGCTGTTTTAATACCAGAAATTTCGCAAAGTACTGATCGCTATATCTGAAGATAGAAATATTTTCAATAAATTAGGGAAATAACACTTTACAAAAATTCTGGTAAAAAGTGTTTGAAATTCCTTCAAGCGTACTAGCCCAGATTTAAATAAAAATTTTTACCTTTTTTAATAACGTTTTTATTTATGGATATATTATGAAAATCTATTAACCCAAATTTCTCACAAATCTAAATTGGATAAACGTATATCATAGTGAATAACATGTTTAGAATGTAGGGTACTGAGAATTATTGTTTTCATCAAAACTAAAAACCAAACGTAAAGATGCTAAAAAGATAATGCAATTTCGTTTGTAATTAATAGAATTCTCAGTCAAATCTGTGAACAAACCGGGACTTTTCTGAAAAATGGAGATTTTATTTAAATAACAGAGAAACAATAAAAATGCTACTGTAAATTTATTTTCTGTAAGATACTGTAAATTTATTTTCAATGATTATAATTTAGGTTATTTATCAAAATCAATACAGTCAATCAAGGTAACTATGATCTATCAGGTTAATTTTGGGCAAAGAGAGAAAAAAAATTAAATGTGCTATATTACATGAATTAACGGCAAAGTTTTGGTCTCAAAATATAGCAGCACTAGTGTGAGTTTGGTAACTTGTCAGGGAGTGTCTCTAATAAAGGCACTCTGGTGTTTTGAGTGAGATTGCAATGTTCTAACATGTGTGGCGCCCTCGATCTACAGTTAACTGCAATTTTTTGAGTTTTTATGAAAATTTCTAGCTCCGTCTTCAGTTTGGAAAGTATAAAAGCCGTAAGTTGTGAGTTGGAGGGTATGTGGCGTGGTGAGTTGGGAAGAGCCTCCAGCGACGAGTAGTAGAGCTGACGTTTGTAGAGAGCCTCAGTCTCAGTATAGAAGTTCGGTAAGTGTTATTTCAGATTAATTTTGCACGGTGGTTGTTTAAATTAAAGATATTTGTGCAGCCACGGGCTGTTTATTTACAGGTCAGTAAAAGTAGACCGCGACCTGAAGAGAAGAGCCGAATTAGTGATTTGAGCCGGACTTAGTTGTAATGTGAGTACAAGCTAAAGTTTATTCTCATAGTAGTATGTTTAATTGTCCAAAACACCGAACTTTGCTCCACTCCCCGTTCCCCAATTACAGTAAATAAAAGTTTTGCGTTTTTAATTCTACTCAGAATATGTCGTCATTAGACCAACACGTCACAGGCTCACTGGAAATAAATTGTAATATTCTTCCACCATGAGAGAATGGATCAATGTTTCGTAAAAGTGGAGCAAAGTTATCCTGAGTAACTGTACATTTTAGAACTTTGAAAAATATGGAATTTCTGAAGTGAATTTGATCTCTTGTATCACTTAATCTTCCCAATATTTATTTGCAACTGACCCAAGGTTTAATTCCAAAGCTGCATAAGTAAGCGTCCAAAGATAAATGGGAGAGGTGTCCGCATGATTTAAGGCAGGGTTAAGGCACAAATTTTTAGAAAATATTTTCAATCTGTAAAAGTGTTTTTACAGTTAAAAAAATCAAAGCACAGTTTTAGTCGTTTAAATCTATTTAAGGTTTTGAAAAATGAAAATTGTTGAATTCTATCTGCCGAAATGACATGCTATAAAAAGGAGAGATAGTTATCTTTCTACAAAATAATTTATTCATATGTTGATGTTGAATATACGCATCGGCTTTTTTTTACCCTTTAATTTAAATATAAGAATAATTTTCCGCAGATATTATATTGCTAGATAATGCAAAAAGAACAAGGATAAAAAAATCTTAATAAGTAATAGAAGAAAAAGAAAGATAATCTGCCACGGAAAAAAACTCGATTCTTTTCCTTTTTTTCACCAGATTCCACTGAGACTCGAATCTGGATAAATCTTTCTTAGAATTTTCCGAAATAACCCCAGAATATTGGCCAGTCTATACTTTGAAGATTCCCATTTCTTCTTTACTTTGAGATTTTTTCTAGTTCCCATCAAAAGCTTTAGTTTACTATTTATAAGATTTTTTGCCTGACATAGTTTAGAGTACAAAAACAGTTTAATCGTCTAGGTATTACATTGTAATCTATGTATCGATGCAAAATAGATATTCATGCCTATTGACAGTCAGTAAAAGCTATAACCTAAACTCAATGAATTATACTTTTTAAAAAACTTGTCGAAGGAATTGAACACCAAGTAATATTATTTAAGAAATATATAATGCAAAATATATTAAGAGTGAAAAAAATACATACGATATTTTTTACTGTATAAAAATAAGAAAAGATGTACACTTTTTTGATGAATATTTCGTTAAAATAAAGGAAGAAAAATTTGTTGGAACTGAAACTTTGAAGGTAGAACTTAATGTGAGTGTTATTTCTTTGTATATACTTATACTGGTTTAATAGATATTTCACTTCACTATTTTGGTTTAATGTTAACTTTATGGTTACTTAAAAAAAAAATCTAATTTTTCTTTATTGCAAAATTGTAATGTTTTATATAAAGATTTTTTTTGCGAAATAAAATAATTTTGCTGGTAATTTAACGTAGAATTCTCCATACTTCTAATAAAATATCTATCTTCTTAAATCTTTCAAATAAAATTGAAAAAATATCTGTAAAAGGTGGGATTTTGAGTTACAGGCTATTACAAATGTAAAACTATCTTATAATAAATATATGGAAATCACTACAGATAATTTGATAATTGAAAAGGGATATATTTATAAAATGATGACCGAGATACTCAATTGAATGGATTTAACTGAGAGCAAGTGTAAATTTACAGTTTTTTTTTTTCAGCGGCATTACGAAGATTTTCAGCAGTATGTCATAAAGGTACTATGCAACAGATTTTTACAAAATACTTTCAATCTGTATGGATACTATTACAATTTAAAAATTAAAGATTCGTTTATGTTGTGTAAATCTATTTTAGGTTTTACAAAATGAAAATTGTTGATTTCTATCTGCCGAAATGACGTGCCTTAAAAAAGGATATAGTTATCTTTTATAAAATAATTTATTCATACGTTGATGTTGAATACACGCTTAGGCCTCCCTCCTTTAATCTAAATATAAAAACAATTTTCCGTAAATATTATACCACTAGATACTGCAAAAAGAATAATCATAAAAAAAAAACTTACAGAAGAAATAGAAGAAAAAAAGGATAATCTGTAAAAAAAAAAAAAAAAAAAAAGTCTATTCTTTTTTTTTTCTTTTTTTTCGCCAGATTCCACAAAGATTCGATTCTGTATAAATCTTTCTTAGAATTTTCCGCAATAACCCGAGAATATTGATCACGTTATACTTTAAAGATTTCCGGTTCTTCTTTACTTTGAGATTTTTTTCTAGTTCCCATCAAAAGCTTTAGTTTAATATTCATGCGAGATTTTGTCTTACATAGTTTGGATTGCAAAAATAGTTATATAGACTAGGTATTACATTGTAATCTATGTATCGATGCAAAACAGATATTCACACCTACTAATAGTCAATAAAAGTTATAACCTAATCTAATAGAATTATACTTAAAAAGTATCGTAGAATTCAATATCAAATAACACTATTTCAGAAATACTTAATGCAGAAGATGTTAAATTTGAAAAAGTGACATGCGATATTTTTTACTGTAACATTTCTAATAAAATAACTTATTCTTTTATTATAAATTTAATATTTCGTACAAAATTGAAAAAAAAATCTTTAAAAGGTGTAATTTTGAGCTACAAGTTGTTACAAAGGTAAAAATGCCTTATAATAAACACATGGAAATCACTACAGATAATTAGCTATTTGAAACGGAAAATGTCTAAAAATGACCGAGATACTCAATTGAATGGATTTAACTGGGAACAAGTGTAAATTTACAGAAAATCTCGGATTTTTCAGCTGTTTTACGGCGATTTTTAACATTGTGCTATAAAGGTATTATAAAACAGTTTTTTAGAAAATATATTCAATCTGTAACGATGTTATTGTAATTAAAAATATTAAAGCAAGTTTATGTTGTGTAAATCTATTTCAGTATTTGAAAAATGAAAACTGATTAATTATATTTGCCGAAATGACGACTTAAAAAGGAAATTGTTACATTTCTACAAAACAATTTATTTATATGTTGATAATGACTGTACGCATAGGATTATTTTCGCTTTAATCTAAATATATAATCAATTTTCCGTAAATATTATATTGCTAGATACTTCCATAAAAAAAATATTACAGAAGAAACAGAAAAAAAAAATTAATCTGTCACAAAAAAAGGAAAAAACTCGATTCTTTTTTTTTATCCACAGATTCCACATGCACTCGAATCTAACTATTTTTTTCTTAGAATTTTCCGAAATAACCCAAGAATATTGATCAGTCTATACTTTGAAGATTTCCGTTTCTTCTTTACTTTGAGATTTTTTTCTAGTTCCTATAAAAAGCTTTAGTTTACTATTTACAAGAGATTTTGTCTGACATAGTCTAGAGTACAAAAATAGTTTTATCGTCTAGGCATTACATTGTAATCTATGTATCGATGCAAAATAGATATTCACGCCTACTGACATTCAATAAAAACTATACCGTAATCTGATTGAATTATTACTTTTTAAAAAACTTACCGAGGAAATTTGACATCAAATAACATTATTTAAGAAATATATAAAGGAAAAGATATTAAGAGTTAAAATGTGACGTACAATACTTTTTACTGTATAAATATAAGAAAAAAATACTCTCGTCTGATAAATATTTCGTTAAAATCAAGAAAGATTGATTTGTTGGAACGTACATTTTAAAGGTAGAACTTAAAGTGGGCGATAAATGTATGCATTCAGGGTGTATCTAAACTCATGGGCAAAACTTTAAGGGGTGATAGTACACATCAAGACAAGCCATTTTGAATAGGAAACCAAGGTTCCCAAACGTCTTCCGAAGGAGATAGGCGCCATTAAAGTTTAGGGTCCAAAACTTCAAATAAACATAAAAAACGGAAAAATTCGTCGATTGATTTGCGGTTTTTACTAAAACTATTATTTCTGAGAGTATTTTCTTGAAAATAAATTATAAAGATAAATTTCAAAAAATGCCGATAGAGGGCGTTTTAGACTTTGGAGTAACGAACAATTATTTTTTGCCGCTATTTTTTGCAGCTCATTAAATGTTTTCGGAAGCTTAGACTTAAACTTAAATTTTGAGCTCAAAATCTGAAGAGGTTCAAATTTCAAATGATTATAAAAAACGGAAAAATTAGTCGATTCGTTTGTGGTTTTCGCTAAATCTACTCTTTAAATCAGTATTTTCTTGAAAATAAATTATAAAGATAAATTTCGAAAAATGCCGATAGAGGGCGCTTTAGACTTTGGAGTAACGAACAACTAATTTTTATAGTAATTTTTTGCATATCATTAAATTTTTATAGAAGCTTAGACATAAACTTAAATTTTGAGCTCAAAATCTGAATCACTGGGAGTGGTTAAGTAGCGCAAACTGAACTGTATTCAGGGGGGGGGGGAGGGAGGTTCAAATTTCAAAGTATTATAAAAAAAAATAATAAAAATTGTTCAATTCGTTTGCGGTTTTCGCTAAAACTGTTCCTTATATCAGTATTTTCTTTAAAATAAATTTTAAAAATAAATTTCAAAAAATTTCGTTAGAAGTTGTTTTAAACATAAGAGTAACCAACAGCTATTTTTAACTGCTATTTTTTGTATTTAATTAAATCTTGCAAAAGTTTAGACTTAAATTTTGAGCTCAAATTCTGAATCGTTGGGAGGGGTTAAGAAGCGCAAATTGAACTGTGTTCAGGGGTTGAAATTTAACACCCCCACCCTCGAACACAATTCAATTTTGCGCTAATTTATTATTCCCAACGATTCAGATTTTCAGCTCAAAATTTAAGTTTAAGCTTTTACAAGCATTTAATGAGATTAAAAAAAAAAATAACGGTTAAAAATAGTTGTACATTATTCCATCCAAAGTCTAAAGCGCCCTCTATCGGTATTTTTTGAAATTTATCTTTAAAATATATTTTTAAGAAACTACTGATTTAAAGAGTAGTTTTAGTGAAAACCGCCAACAAATCGACCATTTTTTCCGTTTTTTATAATCATTTCAAATTGCACCGATCCCCCCCCCCCCTCTGAACACTGTTCAGTTTGTTCTACTTAACCACTCTAGATTTTGAGCACAAAATTTAAGTCTAAGCTTTTGCAAGCATTTAATGAGATTAAAAAAATAACGATTATAGTTGTACGTTACTCCAGTCTAAGGATCCCTCTATCAGCTTTTTTAGAAATTTATCCTTATTTAAAAAAAAAAAAAAAATACTGATTTAAAGAGTAGCTTTAGCGAAAATCTCAAACGAATCGACCATTTTTTTCTTTTTTTATAATCATTTGAATTTGAATCTCTGAACACGGTTCAGAGCTCTACTTAACCACTCTTAACTATTCAGATTTTTAGCTGAAAATTTAAGTTTAAATCTAAGCTTCCGAAAACTTTTAATGAAATGGAAAACATAACGGTAAAAAATAGTCGTTCGTTTCTCCAAAGTCTAAAGCTCCCTCTATCGGTATTTTTTGAAATCTATCTTTATAATTTATTTTCAAGAAAATACTGACACGAAGAATAATTTTATTGAAAACCGCAATTTAATCGACGAATTTTTCCGTTTTTTGTGTTTATTTGAAATTTTGGATTCTGCACTTTAATGGCGCCTGTCTCCTTCGGAAAACGTTTGGGACCCTTAATTTCCTATTTAATATTGTTTACATTGATGTGTATTATCACCCCTTAAAGTTTTGGCCAAAAGTTTAGATACACCCTGTATATTTATACTGGTTTAATAAATATTCCATTTCTCCGATTTTTTTTTTTTTTTTTTTTTTTTTTTTTGATCTGAACTTTGTGGTTAACTAAAAAAAGCTAATTTTTATTTATTACAAAAGTTTCATGTTTTATATAAATATTATCTATCAGGCAATCAAGTAATTTTGTTCGTAATTTAGCATAGATTTTTATATACTTCTAATAAAATGTCTTTTTACAAAATAATTTAATGATAATTTAAAAAAAATTATTCTGGATTTTTTTTTAAATCTAAACAAAAAAATACCATTTTATGTAAAGTTATATTGTTACTACACTGTAAAAAAAAAACTCCCTTACTTTACACCAAAAAGGGTGGCAACTAAGTTGCCACCCCAAGTAGTGTAATGAAATTCCATTTGTAAAATGGTGTAATGAGTCACCAACTATCAAATGGTATAAATAAACACCATTTTAAGTGGCAACTTAGTTGCCACCATGTTTGGTGTAAAGTAAGTAATATGTTTAAAACGTACGTTATAATAAATTGTCTCAATTAAAGGGAAGTTTAGCAACCTCTTTGCGTGAAGCTATTTATTTTAAATTATGGCTGTAATTAATGTAATTTTTAAATTATTTTTTATTTTGCTACCAGATATTAAAGTACACTAAATGGTAAAAAAGGAAATTTCCTAATATTTACATGACTTTAACAGCAAAATAAAAAATAATTTAGAGGTTACATTTTAAATTTAATACAGTCACGATTTAAAATAAATAGTTTGACGCAAAGAGGCAGCGAAACTTCCTTTTAATGGAGGCAATTTATTATAACATTCATTTTAAGCATATTACAGCAACGAAATATGAACTAAACTTTAATGAAACGAACTAAAATATCCTATATTTACATGCTTAAAAATATCTTTTTCATAGGTCAATAATGCGTTCAGTAAGTTAAAAAATATTATAATAACGAATTTTTTATGAAAATATTTTTTGTTAAATTTCGGGCAAACGCTATAGTCATACGATATAAAATATTTTTGTAACAAAATGTATAATTACTCGTAACTATCACTATAAGTGTAATTCGGAGTTTCTAGTTTTCTTAAGAAAATAACAAAAATAAGCTACATATGATACTAAATTACCTCACCATTATACAATTTAATGCATAATATAAAAAAGCTTAACTATGCCAGCTATCAAATAAACAAACCTGTATATAAAAAAAGTTGATTACAACTGATATACTAAAGGCATACTTCCCGTTAAATTCGAACATGTCGCCATTGTTCTTAAAACGGCAGTGCACTAACACATTATTTAAAAGCATTATCTAATTTAAAAAAAAACCCACATGCAAACATTATTTAGTCTTAAATCATCTACAAAGAATAATATTAATATTGCTTACCGTTTGTTTACTTTTCCACCTGCTATTCGAAAGTTAGAAAGAAGGATTAAATGCGAAGTAAAATGGCGGCGTGTCGTCTGCAAACATGAAATCAAAACAGAAAGATGATATATATGACTCTGAATTTGGTGTCACCGTTCAATAATTGCGATTAAAGAATAAAATACCACCATTCCAAGATTATTGTTACAATTTTTACGGAGCTACTACCGAAAATAGTGTAGATTTAAAGTTTATTCAGCAATTCATAACCCCGATTTAAATACAATATTGCTCCTTTGTTTTTACAGTGTAGATACTGCAAAATATATTAAAAACAAAAGATTACAAAAGACATAATAAAAGATACAGAATATTGTTACCTTTATACGAAATAATTCATTGATGTATTCATTTTTAGCATTCTGTGACTTATTTTTCTTAATCTAATTATAAACAACATTTTTCGTAAATGTTATATCGCTATTAGATGCTGCAAAAAACATTAAATACAAAAAAGATTACAAAAGAGATAAAAAATAAAATAAAGAGAATATACTTATCTTTTTACAAAATGATTGATGCATTTATTTTTAATTTTACGTGAGTTATTCTTCTTTAACTAAATAATAATTTAAAAAATCGTGAATATTTTATCGCTACTCTACTAGCGATACTTACTAAAAAGATTAAAAACCAAAAGATTAAAAAGGTGGTAAAAAAATAATAAAGAGAGATAAACTCGTACGAACTCGAGACGTAAAAAAATACGAATCTCGACTCGTTTTTACCTTAACAAATTCCACAGAGGCTCGAATCTAGATAAATCGTTCCAAAGATTTTCCCAAATAACTCCAGAATATGGATCATCCTATACTTTTAAGATTTATTTTTATTTTTACAGTTAGACTTTCTTTAGTTCCCATCCAAAGCTTTTGTTACTATTTACAAGAGATTCTGTCTGGCATAAGTTGGAAACAAAATATTTCATGTAGGCATTTTATTGCATTTTATTTGTATATCGATGCAAAATTGATGTACAAGACTTTTGAAGTTCTGTAATAGATATAACTTCATCTTATAGAATTTTATTTTATTTTTACAAAAGTTATCAAATAACTTCGATATCAAATGAAGTTACACTCTTTAAATAGATTTTTAAAAATTGCGGAATATTTTTTGCTTTTTACAAATAAGGAGATTGAAACCATCTGAGAAATATGAAGGGAAAATAAAGAAATTTAATTTAAACAAAGTCAAGAATTTAATATTAATATTAATTAGTACATTAAACTTACCTTATCACATTAGTACAAAACATTCCAATATTATAAATTTCACTACTTTGAGATAAAAGTGATCAAAATATGCAACAAATTAATATCATTCAATCATCTTCAAATTTGGCATGCATACTTTTTACAACACTATATATATATCTTTATATATATAAATCTTCTGTGCGTGTGTATGTCACTGAACTCCTCCTAAACGACTGGACCGATTTTAATGAAATTTTTTGTGTGTGTTACAGTGGATTCTAGAATGGTTTAGATTCACATTTCATCGAAATTGATTCAGTACATTTTTAGTAATTAGGCAAAAACTAATAAAGTTAGTGATTTTTCGCTAATTAAAATTGTTGAATAAGTTCGCTGAACAGAGTGCGGACAGAATGGCTGAGTGGTCTAAGGCGCCATATTTAAGCTCTGGTTCTCGAAGAAAGACATAGTGTATTCGGACCCCACTCCTGATATACATGTATGATATACAATAATTTTTCCTGTATTATAATTTTAATTAGCCGACTTTAGAAAATCGTTAACTTTTAACTAAAAAGAGAAAAATAAACTTTTCTATTAAAAATTGAACCGACTTCAAAAACTACTGCAAAGTGAAAAATAATTTCCTTACATAATTGTAATAAGAAATTAAATTAAGAGCGTATTATTTATCATACGTATTAATACATTAATGTACATTTATTTGATTTTTTGGATTCGGTGCCAGGACAACGTCTGTCGGGTCCGCTAGTATATATATATAATTTTTTAAACAATCAACGTTATTTAAATGCACATATAAAGAAACACTTTAACAGAAAATATCAACATTTTAAAAATCATGCTGACAGTAAAAAATGTAAATTTTAAAATCCCGTTACGCATTTAAATAACAATGATACATACGTTTGCACCCTTCACTTATAACAAATAAGAATACTCAAAATATTTGACATATTTTTTTATAAATAGGCAATGAATGGTGCTATTTTCAAGCGGCGGAGCTGCCAATCATTCTTACGCCGCATTTTGTATGATGTCAAATAAGATCGTATTTCTCGTTCAACATCTAACCAAATGGAAAAGTACTGGCGTAACTATAGTATCATCGCGATGTGGCTCTTTTTTCACACTTGTTATCGAAGAAATGACAAGGTTGTTTTTTTTATACCCTTGGGGTGTGTATTTATATTCCACGAATTTAATCTGAAGTATTTTGCGAAAAAATATTTATGTCTCCCGAGTCGTGCGTAAATGTATTCGAGACCACCTAATAAAATTTATAGTTATTTGTGCATTAAATAAGTAAAGGCGTCTTATTTAAGTGTTTATTATTAATGAATATATTTATTTCTGGACCATTCATTGGTAACTTACGTTACATTTTGAACTATTTTCTGTAATTTCAGTGATATAATGCACACAAAAAAATTTTTAAATGTAAATTTGACATGATTCGCTAAATAAACTTATTCAAAGCCGAATTTAGACGAAAATTACCTAATTATAATGTTATTTCTTAAATTAATGTAGTTTTATTTACAATGGCAACTGCCATTACTGAAAAAGGAATGTAAGTTATCATATAAAGTGTAATTTTCATTATCATTTTTTAAATAATTTTCATCCAAATTGACCCTTAGTTAGGTTTCATGGACAAATGATGATAATTTTACATATGAATAATTTTTAGTGTTATTTTACTAAAATTACTGCAGTAAATTGTTGTAAATGTAGCGTAAGTTACTATGGAATTTTCTTTTTATTTATAATCTCTCATTCTAATTAACATTTTTTTATGACTAACCTCCTTTTTTTTAATGGATGGTAGTCTTGTTGGCGAGATGTTCATGTAATAAGGAATTCTTAGAGATTACATTAATATATTATGTATATTAATGTGTTATATATATATATATATATATATAAAGGATGCAATATGTTATTCCATTTGTAACATTTTTGTAATTGGACGGCAAATGGTTAAAAAATGAAAGGTCGGCGATAGGTAACATATTGCCCCCTGTATATATATGTATGTATGTACCTATATACATACTCTGTTATTAATTAATTTTCATTTATTTAGATACATATTTTCCCTTATTAATAAATTTCGTGGATTTTATTTATTGATTGATTAGTTAGTATTGTTTAGTTATCTTTCAGTGATTTTTTAAAGTTTTTCTCGTGGTTTTCTAACATATATAGTCAATACGAAAGATGAAATACACATTTTTAGTTTTTTATGCTACGTATTTTTAATAGAAATCGACTAGTTTTTGTTTATATATGTGAATGTATGCTCCTGGTGAAAACATTTGACTATATAAGCCTTCTTCCGTATTTATAGTCTTGTTTTTGCACTTGATTTTTCTCCTGTATAGTAAATTCAATTCATTCAAAAACTTCATAGTTATTTTAATTTATATGCTCAATATCATAAGTTTCAATGGTTCTAATTATTTAGAAAGTATATATATATATAGGGTGTCCGAAAAGTCTGGAAACGGTCGAATAACTCGAGAAATACATATGAGATTGAAAAAAGAAAATATACGTGTTAAATATTTTTAAATAAGCTACTCAGTGATACCAAAGTTGACCTTCGCAACCGACTCCTTGGGGGTCAGAGGGGGTCCAACTTTGAAATCTTAAATTATAACCCCCATTTTTTATTACAGATTCGGATTCTACGGGCAAAAATACGTAACTTTTGTATTTGATGTTTATTTCGAATCCTCGTTTATCACGGTGTAATTGAGCATATTAAATCGATATATATTTCGGTTTTCCCAACCAGGTTTTGCCTGATTGGCCAGAATTTTTTACGTCAAATTCCTCGTCTTTTGCAGGAATAGCGTTTTATGAAAATCACCCGTGGCGATTATTTTGATAATGCTACGCTGTTAAAAATTTGATCCATTTGCTGTAGCGTCACTCCACAGCTTTTATAGAATATCTCTTTTATGACAAATGAGAATGTTCCATAACACAGTAAAGTAACAGTTTTCTATAAAAGCAGTGGAGTGAAGCTACAGAAAATAATTAAAAAAAAACATACACCCACATCAGCCGTATTTAGAAACCATTTACTGGATAAAATAAAAATCCAAATAGAAAACTAAATTAATTTATTTCAATGAATTTTTGTAGAGAAAAACATAAAAAACCCTATACACTGTAAAAAATTTAACTCATTTGTTACAGCGTCACTCCACCGCTTTTATAGAAAACGGTTACTTTACTGTGTTATGGACCATTCTCATTGGTCATAAAAGAGATATTCTATAAAAGCTGTGGAGTGACGCTACAGCAAATGGGTCAAATTTTTAACAGCCCCACTAAAAGTAATCTTAAGATTATCTGAAGAAATCGCCACTTTCTTCATAAATTCTACAGAAATTTGAAGAATGTTTGAAGACTTAGCTTTATCTTTAAAAAATCTGCTGAATTTTTAAAGATATAATGATGAAGATAATGAGCCAAATATGACGGATTATCCACAGATTTTGGGCCAAAAAGCTATAGATTTTCTACAGATTTTTTTTAGTGGGGAGCGTAGCATTATCGAAATAATCGCCGCGGGTGATTTTCAAGAAACCACTATTTCTGCAAAAGACGAGGAATTTGACGGCAAAATTCTGGCCATTCAGGCAAAACCTGGTTTGGAAAAGCGAAATATGTATCGATTTAATATGCTCAATTACACCGTGATAAACGAGGAATTCGAAATAAACATCAAATACAAAAGTTACGTATTTTTGTCCGTAGAATCCGAATCTGCAATAAAAAATGGGGGTTATGATTTAAGATTTCAAAGTTGGACCCCCTCTGACCCCCAAGGAGTCGGTTGCGAAGGTCAAATTTGGTATCACTGAGTAGGTTATTTAAAAATATTTAACATGTATATTTTCGTTTTTCATTCTCTTATGTATTTCTCGAGTTATTCGAACGTTTCCAGGCTTTTCGGACACCCTGTATATATATATATATATATAAACAATAAATTATATATATATATATATATATATATATATATATAAGTTTTATATATGTATTTATGATACTTATGAGTCCATATAACGAGGTTAAGCAAAACGCTAAATGAAGATGACGTGTAAAAATGTATTACATTAATCATTATACATAAAAGAATATCATCGGGCAACAAACATGTTCCCGATGAATCGGCCCATCTTCGTCGGCGACCCCTACCTACGTGCCAAACAGTAAGACTCTCTTGCGCGTAAGCGCTGACGCTGATAAGCGATCACGGATAACGTCAAACGACTTTACCTACGACCCGTATGCCTTATACTCAAAATAGATAAAGAAAAATATGAGAGAAATTGAAACAAGACAAATCAAAGAGAGAAATTAGACAAATTAAAGACACTGAAAAACGGTTAGTGGGTGGGTGGAACGATGAAACAAGCGATTGCCCCTGCCTACATCTCGACTTATTTGTCTTGGACGGCGGTTGGGGGTGGATCTACGGCCGCTGTGAGTGGCCCATCTTCGTTGGAGACCCCTACATACGTCCCGAACAGTAAAGCTCTCTTGCGCGTAAGCACTGTCACTGATAACCAATCACGAACAGCGTCAAACGACTTTACCTACGACCCGTATGCCTTACGCTCTAAATAGAAAAGGAAAAAAATGGGACAAATTGAAACCGGACAAAATTAAAAGAGAAATTAGACAAATTAAAGACACTGAAAAACGATTAGTGGGTGGATGGGGCGATGAAACTAGCCATCGCCGCTGCCTACATCCTGAACGCATTTGCTTCTAATCCCGAACATATTTGTAAGCTAGTCGTCATACAGATTCCAATAAGAAAACTCAAAATATTGGAAAAATTCAATAGTTAAATAATACAAAATCGTAAATCGAATAAAACAGTTGAATTAAAAAAAATGGAAAAATTTAGTTTCAAAAGGTGGAGGAGCAATATTCGTAAAAGGAAAAATTCACGAAAGGAATGCAATAATTAACACTATAATTATATTGAGAATTTTTCAACAGGGGAAATATCTCACATCCATAAGTAAAACACAATGATTTCTTATTGAGAAAAAAAAAATGCATTGCATTTAAGAGATATTTATCAAATTACCAAATCAACTGTGACAATAGATTGAGAAGTAATTGAAAACCGAGAAAATTAACAAAAGAAAAATACATTGAATTCGAAGAAACATAATGTAAAAATATAGAAATTTGAATTAAAAAAATAAATATCTACCAATACCATACAAATATTATCTTTCAACAGGTGACAAAAATATGAACACACAAACAAGAAACTAAAACTGATTCTGATTCCAGTTGGGCGAGATACACGTCAAGCAGACGATATTACGCACCAGCAGACAATTGCGCTCAGAGTGTACGTAAATCCAATAAATGATAAATGATCCATAGTATTTTTTCTGATTCCAAAGCCAAAGTAATCCGTCTTCATTGGGGAGGAAAAGAGGATTTCACAACAAACTTCTAATCTGCCAATCAAATTTTGAGAACTCACCTTCTATCATTAAAATTTGACCCGCCGACACAAAAATCAGTTGGTTTTCTCAGACATCCGAATATGGTGTCGGTAGAATTCCTTGTTCAAAAAAATCAACTGCAGGGAATGATGGGAATTAGAACATTTGGAGAGAATAAATAATGAAATATTATGCAACAGATACAATGAATTAAGTAATGGGATTTTCTTTTTAAGAAAAGAATTGTTTTGAAAGATTAATGTTTTTAGAATAAAATGCAATAAAAAGGGTTGACCTAAAGGCATAGCTGCCAACATCTTCCGCTTTTTCAGCCCGGAAAAATTTTATAGAAAATTTTACCATTTCAAATCGCTGTAATCTGCCGATTAAATAAGTCAAAAATTTTCTATGAAATTTTTCCGGGCTGAAAAAGCGAAAGAGTTGGCAGCTATGCCTAAAGGTATGGAATAAAAAATAATATGTTAAAATATTATAAAAAGAAAGGAAAACGTTCAATGTTAAAATAATTTGGATATAATTAATTTAGGATTAAAGGGAAAAAATTTTATTGTTACATATATACATATACATACTACATTAATATATTATAAATTTTGGTTAAAGTAATATCCATATTTGCTAGAAATTAGCAGATATTAATTTTTTCTGAACAATGAAAACTAGACAATAGAAAGTTTAAAAATTTGCATCACATTTAAAGAAAAATACGACTACTTTTGAACTTTTTGCTTAAAGAAAACTGAAATACAACAAAATTGACATATTTATTTCAAACAGGCAAATGCATGGTGCTATTTTCAAGCGACTGAACTGTCAATCATTCATACTCCGTATTTTGTATGATGTCAAATAACATTGCATTTCTCGTTCAACATCTAACCAAATGGGAAAATACTGACTTAACTATCGGCATCATCGCGATGTGGTTCTTTTCTTACTACTTGCTATCGTAGAGCCGACAAGTTTTTTTATGATATACTTAGAATGTATGTACTTATACTCCACGATTTTAAACTGGAGTATTTTGTGGAATAATATTTGTGTCTGCTCACGTGTGCATAAATGGAAAGTTTCCAGCTGAAATCAACACATATAAGATATCATTTTTAAAGTCTAAATTTCGCGAATTACGTTGCGATTTAGTTGAAAATATGATGTGAAGGAACTTTACTATACCGCTCTGAGTTTTAATTATTTATTGTATATACATATGTGTTTATTATAAAATATTACAGAACATAAAATTTAGTAATGCAGTAGAACTCAAATGTAACGTTAACGAAGATTTTGCAACGTTTGATTGTTATGACAAATACCCTTCAAAAAAAAAAATTAAAGTTTCATAAACTTAACATAGAAATATACCCTTCAAAAACAAAGATTAAAGTTTCATAAAGTTAACATAAAAATATAAATTCAGCTACACTGTAAAAATTTTCAGAAACGTTTCTGAATGTATGGGGTGCATGTAATTAAAAAAAACGTTCCTGAGTATTTCAAAAAAAAATTTTTCTTCAATATTCAGAAACGTTATTGCCCATTTTAGAAATTTTAGACAAACAATAAAATTTCTAAAATAGTCAACAGCGTTTCTGAATATTGCAGAAAGAGGTTTCGTAAATACTCAGAAACCTTTTTGAAAATTACATGCACCGTAGCTGCCCCACATATTCAGAAGCGTTTCTAAATATTTTTTACAGTGTTAATAATAAGTAACAAAATAAAAATGATAGCTATAATAGGGAGTAAATTAGCGTTTTTAAATTAGCATCACAAAATTAAATTACTAATGAGATCTTGACGTGTATTTTGATATCTTTTCCATTTTGAATTTATTAATTAGGAAATTACTTTCATGAAAGTAAATGAAGTTATTACGTTTACCATTTATTAATTAGTTTTAAAAGGTTTAAGAGAGTTTTTTTTTAGATTTTTTTTACACATTCGTATCATGTTATTTCTTTCTAATTATTTCAATGAATTAGGAATGTCAAAATACAGTCATTTGTTCGTTTAGACGAAAAGTAGGTAAGGCATAACTTATGTTTTCTTCGGGATGTTTTACACTTTTCCATCAAAAATGTAGAAAAAGTATGAAGTAACTATTTAAGATTTGATTCGAATTTCATGATATTTAAAACGACTCGACAAAGTTCTGGTAAAATTACTTAAATGAAATTTGAAACGATCGGTTGCGAAGTTTTTCGGTTGGGTGGTTTTTGAGCTGTTATATACAACAGACGTTCAGACAGACCGACGGACGTACCGACGACGATTATACACTGTAAAAAATCTGTAAAGTTGCTATAATTTCTCTAGGAATCTGGGATTCCCAGAACTGTTTATGTAACGGCAACAGCAACAATTTATGTAACAGATACAGATTTGCACTGAAAATCGAAAAATCTGTAAGATTTCTAAGGCTTTTGTAGGAAACTGGGATTTCTACTTTTTTTATGTAACTGCATCCCAGGTTACTCATAAAACTTTTAGTAAGATAACTGTAATTTTAGTAAATTCGTTTACAAAAATTAGTTTTGTACATTTACATCTTTTCTTGTACAGTGTGTAGGTAAAATGTTAATAAACATATCAGATTTTTTTTACAGTGTAGGTGCTACGTATTTATATATTTACGTACGCACCTAAACTTGGCTGAAGGACAATTTCTGCAAACTGTAACTGTATATGTTAGTCACATTGCTTCCAGTACATTTATCATAATTTTTTATAAATTTACACGGTGTTTTTTATGACGGCCAAAGACGGAGGCGTCCTCCGTGGTTTGAAAGTGGGGGGGGGGGGGTGTCTAAGGGAACCTAACCCGTATTTACGCAAAGAAATCCAAGGCTCGAAGAAAACCACTGAAAACTACGTACGGTTAGGCGGTCGCGAATGGGTTCGAACCTAGCACTTCACATCCACCAGTTCCGAGAACAGAAATCTCGTTTAACGGTGGGTCAACATCAGACACAAATAAAGCCAGTATTGGGGAACTCAGGTATAATTTTTTTTATTAACTTTTCGATTAGTTTTCTGGATTGAAATTATACTTGAAATTCTTGAAGATTTTATAAATAATTAAGTCGTTTATTAAAATTTCAATATTTTTAAGCGTAATTTCTCTTCTAAAAATTAATTGAAAATTAATTACAAAATTATATTGAAGTTATTGAGTCAATAAAGGGTTTATAGTGAATTAATTAACAAAAGCTATGAAGAAAAGGGAATAAAATAGCATCTCAAATTTCTCTATCTACTATTTTACACATCTATATATGCTAAAAAAATATTTTTTCGTGAACGTTATAAATATTCCCAAAACCAAATACTCCATCGCTCTTGCTTTCATTCTTCTCTAGTATTTCAACGGAATACTTCATCTATAAATGCTTTATGAGACTACAAGATGTGTGAAATTTTATTTTAAAAAAATTGTAATGCAAAAGGAGGACAGGCAAGATTAAGAAATCACTAAAAGATGTTGAGAGGAGTAATGCATCACGACTTGTCTCCAGGGATCATGATGGATGACTTTAAAGGCTGAAAAATGGAAACCGCGTTCTGCGAAAATTCTTATCGAAAAAGATTTTCACAAAGTGTTCGTTTGCACGTCAGTTGTAAGTAATGCAATGGAGAAGATTGAAAGTCAAATAATCATAGATAAAAGCAGTGTTGCGTGAAGTGCATGTCGATGTTTATTATCTTTAAATTTTATTTAGTGTATATTATGCGAGTTTAATATTATTTCTGTCTTCATATGCATGCTGAAATACTATATGAGATGTGATAAACCGTTGAATTCTGACCGTTAAAATGTTGAATAAAATAATGTGTTGTCAGTTGCGAATAAAATTTTGCATAAAATATACCCCTACCGGATTAATTTGTAAATATAAAAAAGATAGCAGATTAAGAACTTTAAAACTTTATAGATAATGCAAATCGCTATACTTCTTAATATTTTAGATACATTTAAGCCACGTGTTCTTCTAGATAAAAACTTTATGAGATTTTACATTTATTATCTCTGTTATCACTGTAATTTCTAGAGTAATTTCTCTTCTGAAAATTAATTAAAAAATTATACAACAGTTACTGAGCCAATAAAGGGTTTATAAGGAATTAATTAACAGAAGCTGTGAAAAAAGGTAATAAAATAACACCTCAAATTTATCTGTCTCCCGTTTCACACCTGTATGTATGCTAAAAAATATTTTCTCGTAAACTGTAGAAAAATTTCCCAAACCAAATACGCCATCATTCTTGCCTTCATTCTTCCATTCTATTTCAACGGAATACTTCATCTATAAATGCTTTATGAGACTACAAGATGTGTGAAATTTTATTTTTAAAAAATTGCAATGCAAAAGGAGGACAGGCAAGACTAAGAAATCACTGAAAGATGTTGAGAGGAATAATGCATCATGACTTGTCTCCAGGGATCATTATGGATGACTTGAAAGCCTGAAAAACGGAAACCGCGTTCTGTGAAAATTCTTATCGAAAAAGATTTTCACAAAGTGTTCGTTTGCACGTCAGTTGTAAGTAATGCGATGGAGGAGATTGAAAGGCAAATAAACATAAATAACAACAGCGTTGCATGAAGTGCATGCTGATGTTTATTATCTTTTAGTTTTATTCAGTATATGATATGCATGCTTAATATTATTTCTCTCTTCTTGTGCATACTGAAAAGCTATATGAGATGTGAATAAAACGTTGATTTGTGACCGTTAAAATGTTGTTGTCAGTTGTGAATAAAATTTTACATAAAATATACCCCCTGCCCGGTTAGTTTGCAAATATTAGATAGATTGTCGATTTGAAACTTTAAAACTTTGTAGATAATGCAAAGCATTGGATTTCTTAGTTTTTTTTAGCTAACCATGCCTTTTCCACAATGAGGTGACTTTACTCACTCCGTGGATAAAAATAAAATTTGTATTTAATGACATTAATAAACCGCTTAAGGGGGCTCAGGGGTTGAAAACTTTTCAAAAAATCGATTTTTCAAGATCTAGATTTATTATTCAATAAATTCTTAACTAAATGCAAAAAATCGCATAAAATTATTTGCATTTTTAACGGAGTTATAAGCATTTATGTATCAACACTTTCATAGCCGCATCCATATAATTTCAACTTTAAGTCGCGTTTTCTCAAAACTTGATTTTTGACGACTAACACAAAGACTAAATAAAAAAAAACTATTTGATGCAATAGCTTAATTTTTTTTGTGCATGCATATAACATAATTATCTATAGAATGAATTAAGGATATAACTATCACTTAAAAAAACATTATTAAAAAATCTCTCAAATTTGAAATTTTAAAAAACCCCTAAAAAATACAATTTTTTTCATTAAAAATACTCAAACTATTAAAATTATTCAAAATATTAAAATTCTCAAAATATTAAATTTTATTTAAAATTTTTTTTGCAATGCAAAAGGAAGACAGGCAAGACTAAGAAATCGCTGAAAGATGTTGAAAGGAATAATGCATCATGACTTTTCTCAAGGAATCATTATGGATGACTTGAAAGCCTGAATCATAGATAAAAGCAGCGTTGTGTGAAGTGCATGTACCGATGTTTATTATCTTTAAATTTTATTCAGTATAGGCTATGCATGCTTAATATTATTTCTCTCTTCATATGCATGATGAAAAGCTGTATGAGATGTGAATAAAATGTTGAGTTGTTACCGTTAAAATGATGTATAAAATGTTGTGTTGTCACTTGCGAATAATATTTTGCATAAAATATATTTCCTGCCGGACTAATTTGCAAATATCAGATAGTTAGCAGATTTGAAACTTTAAAACTTTGTAGATAATACAAATCATTGGATTTTTTAATATTTTAGATACATTTAAGCAATGTGTTCTTCTAGATTAAAACTTTGTGAGATTTTATATTTGTTATCTTTGTTATCTCTGTAATTTCTAGCGTAATTTTACTGCTGAAAATTAATTGAAAAATTAAATAAAAAATTGTATAAAAGTTACTGAACCAATATAAGGTTTATAATGAATTAATTAACAGATGCTGTGAAAAAAAGGTAATAAAATAACACCTCAAATTTATCTGTCTACTGTTTTACAACTGTATATATGCTAAAAGAAATTTTCTCGTAAACGTTAGAAATATTCCCAAAACCAAATATTCCATCGCTCTTGCTTTCATTCTTCTCTTGTATTTCAACGGAATATTTAATCTATAAATGCTTTATGAGACTACAAGAAGGGTGAAATTTTATTTAAAAAAATTTTGCAATGTAAAAGGAGGACAGGCAAGACTAAGAAATCACTGCAAGATGTTGAGAGGAATAATGCATTATGACTTGTCTCCAGGGATCATGATGGATGACTTTAAAGACTGAAAAATGTAAACCGCGTTCTGCGAAAATTCTTATCTAAAAAGATTTTCACAAAGTGTTCCTTTGCACGTCAGTTGTAAGTAATGCGATGGAGAAGATTGAAAGTCAAATAATCATAGATAATAGCAGCGTTGCGTGAAGTGCATACTGATGTTTATTATCTTTAAGTTTTATTCAGTATATGTTATTCATGCGTAATATCATTTCTGTCGTCATATGCATGCTGAAAAAATCTATGAGGTCTGAAAAAAATGATGTGTTGTGAGTTGTATATTAAATTTTGTATAAAATATACCCCCTGTTGGATTAATTTGCGTGTAGAAGTAACAGATTTTGAAGCTTTAAAACTTTGTAGGTACTACAAATCACGGAATTTCAGCTACATTTAAGCAATGTAATTTAGAGGTCTGCACGGGTCGGAATTTCCAGGCCCGGCCCGTAAGAAATTTTTTTCGGCCCGACCCGGCCCGTTGTAAAACTCAAAAGTTCGGACCGGGCCCGGCCCGTGCAGAAATCAGTGAAAACAGGCCCGGCCCGTTTTGGCCCGTTACAATTTCTACGATTTCTAAAAAATTCAGATTTTTTTCATATAATTAAGATTTCTTTAAAGAATACTGCATACATATCTATGGAATGATTTTACAGTATATTTTACAGGAAATACACATTAGCAACATTAGTGATTACTAAGATTCTTAGGCTTTCAACAGTCAAATAAAGATTCATCAAAAAATTAATATGGCATAGAATAAAAGAAAAAAGAAAGAAATTTAAAAACATCGTAACTTTTGAAGCTGTTTAATAAAAGAAGATTTATAAAAATATTTCTAAATCATTTTATTAAAGATTTTAAATCCAAATTCATTCGTTAACTCAAATATGCGCCTTTCTGATACATTTCTAAATTCATTTTTTTCTCAGAAACGCACAGCTGGTATCTTTATTCAGAAACTATAAAATCAAGTGGCATTATCCGTTTTTTGATACAAGCAATTTAAGAATACTGAGAGGAAATAAATTATTTTTATAGTTAGCATTTTCAATAGAATTTCCGGAAGCTATAGCATGGGAAGGGAGAAAAACCTGCAACCATTTGAGAAACTATTGTATCTGAACAAATTTATACAAGTATTTTATTCATTAAAAATGAAAAATGCTATTCGATTCCAAATGCCTTCAATAGTCAGGCTTATTACTTTTATATTTTTACAATTAAAAATTAATCTGAAAATGTGTCAAAGTTTCGCGTTATTGAGAAATTAATTTAAAAACCAAAAAAATTTCGCGTTATTGAGAAATTAATTTAAAAACCATAAAACTTTCGCGTTATTGAGAAATTAATTTAAAAACCATCAAGAAGTACATATCCAAAGATTAATCTAACATAAGTTCTTTATCGCTGTTAATAATTTTACAAATCATGTTGTCTGCTCTACAGATCTTGAGAACACTTAGGTCTTGTTCCGGTCCTGCAAGTCTATATGTAGAAAAATAATGCAAGTTTGATCTCGGCCCGGTATGAGTCAGCTAAAAAAATATTAAAACGGGTTACACACAATTTAACTGTCCGATGCCCATCTTACACTGTACAAGTTACATTTTGATATTGATGCTGTCAAACTAGTATGGCTCGTGACGCACATTTATATTTATTCTCGTTAAAACCATTTGCGTTGAAAATAGATCATATTTTATCGTTTCTGCTTATATCTTCAAAACGGGCTGGCAGGCCCGAAAATTTTTTTATCGGCCCGGCCCGGCCCGTATGGCCCGTTCAATTTTTTTGCCGGCCGGGCCGGGTACGGGCCACGGGCCAAGCCCGGGCCCGTGTAGACCTCTAATGTAATTCTTCTATATTAAAATTTTGTGAGTTTCTACATTTATTATATCTGTTATTGCCGTCAACCATTACTTTTTCCACGATGAGGTGACTTTACTCACACCGTGGATAAAAATAAAATGTGTATTTAATGATATTAATTAACGACTTAACTGATCAATATTTTTGAAAAACTTTCAAATAATGTCTATTTTTTTATGTCTGTATTTTATCACCGGTTTTTTAAACGAGAACTTTTTTTTGCCTAATTAAAACAATGGAATGCTTGGATTAAATAATACAAAATTTGCTATAAAATTTTAGTGCGCCTGTAGACGGCAAACTTCCCGAACATTCAATTCTTATGACTCTAATAGAGTTAATAATTTTTGTTTACCTTATGGATTGAACAATAATAGCTCTACTAGAGTTTATATCTTGAAAGCTATGTAAAGCATGGAAGGAACTTAAATTGAAATCCTCCAGAATTTTAACGTCATGTCTATTGCATTTATGATATCTTTAAGCTTGAAAAATTGTTCAAACAGATATCCGCTCACATTTTAACTTTCGGCTTATTGTACATATGGTCTATATTCAACGGGCTGTCTTGAAGAAGGGTCTAGCTTACAGATATTGATACTTTTTTTGTCGGAAAGAAGCTTTTATGGAATGGTTGGATTAGAGTTAAAATTTGTAATGTAATAATACACAATTTTTGTAATAATTTCCGATACCTCATTATCTATTTTTTTTTTTCGTGAGATTCTAAATTTGTTTAACACGTTCACGTCGGCGCATACCACCGGTTGTCCGCAAAAAGGACTAAGATTCCCTATTTACCCCCACCAATAAAATTTTACTGAAAATTTTGCCTTATTTAATCGGAGCGGTTTCTCGATTTAATACGGCACAAATTTCTGTTTTTAAAAACAGGTGGCAAAGCATGAAAAATTCAGTAAAAGGGTCCAGCGCGAAGGGATTAATTCCATTTTCCTAAATTAACTATTATTAGGATATTTATTAATAATATTAGGCAAAAATTGTTTATAGTAGACGTATCTCATAACATTCGAGTTTAATTTAAACGATTTCAATAGATGTTTTCATGTTCACTATAAAAATATTAAAATAAGTTAACACGGTCTGTGAGCAAAAGTTGATGAAACATATTTCAACATTGGCTGCCAAAAGTTTTACACATTTGAATAATATCTTGTAAAAATGAAACCTATTTTTATGTCTAAATATGCAATCAGCGTTTCTTTCTTTCGGCTCTGCTATTTCAGTGTAATACCTCATCTACAATTTTTTTTTATGAGATTACAACCATGTGAAATTTTATACTAGGAAAAAAATTGTAATGTAGCAGACAGGCAAGCAAGACTGAGAAATCTCCGAAAGATGTACAAAGGAATAATATATCATGACTTGTCTCCAGGGATAATAATGGATGATTTTAAAAACGGAAAAATAGAATCCGCGTTCTGTAAAAATTCTTATGCAAAAGTTTTTCGCAAAATGTTCGTTTGCGCGTCAGTAAATGTAATGTGATAGAAAAGATTGAAATTGAAATAACCATCAATAAAGCAATATTGCGTGAGCGCAAACCGTTGTTTATTATCTTTAAAATGTATTCGCGATATGTCAAATCATTTCTCATAGTATTTCTCATTTTATATACATGCTGAAAATATATTTGCACTAATGTGCTTATATTCTTTGTAAAGACATTAAAATAAATTAATTAATACAATCTGTGAGAAAAATTTAATAAATAATTCTTCAACATTTTCTGTCAAAAGTTTTACACATCTGAATAATGTCATGTAAATATTAAGCCTATTTCTAGAATCAAATATGCAACCACTATTTCTTTCATTCAGCTCTGCGATTTCAGCGTAATACTTCATCTACAAATTCTTTATGAGATTACAACTATGTGAAATTTTATAGGAGGAAAAAAATATAATGCAGCAAGAAGACAGGCAAGACTAAGAAATCTCCGAAAGATGTCCAAAGGAATGATGCATCATGACTTATCTCCAGAGATAATGATGGATGACTTTAAAAACGGAAAAATAGAAACCGCGTTCTGTGAAAATTCTTATGTAAAAAAATGTTCGTTTGCGCGTCAGTAAAAGTAATGCGAAAAAGATTGAAATTTAAATAATCATCCATAAAGCAACGGTGCGTGAAGCGCAAATCGTTGTTTATTATCTTTAACCCGGGAGAACTCGCTATTAGAATTTCTCTCACGGTGCCCAATTCTTTTCTTTTACTTTACAGTCACTTAATATCAAATTTTTTGTTTGGCTTAGTACTTTTATTTAAAAATGAGGTAAAGTAATCGAAATCACATTTTGAAATTTTATTGAAATGAAAAATTGCCTTAAAAATAGTCTTAAAAAGGGTACGATGGTGAAAGAAAATCTCATGCGCGAGTTCTCGCGGGTTAAATTTTATTCGCGATATGCTAAATCGTTTCTTATAGTTATTCTCACTTTACGGCCTCACTAGAGGCAGAAAGGTTCTGACCTCTCAACCGGTTGACGGCAGGTACTGGGTTCTAAGCCAATCGCGGCCGTCGGCCTAATCGTTCAGAGTTTTCAGTGGTTTTCTTCGAACCTTGGATTTCTTTTCGTGAATACGGATTAGGTTCTCTTAGAAAGACCCCCCATGAAGGGCACCCCACCCCCCTTTAAGGGTCTTTATCGGTTGTGTTGCTAATCGGCAGTCATAAAATAAACCAAACCAAATCTCACTTTACGTGTGTGCCGAACACTGTTAAAAATTTCTGTAAAAGAAGACGAGACATTTTGTAAATTTACACTAATTCTCGGTTATATGCAGTCGATCGAGTTTCTCATTCATAATTTTACCGACATTTCCTTTATATGATATCTAATTCCGTGTAGGGATTTTGACTTTATTTATTGATATTTTTATCTTTGTAAAGACTTATAATTCAAAATACACATTTATAAATTTATTTTGCAATTT
Organism: Maratus speculifer; assembly: GCA_964019185.1. NCBI lineage: Eukaryota > Metazoa > Arthropoda > Arachnida > Araneae > Salticidae > Maratus > Maratus speculifer. The sequence continues at coordinate 361,233 of CAXHSM010001319.1, read as the reverse complement.
TATTACAAAATATTTAAAAAGGAAATTTAGTTTATTTTTCTTTTAAGTTAGAATAATTTTATAAAGGGAAAAAATCATATCCTTAGTTTTAGTGGGGAATTTTTTCCGATTTTCCCAGCTGAATCATAAAAAGACATATTTTGTACGAAATAACAGTAGGTTCATTCCATGATAACTTACGTTACCTTTTGAACTATTTTCAGTAATTTTAGTAATGTAACACACACAAAATTTATTCAAAATGTAAATTTGACATGGTTTGCTAATTAAATTTATTCAAAGCCCAATTTAGATGAATATTACCTAATTTTAATGTTATTTCTTAAGTTTTAGTAGTTTTATTTACTATGGTTACTGCCACTACTGAAAAAAAAATTACGTAAATAACTGTATAGGGAGTGATTTTCATTATTATTTTTTAGGTAATTTTCATCCAAATTGACAAATAATGTTAATTTTATGATTGATTATACACTGAGGTGACAAAAGTCATGGGATACCCTGCTAATAGCCTGCAAGTCCTCCAAATGCCCGGCGAAGTGTAGCAACAAGGCGTAGCATGGACTCCACGAGTCTTTGGAAGTCTTCTGGAGAAATATTAACCCATGCAGCCTCTATAGACGCCCATAATTGGCGGTGGAGGCCGGTGGAGGTGTGTTGCCGGTGGAGGAATTTGCGCACGAAATGATTTCTCGATTATGTCCTATAATTTTTCGATGGGATCCATAGCGGGCGATCGTGGTGTAAAAATCATATGCTGGAACTGTCCAGAATGTTCTTTAAACCAATCGCGAACCTATATGACCCGCTGACATGGCGCATAGTCAGCCAACAAAATTCCATCGTTGTTTTGGTATATAAAGTCCATGAATGGTTGCAATTTGTCTTCTATTACATGAAGGTAATTATTTCCAGTTAGCGATCGGTTCAGCGGACCCAGCCCATTCTATGTAAACACAACCCACTTCATTATGGAGCCACCACCGGCTTGTACAGTGTCTTGTTGACAACTTGGTTCTATGGCTTCATGAGTTCTGCGTACACTCGTATACTTCCATCAGCTCTTACCAATTGAAATCGTAACTCATGTTATCAACTTTTTTTTCAGTCGTCTACGATCCAACTGATAAGGTTACGATCCCAGGAGTACCGTATTCCTAACGTCGCGTCGGGCTGTTAGTAATGGCACCCGAGTCGGTCTTCTGCTGCTATACAGCATTAAAGCCAAATTTCGCCAGATATTCGTAACGTATATGCCCGCCGGACGCCCCACATTCATTCCTGCAATTATTTCCCACAGTGTTGCTTGTCTGTTCACGTTTACAAGTTTACGAAGACGTCACTGGTCGCGGCCATTAAGTGCCTGCGGTCAACCACTGCATTATCCATGATGGGAGGTTATGCCTGAATTTAAGTATTCTCGGCACACTCTTGACATTGTGGATCTCGGAATGTTGAATTCCGTAACGGTTTCCGAAATGGAATGACACGTGCTTCTAGCTCCAACTAGCATACCGCGTTCAAAATTCGTTATTTATCACCATGTGGCCATAATCACATAACCTACCTTCTCACAGAAGCATTTGAACACAAATGAAAGTCCTGCCCACGCACTGAGCGTTTGTACAATTTGTAAGCGATATTACAGACATCTATATATTTGCATATTTCTATCCCATGACTTTTATCACTTCAGTGTATTTTAGTGTTATATTACGAAAATTACTGCAGTAGACTTTTCTAAATGTAAAACAAGTCACCATGGAATGACCCAAAGGCTCCCATAGCTCAATATATAAATTAGTGTGTTCTTCCCCTGTCACGTGGTCTCGGTATCAAACCCCAGGAAAGTTAGAAGCAAGTTGTGTAAAAGAATAAATGATACAAAAGTTGAAAAATTAGTCAAAAAATTTCAGATCCTTTGAAGATCATATAAGATTTACTGATTTTGAAAACTTAATTATATTATTATCACAATAAGTAAATTTACAGTCCGTTGTGTATTTTTAACGATGTTAATTTACCGTCTATTATAAATTTACCGAATAATTTCTCTGTTGTTTTATAGAATCTCTGTTTTTTCTAATCTCTGTAATTCTACAAAATACTTAAGATAATGGACCACAAGTAGATTCTTTGTAATTTCACAGAAAAAAAATTTAACAGTGAAAAGAATTTTGAGCTATGAAGAAAATATTGTGTAAAACATATGAATATATTTTCCATTCTTTATTATCACCTTCAAAGACACAAAAATAAATCAGCTAACACAATCTATAGGAAAATGTTGCTAAAGAATAATCTCAACATCTTATGTTAAAAGTTTTACTCATTTGAAAAATGTCTTTAGATACTAAATCTATTTCTAACATCAAATATGCAACCTCCATTTTATTAATTCGGCTATGCTATTTCAGCGTATTACTTCATCTATGAATAATTTTGATAGTACTATGCTATGAAAAATTTTATTAAAAAATAAACTTTGTAATGCAGCAGGAAAACAGACAAGACTAAAAAAATCTCTGAAAGATTTCATAGGAATAATGCATCATGACTTGTCTCCAGAGATAATGATGGATGACTTTAAAAACTGAAAAATAAGAAACTGCGTTCTGTGAAAATTCTTATCTAAAAAGATTTTCGCAGAATGTTCGTTTGCACGTCAGTAAATGCGACGGAAAAGATTGAAATTTAAATAATCATCGGTAAAGCAACATTGCAGAAGCGCAAACCGTTGTTTATTATCTTTAAATTTCATTCGCGATATGTTAAATCGTTTGTCATAGTATTTCTCACTTCATATGCATGCGGGAAAGATATTTTGATTGATGGGATAAATTCGCTGTAAAGACATTAACACGTTCGCTGCCGATCACGCGCTAGCACGTGATATGGCGCCAATGTTAGGGGGCCACTCACGCGCTAACGCATGATGTGGGGTTATGTCAAATAGCCAGTCACGCGCTGGCGTGGGAAAATCTTTCACTGATTCTTTGTTATTAAAAGTAAATCGGCTTCTGGGAAAAACCCACTTCTACAGCGCGGCATTAATTATCATCACATCTTTACGTAAGTGGCAGCGTACGTGTTAATATAAATTGACTAACACAATATGTGAGAAAAATTTAATAGATTATACCTCAACATTTTCCGTTAACAATTTTACACATTTCAATAATGACTTGAAAATATTAAACCTATTTCTAAAACTAAATATGTAACCGCTATTCTTTCATTTGGCTCTACTATTTCAGTGGAATACTTCATCCATTATTTTTTTATGAGACTACAAGCTATGTAAAATTTTAAAGAAGAAAAAAACTTTGTAATGAAGCAGGAGGACTGGCAAGACTAAGAAATCTCTGAAAGATGTTCAAAGGAATATTGCATCATGACTTGTCTCTAAGGATAATGATGGATGACTTTGAAAACTGAAAAATATAAACTGTGTTCTGTGAAAATCCTTATCTTAAAAGATTTTCGCAAAATGTTCGCTTGCACGTTAGTAAAATTGATGTGATGGAAAAGATTAAAATATAAATAATCATCGATAAAGCGACGCTGTGTAAAGCGCAAATCGTTGTTTATTACATTAAAATTTTATGCATGATATGCTAAATCATTTCTTATAATTATTCTCACTTTATATGTGTGCTGAAAAGCTATTTTGAGATTATAAAGAAAATATTGTGTAAAATATATGAAAACATTTGTCATTCTTTATCATTCCTTCTAATGACACTAAAATAAATTAGTTAACATAATTGTGCGGAAATTTTAATAAATATTATCTCAACATTTTCTGTTAAATATTTTACACATTTGAATAATATCTTATAGATATTAAGCCTACTTCAAAAATCAAATATTCAACTGCCATTCCTTTCATTTGGGTTTGCTTTTTGAGCGTATTACTTTATGTATAAACACTTTTGACACTACGAGCTATGGGAAATTTTATACAAAAAAAAAAAAAAAAAAAAAAAAACATTTCGTAAAGCAGCAGGAAGAGAAGCAAGACTAAGAAATCTCTAAAAGATTTTCAAAGGAATAAAGCATCATGACTTGTCTCCAGGGCTAATGTCGGATGACTATAAAAACTGAAAAATAGAAATCGCGTTCTGCGAAAATTCTTATGTTAAAAGATTTTCGCAAAATGTTCGCTTGCGCGTCAGTAAAATTAATGTGATAGAAAAGACTGAAATTAAAATAATCATCAATAAAGCAATATGTGTGAAGCGCATACCGTTCTTCATTTTCTTTAAATTATATTCGTGATCTGTTAAATCATTTCTCATAGTATTACTCACTTTATATACATGATGAAAAGATATTTTGACTGATGTGCTTATATTCTCTGAAAAGACATTAAAATAAATTAATTAACACATTCTGTGAAAAAAATTCAATAAAAAAATTCCTAAACATTTTCTGTCAAAAGTTTTACACACTAAAATAATGTCATGTAAATATTAAACCTATGTCTAAAACCAAATATGCAACCGCTATTTCTTTTATCTAGCTCTGAGATTTCAGCGTAATACTTCATCTATAAATACTTTATGAGACTACAAGCAATGTGAAATTTTATAGAAGAAAAAAAACTTTGTAATGCAGCATAAGGACATTCAAGACTAAGAAATCTCTGAAAGATGTTGAGAGGAATAATGCATCATGACTTGTCTCCAGGGATAATGATGGATGACTTTAAAAACTGAAAAATAGAAACCGCGTTCTGTGAAAATTCTTATCTAAAAAGATTTTTGCAAACTGTTCGTTTGCGCATCAGTAAAAGTAATGCGATGGAGAAGATTGAATTTCAAATAATAATCGATGAAGCAACAGTGCGTGAAGCTCAATCCGTTGTTTATTATCTTTAAAATTTATTCGCGATAGGTTAAATTGTTTCTTATAGCAGTGCTCACTTCATATCATTCTGAAAAGACATTTTGAGTTGATGAAGAAAATATTGTAATCAGAAAATATTTGAATATTGAAGAATCAGAATTATTAGACTATTGAATTAATGAATCAGAAAAATATTTAAATATTTTCTGATTCTTCATTATTTTTGTTTACTTAAAAAAAAAAAAAAAAAAAAAAAAAAAAAAAAAAAAAAAACTTTATGAAAAGCCTTATTTTTTTAAGATGGTTTCGAAAATAAAATAATACTAGGAAAAAAAGTATAAAATAAATATAGAGTGTTATATATAACTTCCGTTTCGAACTCCAGTTTTGGCCACATCTTCTCCAATATTGACTATATGAAACACTGTAAATTTTAAAGGTGAACTTGCTAAAGGTCGATATATTCTGATAATTCGTTAAATCTTAATTTCCTATTCATGCACAATTGCTCAAAAATAAAACCCATTTTTATCTTCAAATTGCACCAAAATGAAATCGGATACAAACATTTAAAAAAAATGTAATTTTTCTTTATGCTCAACTTTTACCGTTATGCTGAAAAAAATTCCGACGTGGTTGTCTTTATATTTCAAATTGTATCATATTCTGAAATTATCTGTACGAACATCAAATTTTGACACGATATTTGGCTTTTCTTCAAATTTTACCATAATTTGTATAAAATGAAGTCATTCTGTCAAGCATTTTAGGAATTATGAGCCTTTAAAATTTAGTCCAAAACAGATTTCAGTGAGGTTTGTATTTTAAGAATAGGTCAAAATGAACTGTTTATTTAGAATCCCATATTTAAAGCTTTAAGATATTGATTTATTTAAAACAGTTTATGGGCTGAACTTCATATTTTTTTCGAAAGTTAATTTAAAATAGTTTATATTTTTGAAAGAAAATGTGATTTGTAATTTAAAAATATTTTAATCAATATAGATTTAGAGTAGCTTAAAATATTTGAGCGTAAAATATAATCTAATTCTGCTAAGTAGTTTCTGAGTTATGCTTAAAAATCTATAGCCTTTGTATTTCATTTTGCAACTATTAATAATAAATTTAACGTTATGTGTTTAAAGGAACTTATGTACTGTGGAAGAAAAAAAGCGAATCTCATGTTGTCCTATAGAAAAAAAAAATATATATATATAAACACTTATCCTCTTGTTTTTTCAAATTTGGAATTTTCAACAATTTTTCTTTTTCAGCAGACATGAAGGTTCTTTATTCATCTATAAGCTTAAAAAATTTTTAAAGATTAATTATAAGTATTTTCAATTTTTTGCTAAAATTTCGCATATTCCGAAAAGTTTGAAAAGTATTTTTACACGTTTGTAACTTAAGACTGGGAAAAGATATAAAAATTTGGAGCTTACAGAGCGATAAAGAACCTGCCTATGTACATGCTGAAAAAATATGTTTAAATTTTCAAATTTGAATGAACAAGGATGAGTAATTTTCTCGTAGGATAACATGGGATTCAACTTTTTTCTTCCCCATCAGGTAAGGTTTCCTACCTTGTATAATTCTTATACTACTTGACCGAATAACTTCCATTTTGGTATCCCATTTTGCATTTACCGAAATGGTAAAGTATAATGTTGAAATAAGGTGTTTAAATTGAAAATTTCAGGGTTCTACAACATTTCCATGTATAAAGAGAGACACCGTGCTTGTTTTATTAATGTTAATTGAAATAAAACATAATTTACAGTAGAATGTTTTTTTCAGTTTTTTTTTTAATTGGTGAAATACCAACGGGCAAACTTCCGTAATTTTTTGTGTTTTACGGCCAAAAACCGTTAATGCAATGGCAAAGTCCGTTGTTATAGGAATAAAGTTCGTTTTTTACAGACATTATCTCTAATCTCTGCTGCAGCTTTTTTTCGGTGTAGTGGAACGGTAAAAAATTGTTATAGCTGTGAGCAGACATGAGACTAGAATGGTAAAAAGGAATTGGTGGCTGAAAATAGACATACGTTTTTTACAGACATTATCTCTAATCTCTGCTGCAGTTTTTTTTTTTTTTTTTGGTGTAGTGGAACGGTAAAAAATTGTTATAGCTGTGAGCAGACATACGACTAGAATGGTAAAAAGGAATTGGTGGCTGAAAATATACATACGTTTTTTACAGACATTATCTCTAATCTCTGCTGCAGCTTTTTTTTTGGTGTAGTGGAACGGTAAAAAATTGTTATAGCTGTGAGCAGACATACGACTAGAATGGCAAAAAGGAATTGGTGGCTGAAAATAGACATACGTTTTTTACAGACATTATCTCTAATCTCTGCTGCAGCTTTTTTTTTTTTGGTGTAGTGGAACGGTAAAAAATTGTTATAGCTGTGAGCAGACATACGACTAGAATGGTAAAAAGGAATTGGTGGCTGAAAATAGACATACGTTTTTTACAGACATAATCTCTAATCTCTGCTGCAGTTTTTTTTTTTTGGTGTAGTGGAACGGTAAAAAATTGTTATAGCTGTGAGCAGACATACGACTAAAATGGTAAAAAAGAATTGGTGGCTAAAAATAGACATACGTTTTTTACAGACATTATCTCTAATCTCTGCTGCAGCTTTTTTTTTGGTGTAGTGGAACGGTAAAAAATTGTTATAGCTGTGAGCAGACATACGACTAGAATGGTAAAAAGGAATTGGTGGCTGAAAATAGACATACGTTTTTTACAGACATTATCTCTAATCTCTGCTGCAGTTTTTTTTTTTTTTTGGTGTAGTGGAACGGTAAAAAATTGTTATAGCTGTGAGCAGACATACGACTAAAATGGTAAAAAAGAATTGGTGGCTGAAAATAGACATACGACTGCAAATGGTTAAGGTGCAAAGATTATAATAGTGCACTATTTCTGTTTCCAATACAGAGTTAATCAAAAAATATTGAAAAAACACTAGGTTGTAGTGCATTCCAGGTGTCTCCGAATTCCTTTTTAATTTTGCAAAAAGATGCAGAGTATATACTCTATAGATTCTATAGAGTATAACCTAACCTTCTGTTTCCTTTTATAACTCCACACTGGTTATAATCCATGTTTTTAATTAAAAAAAATGAATATTGTCTCACTGCAGAGGGAACAAAAACTACCGTTCATAACTGTAATTAAAATGTAGATATTTGTAAGCAAATATAAATGGATCTGTTTGCACTTTTTTGATATACACTGCTATCCCGAAAAATGACCCAAACGGAATATGTTATGATAATTATGATAATAAAAACTGTTTGAATTGTCAACCCCATTTCGAAGCTTAGATTATCTAGTTCATATTTATTTGGATAAGGATGATAGACACTTTTATCATTGCTCATGATATCCGCATATTTTACACATAAAAGGATTAGTATATTTAAAATTGATATTGTAACTGTTGTCTTCGTTATTGTAAAGTTAAAATAACAGTTTGCACTGAGACACCCTATATTTTGACTGATTAAAAGACTTTTGAAGACTGAATAAAATAATTTGTAAAAAAAAGAAAAAAAACTAGTCACACACTAGCTTTTTCTATAAGTTTTTTGTCACAGTGTGCTACTAGAGGCCTGCTTCGGATATAGTATAACCTGTATACTAACTAAATACCTGTATACAGGTAACCCAGTAACCTGTTCTTACCAGACTGTGGTTTAGGTGGGTTTGGTGCTATTTATTTATTTTATTTTTTTATTCACTTTCGAATTCGGTTCGGGCTGTCTTTAATATTTCTGCGTTGGGATTCGACACTCAAGTTCGCTTTTACCCGATTTTCCAAAAAGCTTAAACTATTTCTTTAAGATGAAAAGTTATGTAGTAGAACATGAATGTGTATATACAAATTCATTTTTCACCATAAAAGATAAGAGTCACAGTAAAGACATAAATGTAGACTATTTTTCCATAATCGTATTCCAATATGGATTAAATTTCTTCCATTTTAGGACTGAATCTAAGTATTTCGTCGGTTTTAAGTCAATATTACGTTGAAGGAATCTTTTTTTCGGGTTCGGGGTTTAGGATTGATTTTAAATAAAAGTTTTAGGTTCGGGTTGCGCACAGGTCTCTAATGCATTCTGCTGCTTCTCAACACGTTCGCTGCCGCTCACGCGAAAGCGTGTGATATGGCTCCAACGTTAAGGGGCCACTCACGCGCCAGCGCGTGATGTGGGGTGATGAGTAATAGCCAGTCAAGCACTGGCACGGGAAAATCTTTTTCTGATTCTTTGTTATAAAAAGTAAATCGGCTTCTGCGAAAAAACCACTTCTACAGTGCGGCCTTAACTATCATCACATCTTCATGTAAGCGGCAGCGAACGTGTTAAAGTTTGACCTGTCTTTAATGAATCACTTTATATAACCTGCCACGTTTTAAATGATTTTATATTTTATAAACATGCATTGTTTTTAATAAAATGAATTGTTTCAAATAATGCAAAATAAATTTATTTCTGAATTTATTCATTCATATACTTTCAATACAAAACTAAACTCTACACTTAAATTTAATATCAAACAAAAATTTAAAATATATCTTGAATTTCATTTAGTAATGTAAATATGTAAAACTTAAATCCGCACAGAAGTTTAAAATGGCTTTTATTTAACAATCTAAATCTGAATTTAAATTAACATTTGAATACAATTAATAAATTTTAAACCTTCCTCTTTTGACATTTGCATGTCATTAAAGGTCACCCAATTCAATAGAGAAATACATTTAACTGAATAAAATAAGAATTAATAACTACACAACAAAAATAATTATTTCTTCCATTATTTTCATTACCGGTCGAATACACAAGATAAGAAAATGTAATGACAACAGACATCGCATTATTAAATCTCTTTCCAAAAAGTCATTTGTTTTCCTTTTTTTATAGATGTTTTGCGAAAAAATTAAAACATTAGTTTTCTGATGTGCATGCATACGAAAATATTAAATTAAAATTAAAATAGAAAAACAATATTTTTTCTTCTGAAATGTGGTTTTTTTATATCAAATTTTTTATCTTCATTTTTTCTTGTTTATCTTCACTTATGAAGAAACAGAAACTGACTTAGCGAGTAAAAAATCAATACTAAGATTTTTAATGGATAAACGTAGCTTAATGCATTTTAAAAGAAGATAAGGGAAAAAAACTTCATATTTGGAATTTGCCTCAAGTGTATGCGGATATTTTTGTTTTTATTCTTTCGAAAAAAATAAATCGAATAAAGTTATTTTTGAAACGTGGTGAAATATTTTTTTATTTATTCATTAAAAATCTCTGAATGCATTTGTTTTTGAGGTAGTTTCTTTTGATCGTTTTCTTAATTGTTGATTTACATCAGCGGTGTTGAATTGCGTCCCGAGGGTTTTTGATGGTACCACTGTTTTTGAATAGTAATCTTCGGAATATGCAATTATACAGTTCCGACAATTAAAGGAGAAGATTACATAAAAACTTTTTAAAAAGTCAATTCTTTTTGTCTATTATTAAAGAACGAACTACTGTTGGTTGCACACTAGATTAATTTTAAACACGATTATTTAATCGGTAAATTAATTATAGCAGATGTAAATTTTCCATTTTTCATTAATTGGGTGAAAAAGTCCTCCAGTGCTCGTGTCCGGGATTGCTCAGTTGGAAGAGCATTGGCGGCTTCAGCCAATACCTCCCTGTTTCGAATCCTGGCCCGGACTTTTTTCACCCAAAAATGAAAAATGGAAAATTTACATCTCTTAATGTTGGTTGATTTCTGAATTTGATTAAAGTGTACGCGGATATTTTTGTTTTTTATTCTTTCGAAAAAAAAAAAATCAAATAAAGCTATTTTTGAAACGTGATGATTTTTTTTTTAATTCATTCATTAAAAAAGACTAGCAAGGACTGATCACAGGCAGCAAAATCAGAATGCACTGAATCTGATGACAGACAGTTCTATCCAGTACTATAAAATCGTTGGAAATAAATATACCACCATGCTAACTGTGCAACAAATCATTGTATTGAAATGTATCGGGTATCAACCTTTAGATAATAACATCTGTTAAATATATTTTTTTAATTATTCCTTAGAGGTTGTCTATGTATTGAAATTGCAACAAACATGTGAATGCTTTGTACACCGCATAATTTTGAGAACATATTTAGATTATTCGGTAAATTGTACGTCGGGATCTAAACTGAACGTCTTTCGGTGGAGTAGGCTCAGAAATAATCAAACTAAGATAATCAAGAAATAAACAATCAAGGTTTAAAATTTAATACTCTTAATGCTAAAATTTAACTTTTATCGTTGCAAAAGAGATTGAAATGCCAGTAGTTTTTTAAACATAACTCAAATACCACTTAGGGAAATAAACACCAATTTTAGATTTGCATACTTCAAATTTCTTAATAATCGATTTCTGTTAATAAATACATAGATTATACTGCATATTTTCTCGAATCTGAACTTCAAACTACATGTTATATGATCAAAATGATATATAAATATATATTAACATATGCTATACCTTTAGAAAACTTAATAACTTCTAATTTTACATAATTTAAAAAACTTATTATGAATGAAATATAATATAGCTTAAATTTTCTTTATTAAAAATACCAATTATAGGCATTAGTTTTAGATCTTTTAAAAAAACCCGAAGATAATTTTATATATCATAAAATACATTGTCACTATCACAATAAAAGTGTAGTAAACAAAGTAGCTTGTATAATCCGAAAGTTAATACAAACTACTTTGTTTACTACACTTTTATTGTGATAGTGACAATGTATTCTATGATATATAAAATTATCTTCGGGTTTTTTTAAAAGATCTAAAACTAATGCTTATAATTGGTATTTTTAATAAAGAAAATTATATATGAAGGCATTATACTTGTGATTGTAGTTATCTACAATTTCCTGAATATAGCTTAAATACTTATTTTACTTCATTCATTCAGAATCATCTTTCATACCTGCAACTGATATAAATAATATTTATGGATTTTATAACATAGGGGGAACTGGGGTACATTGATACATGGGGCACATTGATACACCCCCTCTACCGCTCACAGGGTCATTACAGGAAGTTTCACAACAGCTCCAAAAGGTAATGCTAGTGTATTCAACTACATACAGAAAATCTTGGAATGATTCGGTAGTTTGATGAAATGGGACGGGTGATTTATTGTTTTTGTTGTTCAAAAGTAAATTTGAGTTGTACCATTGAAATGCTATTTTACAACTATTCCAGTATTTTCAACCAAAATGAATACTCTGCCTGGCAAGTACAGCTACTCTTTATCAGTTCCTCATTATTTATTGTTAGATATATTGTGAAGTGTTGGATTTGAGACTCATTTTATTCAAAATCGCTGTATGGGGCACATTGATACAGTCTATGACGGGGCACATTGATACAGCCTAAATCCTTTAATAGTTCATTTTTTCATTATCTTTTTTTTTTTTTTTTTTTTTTTTTTTTTTTTACCATACACTCCTTATTCCAACTTTTTTTCGCTAAAAATTTCTAATATTAGTTTTTATTGAAGTGAAATAGCTCTAATTTCTTTATATTAGAACATTCTATAGTATTTTTGAAAACAGAAGACGTAGGAACTTACCCAACATCTAGTGCTAGTAGAACTAATAAAAGAAAAGGATGGCATTCTGGCAAATCTCGAATTTATATCGATTCTCCAGAGAAAAGAGTATTTTCGACATGAGAAATGTTAAGTAAGAGAAACAAACTGTAGAACAGAAAATGATACTTATAATATAAACAGAATTTTTAATATAATTATCCTTTATTTTCTGTTTATGAACATATTTATAAACAGAGAAACTGGTAATATTTTCATCTTTCATAAGAAAGAAGATAATGCTGGGGTTGAAGTGCTAGATATGACAAAGTTACCACAGCCAACAATCAGACAAGAAACAGCCAGAACATCAGGTCATAATATATTTAATTTTGATTGCTTTAATATTGTTTAAAAATAAATTGTGGGTGATTTTAATTTTTATAAATAAATATAAAATAGTTTTCTAACTCATTTTCTATGAAAAATATGCATTGGCGTCATTTTGTCGTCATTTTTCTCAAACGTATCAATCTGCCCCGGGGATGGGGCACATTGATACAAATGACTTTTTTTGATTTTTTAAAAATTACATGCAAAAATACTATATAAAACAATGATTGTACATTTTTATAACATACTACACAAGTTTTTCTGTCACCTCATGGAAAAAAAACTTGAATTTTCTACTTTCTTCACACCAAAAAAAATATTAGAAAAAAACTGTATCAATGTACCCCAGTTCCCCCTATACTTTATGTAACGATAGAACTTGATATTTAATTTTTTTTTAAATTTAATAATATATCAAATTAAATAAAATAATATTAGGATTTCATAACTATAGTACAACCTTAATTATCCGAGCTAATCGGGACTGCTAATTCCTTGGAAATCGGATAACTCAGTTAAAAGAAACTGTATACAAAAATTCGAATTTAACATTTTTAGGCGAAAAAACAATGGAATATTTTCTAAATGGTAAAAATAAATATATAAAGTTATGTTTAACAGTTCAATTCCCCATATTGCCACCAATCAAATGGTATGGGGATGTAATTGTTAGATAACAAATTGCATCTGGAGACAAATTCACACTTTATTATCGGATCGGCTAACAGAAAAATCTTTTCATCGAAGCTTGGTTAATAGAGGTTCTACTCTTTTTTTTTACTTCATTCATTCCTAGTCACTTTTCAGATATATTCTTGATATGAATGCTAGTTTGATGTTTTACAACATATATTTTTATTTCATACTTTTTTTATAACACTTACTTTAACGTAATTTAGTAGCTTTTGAGTAATGAAATATAATTTTTTAGTACTTACTATTTTACTTCATAAATTCCAAATCATTTTTAAACCTATTTTAATGATCTAAATTCTATTTGGACTAATATTTCATAGCATACATTTTATGTAAATTTTAATTTTACATAATTTTAATTAGAGAAACATAACTTAGTTTTAATACGCGTTTTATTTCATCGATTTCAAATAATTTTTCAGATTTACATCTGAGTTAAATACTCCTTAGAGATTTTATGTATTTAAATTTTACACAAGTTTATATTTTATAATGAGGGATATTTAATTTAGTTTTATACCCTTTTTTTTGTTCCAGCGATTCCAAATCGGTTCTTGGGTCGGATTGGGTAACACGATTTTACCCAAATCTAATCCCATCTTAGTTTCGGATCTGTCGTGTTGACCTTAATAGTTTCGGGTCGATTTTGGGCTGCAGTTTAACTCTAGAATTGATTCTTCGATCATTCAAAAGAATCTAATATTTTCTTTTCTTATGAAAAAAGCTCTTTTTTTTAAATTTAAATAATATATATATATGTGTGTGTATATATATGCTCATTTTTCACTTTAATAGATAAAGTTGATATTACGGACATAATTTTAAACTATTTGCTATAGTTCTATTATAAATGCATTAATTAACTGATGTTTCGGTTTTAGTTCGAGATTTCGAATGACGAAAGATTTTTTTATCACCTTTGAGTCTGATTTCATGTTGACTTAAGGCTTCTGTCCATGCAAGCGAAGGCATTCGCGACCTAATGCTATTCCTATAAGGTAGTTATTTCTAATAAATCGTTTGATTTTCGACTTTTTAAAATTTATTATTACTATTATTATTATTATTATCATTATTTTGCATTGGACAGCTAAAGGTCCCACTCTACATCGTTATTCATTTTATTTTTCGATTTTAGCTGTAGATATTTCTTAGACTGACACCGGTTTTGAAAATTAAAGTAACTTTATAAAAAAAATATCTGCAACCAAAATCGAAAAAGAAAGAAAGAAAAAAAAAGTGATGTAGAGAGATACCTCAACTATCCAATGCAAAATAAATAAATAAATAAATAAATAAATAAAATTAAAAATTAAAATTAAAAAATGAAATTAAAATTAAAATTAAAAATGTCGAAATGAAAACGAGCTATTACAAAATAATCTTCTTATAGAATTAACATTAGCTCGCGAGTGTCTTCGCCTGAAGGGGCAAGAGCCTTAAGATTAATTTTCTGACCCAAAACTATCTCAAAACTAATGTTCACTATGCATTTTATATAAAAACTATTAGGAGATTTTATGAAATACTTTTTGTCTCCCCACAATTTAATCTGTTTAGTTCAATTTTCATAGTTTAATAATTTATAATAAAGGAAATACAACATAGTTTTCTATTTATTTTACTCCATCAATTCCCTTTCTGATTCAAACATACACCAGACATAAACGCTTTTTTTTAGATATTTCGTGGAGTATACGACAAATCGATGTGATTAACCTTTTTACCCTTCCTTTTATTCTGGATTAACTGCCCTTACCTTCGACATATTAGCGCCTAATTTATCTTCTAAAAGGAGGGTTGTCACTCTAGAGAATATCTCTTGACCGGGAAAAAATGGATATCATGGATTTACTTATATGTCAAGAGAATAATTAATGTCCTCCTAATGACATCTACCATCGTGTCCAATATTGTCTTTCTAATATAAATTCAATAAAGTTAATGCTATTTCCGCATTTTTATTCCATGTATTGGACGAAAATAACCTGCCATTTATGTACAACGGCTATAAAGCTTCTGCAACATTATCATGAAATTACTATTTTGTGCATCTTATTGCGAAAATTAAATTAAAGTATAAGTTGATAAATAATATATAAATGTAAAAAGTTTTTCAGATGATCCAAAAGATTTATAAGATTTAAAGTAATAAAATTAAAATGCTATGAGAGTTTTTCGCATTAAAAAAGTATACTATTGTTTTTAATCATGCACGATTTACAGCAAAATACTAAAATTGTATTTTGAATACCACTATTTTTGTATTTAAGTAGTTGTCTTATATAATTACAGATATTTTACTATAGAAAGCGAATGATATTGTATAAAAAGCAATGTTATTAGAATAGTATTTTTAGTATTTGGCCTGTACCTGCCGGTATTTATTTCGAAGTTGTAGATTAAACATTTGAACACAGGTAAAAGTTATAGCATTTCTTGACACAGAGTTCGAGGAAACGGTACTTGTTGCAAAACTTTAAAACGCGATTTTCGCAAAACAGCGTTTTCTACTCCATATCTAAACTATCTCAGCAACGAATGAAACAATTTTGTTGACTTTTATTTATTAGGCACCCATTATGTTGCATCAAAATTTTATAAAGTCTTACACATTAATAAGAAAAAATACACACCAATCTCATTTTTTAAAAATAAAATGTATAAATCTTAAGCCAAAAATATCATTATTATTATTTATAAACCTCAATTAGGCTCTTCAATCGCCATAAGATTAATAGAAATGAACAAATTAGTTTTACCTTTTTTTAATCCTGCTGGCATTTCTGAGGAACATATATCCGAAGGTTTATGTTACAGCAATTCTTGACGCAGTATTCGAACAAACCGTTATTTGTTACAAAACTTAAAACGCGATTTCCGTTATGCAATGCTTTTTATTTGGCAACTAAAATATATCAGAGAGATCAAACTGTCTTTGAGATTGAACCTGTGAACACCGGCCGAAGTGTCTCATTTTATGTCCTGAATGTGGGCATTGTGGCCATCCTTTCTCGTTATACCATTGTACATAACATAAAGCAAAATGTATCTGTTAGTAATTTCACTAAAATATATTTATTATTAAGTTAGGAACAAATATCCGAATGCAATACCTATTATTTTTTAATTTAATAAGCGGATTGATTGCAACTTTGTTTTTTATGTATTGTTTTGGTGATTTCTAATACCTTTTAATGTTTTTTTTTATCTTCTTTAACCCTTTCCGGCACACTGTGCCCGGTCTGGGACACCTAATTTTAATTCCAAACTTGCAAATGGCACCAGTAATATTTTAGTAAAATTTTGCTTTTACAATAAAAGCTTAAATTAAGGAATTCAAGACATTTAAAAAATTCTCTTGCGAATTCCGGTGTCAGTCGATAATTTCTCATTTTAGTACAGATTTTGCCCGTGCCGGAAAGGGTTAAACCTTGTTAAGAACAATCTGTATGTGAAAAGTAATAATGCTTCAATAGGACATAATAAAATAGAAAAAATATTCTGGTTTATGAATGAAATTCACGGCAATCTTTGTGCAAATTGGGAAAATACATACAAACAGCCTCCAAACAGAAGGCTTGTTAATGCCTTCTTATAAAAGCGCATTTACGTATTTCCACACAGTAGAATTAATTGATAACCTAAAATTATCTTTATAGGAACAAATATCCGAATGCAATACCTAATATTTTTGATTTAATAAGTGGATTGATTGCAACTTTGTTTTTTAGGTATTGCTTTGGTATGTTCTATTACCTTTTAAAGTTTTTTTTATATATGTTACAGGCCAAAACCGATTTTAGGCCAAACTAGATTGGCCTAGGACAAACCGGTCTATCCTAACACTCATCGGATAAACTAATTTTTTCTAGGCCAAACCGGTCTATCCTAACGCCCATCGGATAAACTAGTTTTTCCTAGGCCAAACCTGTTTATCCCAACGCCCATCGGATAAACTAGTTTTTCCTAGGCCAAACTAGTCTATCCTAAGGCCCTTAGGACAAACTAGATTTTCCTAGGCCAAACTAGTTTGGCCTAACTCTCATAGGATAAACTAGTTTAGACTGCTGTTTATTGGTCTGAACTAGTTTATCCTAGGACGATCTAGTTTATTCTAGGCCAATTCATTTTGGCGTGATTTTATTCAATTCAATGACCGCCTCAACGCCAACATTCTTGTTTGTCCTAGGCTGATGTAGTTTATCCTAGGCCAATGTAGTTTTGCGTGTTTTTAGCTCATGGGCGTGAAAGCCGGAGAAATAATGGGCTCACAGGTTCTGTATATGCATGTATGTACGTATGTACGTAACGCTATAGCTATTGATAGAGATATTCGATTTGTTTCAAATTTTGTAGGTTCATTCTGATAAGGTACTTTTCTGATTAATTTTGGTAATTCATTGGATAAGAATAAAGGGGGCCGAACAGGAAGCCAATCACCCACCGTTAATTTAGAGAAATTGATTTACCATGCAGAATTATCAGTTTTCATTTAAAATTTTAGATATAGGATCATTTTGACAAGGCACCTCTGTGATTAGTTGTGGATGTTTACTGTTTAAATCCAAAAGAAAGGGCAATGCAGGTAACAAAACATAATTTAGATAATTGGTTTTTGTCGCAGAATTGACGATTTTGCTTCAAATTTCTGATATAGGTTCTTTCCGATAAGGCAATTCCCTCAATAGTTTAGGGGGTTTAATGGTTAAGTATGAAGGGTAAAATGAAGGATTTCTTTCTTTCTAACCGATGACCAGGCCCCTACCTGCCGAGTTACCTCAGCTTAACGGGTTAGATACCTGGTATCGGGGCGGGTGACCGCCTAAATACCGCGTAGCGCCAAAAAACATGATTCCTTCGCTTCCCGCTTCATCACATCTGCAGTACTTGCTTCTCAGTCTAGCATACTTTGTTTTGACGGTTGCTTAACGTTATATCCTGTTGTATGTATTGCAAGCGGCTACTCAATTTGGTCTCGTAATTTAGAACCTTGATCAGATGACGAGACCTTCACCTGGCAAGGCACCTCCAGAGGTATAATTCACAGGTAACTTGAAGGACTTTGCACCCACGACGGATTTTACATGCACCAGGCGCCATTAGCATACATGACGGAATTTTAGCCGGCAGATTTTAGCCTGAGTCCTGTAACCAAATACTATGAGTAAAATGTTCTGCCAACTTGGACACCGTTGCCCAACCTACTTGGGAGTCTGGAGCCTAATAGTGGTGATGCGTACTTGCCAAATGAAAATGGTAATTTTGAGGGAAGGGGGAGGGAGAAAAAACAAAAGAGGGGACTTCGCAAAAAGACAATTTGCACCGTAATTAACTTTTGAGCTGAACTGAAAGGCAAACTTAACTTTGCAAGGGAGATGAGACTCCGCCATTCTACCGTACCAAACCGGGTTAAAAATAAAAAAAATAAATTAAACTTAACTGGCTCCGTGGGCTTTCCCACTGGAGCCGGTCCGGTAGCTCGTACAGAAAGCACATATATAAAGAGAGGCGGTTGTCAAAGAGAAGATATAAAATGATAGAACCCTAATAAAAAAATATTAAAAAAAAGGAGAAATAATAATTAGAAATTAAAAATCATAACATTAATTAACAATGCTTTATAAACTGAAAAACTTAAAACAAAAAACCTTTTTTTTTTTTTTTTTTTTTTTAGGCGTTGGGGGGAATTCCTAGGCCTTTTTATATTTTTATTATTATTTTTTTAATTACATATTACAGTGAACGGACAAGCAGTGCCGGAGGCGGTTGAAGCTTCTTACTATGTCGTATTGCACAACTTGCTGAACCGATTGTGAAATTTTTTTTCTTGCAATTCATGTGTTGCGGGGCTCCTGTTGCGGGTCATGGTTACAGCTGATGTTGTGCGACTACCGCACACTGCTGAATGACATAATACAAACACAGACAGATTTAAATTTTTTAATTTGGCGATAGGAATAAATCCTAAGCCTTTTTTTTTTAACATACAACATTTAACATATGACAATTCCTGAAAATAAGACAGTTAATTAGTTGGGGTAGTGCTGCCCACTGGGGTGGTGTGTTTTTAACTTTATTCGTCTTTCATAGTGATATTGTATCTATATTTTCTGTTAACCATCTTATGACTACTTTGCTTTTGTTTTGTATGTATTTATTGTTTGCTAGTTGCTTATGCCAGCGTTCTTTATTGTTTGGCGTGATTTTTGCCAGATGGAATGTTTGTGTTAGCGGCCAGGCCGCTAGGTAGTGTTTGAGGTTCCCAATTCTCCGCATGCACAATATGGCGTGTTTTTGCACTTGAATCTTTTTAAGTATTTTGGGAAAGCTCCGTGTCCTGTATAAATCTGACTCAGAAGTTTGCGGCTAACTATTCTGTCTGTACTTACTTTTGGGAAGTATTTATGTGTTGTCCTGCCCGTGTCCCCGTAATCCCATACGAACTGCCACTGTTTTATTATTAGCTCTTTTATTGTTCTTTTAAGATTTGATATCGGCCTTACCAGGTCGTATGGTAATTGTTTTATTTTGTTTTCTGCTGCTTGTTTGGCTAATTCGTCGGCATCCTCATTGCCTCGGATGCCCACATGAGCTTTAACCCAGCTAATCTTAAATTTGTTATCTGAGAGTTTAATCATTTCTAGTATATCATTTACTAATTATGTTGTGTTGAATGGTTTACTCAGTGCTTGAATTGCTGACATGCAGTCCGAACGGATGCTATAATCCAACCCTGTACTGTTACCCCATTTTGCTGCTTCCAATATAGCCAGCTGTTCGGCTTGAAAGACACTGTTGAACTTCCTTAGAGGTGCTGACCATGTATGAATTTTTTTGTCATTTCTAAAAGCTACGAATGCCGAACCCGTAGCGCCTGATTCCAAACCTAGGAAAAACTAGTTTATCCTATGGACATTTAGATAAACAAGTTTGGCGTGGGAAAAACTAGTTTATCCAATTGGCGTTGGGATAAAATTTTTTGGCCTAGAATAATCTAATTTGGCTCGAAATCGGGTTTGGCCGGTAAAAAATGTGTCTTTCACAAGAATAAGTATAAATGTGTGTAAAGAGTCATTGCTTATAACATCAATACACAAATTTAATATGTCCACCGTAGAGACATGATGCATTGGACATGGTGTTTGCTTATTTTTTTTTTCTGCAGACTCGTGCCAACTGAGATCAGACTTGCATTTATTATTATTATTATTATTATTATTATTATTATTATTATTATATTGCATATTCTAGCCAGATCGGAGCTGAACATAATTTGGAATCGAACAGCGTTTTCCATTTTTAATTTCCTTTCGGCATATAAGCTATTCTTGTCACGGCGTCAAGTTTTTCTTTTCCGAAAAGTCGTAAGCGGAATTTCGATTCAAAACGTAGCTATAATAGTCTCAAATTTAGTAAGAGTATTTTCTCAAAGGTACATCGCTTTTATAAAAAAATGGTTAACGCCATTTGATTCCATATTTTCTGAGTTAAAAAGCCTGTTAATCTTATGCATTTCCGAAAATGAATTAGTTTTTAAATGTGTTAGGATGTAGCTCTTTTGGATTTGAGAAAAGCCTTAAGGAATGACAGAGAAACATATTCACAAATCTACTTTTACTGAACAGATTCAATAGTTATGATCTTTATAACTCTCCTTTTTTTCTTTTGTTCTAAACTACATTAATTATTTAATGAATCCCTATTTGAATATTGAAAGATGTAAGAATCTAAATAATCAATAATATATTGTGTATTTAGCATTCTGTGAACACATCGTAATTTAAAAATACATTGTAAATTTATGCTTTAAATATGTATGTAGTATTTTTTAAAGGAATCCTAATTGTATGTTATGTAAAATCTGAATTGTTTGCAGATATTGAGTACGGCCAGATTGAGCCGGACTGAGTCTCTTTTCACTGAAATTTGTACAGGCAGCGCTCGGGCTAAACTTTTAATTTTTACACCGGATCACGTCAAAATAACTTTCCTTCGGGAAGGGCGAGGCCCGGGCCTCGAAAATCCAGCCCGTGCAAACCTCTGACAGTATTCTACAACCCTTCAAATAAAATACATTATATAAGGTTGATGACAAAACCACTTTGCACAAGGTTAGCTATGGAGCAGTAGTCGGGATCAATATTAAGAAGAATATTGCCCAATTAAACTGATATAGATTTGCATTCACAGGCTGTTTACACTAATTGCGTATTACAGTCTTATTTTTTTTTTAAATAATACTCTCAAAAAATAAAGTAAGTTGGATTACTTTATCGCATTTCCCCCAATTATACTTAACCATTGAACCCCCACAACTAATCACAGATACGCTTTATAAAATTAAACAACTGTCCAAAATTGAAGCAAATCAGATAATTCTGCTCAAAAAAAAATATAATTTGATTTAAGGAGGATAATCCCCCCCATTCCTCCCTTTATACTTAATCATTAAACCCTCAAAACAATTCAGGGATTCGCCTTATAAAGAAAAAACTATATTAAAATTTTACGGCAAATCTTATAAATCTGCATAAAAACCCATTTATCTAATTTAAGGAAAACGATAAAACGTCCACTACCCCATTATACTTAATCAAAAGAAAAAACCCAAATTAATTAAAGAAGCTCCCGATCAAATGAATTCATTTCCAAAATTTTAAGCAAATTGGATAATTCTGTATTATAACATATTTATCTAATTTAAGGAAGGAAATAAATTGTAAGTTTCCCCCCTTATATTTCACCGAAGAACCACCAAAATTTATCAGTGAAGCGCTTCATCAGAATGAACAAATCCAAGATTTGCAGCAAATCGTTTAATTCTGCATGAAAAACCCATTTGCCAAAATTAGGCGGATCACCCCGTTCTTCCCGTTGCTCTTATTCAATTAACCCCCAAAACTAATTAGGGAAGCGCTTTATCAAAATGAATTTATTTCTAAAATTTGAAGCAAATCAGCAAATTCTGCGTAAAAAAAGCATTTATATAAATTATGGGGCGTTACCCCTATTCCCCCTCCCTTTATACTTAAACGATGAACACCTACAACTAATCATGGAGGCACCTCAAGAGAATGCTCCTATATCTAAAATTTGAATAAAATATGCCAATAATGCATGGAAACAAATTTATTTAAATTAAAGGAAGGGGTGAATCAGTTTCTTGGTCCCTCCCCCTTATTCTTCTCCAATGACCTCCCAAAATTAATCAGAAGGGCTCCTCATAAGAATAAACCTATGTTGAAAGTTTGATGCAAATCGAGTATTTCTATCAAGAATTATTGCGTTACGTACTTATGTTCATACATAGATACAGAACCTATGCGCACATTAGTTCTTAGGCTTTGGTAGCCTAATCAGATAAAAACACGTCAAATTACATTATTTCTATCAAGAGTTATCGCGTTACGCACATACGTACATACATGCGTATATACATACATAAGCCCATTATTTCACTGGCTTTGACGCCCGTGAGCTTAAAATACGTAAAACTACATTGCCCTAGGATAAACTACATCAGCCTAGGACAAACAGGAATGTTGGCGTTGAGGCGGTCATTGAATTGAATAAAATCACGCCAAATTGAATTGGCCTAGGATAAACTAGTTCAGACCAATAAACAACAGTGTAAACTAGTTTATCCTATAAGAGTTAGGCCAAACTAGTTTGGCCTAGGAAAATCTAGTTTGTCCTATGGGCCTTAGGATAGACTAGTTTGGCCTAGGAAAAACTAGTTTATCCGATGGGCGTTAGGATAAACCGGTTTGGCCTAGGAAAAACTAGTTTGTCCTATGGGCGTTAGGATATACCGGCTTGTCCTAGGCCAATCTAGTTTAGCCTAAAATCGGGTTTGGCCTGTAACATGTATATTCTTTACACCTTATTAAAAACAATTTGTATGTGAAAAGTAATAAAGCTTCAATACGACATAATAAAATAGAAAATAAAAAAATTATTCTGGTTTATGAACGAAATTCACGGCAATCCTTGTACAAATTGGGAAAATACATAAGGTGGTCTGGTGTAATAACGCCAGGCGGGGTAATAACGCCAAGTGCTAATATTATGCATAATTATGAAATAATATGGTAAATGACACCCTAGTGAAGGGTTTTGAGTCATATAAATCGCAAAAAACAGCTTCAAGTTAATTTGTTTCATTTTGAGGTCTTATTGTTTTTACAAGCAACTAAAATTATCGCTTGATCTAAAATTTGCGAGATACGTTTTGTGATGTGAAGACTATTTTTTTATCCGGAAATACTTTGTTAATTACATAAATTTGTAGTACATTTTATGGACTATTAAAATATTGTTGAAGATTTTGGATATCTTCTCGAGATAATTTGTAATTTAAAATGTACAGCGCAATAACTATAATGGGTAATAACGCCAAACTTTGGCATTAATACCCCGGTTGATTTCCTACAGTGGCCGAACTACATCCTAAATACTGATTCAAATAAACACAGTTAAAACTGTGCAATGTTTTTAATAATTCTATTTAAGCGGTCCTTTTTAAGCAAAAATAAGCTCACGGTCTGATATTCTTTTGTCTCATCCTCCCCCCCCCCTCCCCACACCACACTTTTATTTTTCTTACACTTTCACAAAAAATTGAACATTTTCAATAGCTTAGAATACAATTTGTCAATTTCTAAGTTTGTACAGTTTATATTTTTAGAATTGGGAAATCTACATGCAATTATGCCATCTTATTTTATAGTTTTGTTTGCATGGCGTTATTACCCGTATAGGTGGGTAATAACGCCAAATAGCATTGGTCAAGAAATCACGCCATTACATTTTATGAATACATATCTGTTAAATTATTTTTTTATATAGATAGTCAATGAGTTGCTGTATCAAATCATGTATTTGTTTGAAAAATACCAACTAAAACTGAGCCGTGAAAATTGGTAGAACCTTAACGTGGCGTTATTACCCCAGGGTACCTTACATAAAAAACAAACGGACGTGGTTTGTTAATGTCTTCTTATAAAAGCGCATTTACGTATTTCCATACAGTAGAATTAATTTATAACCTAAAATTATCTTTATAGGAACAAATATCCGAATGCAATACCTAATATTTTTGATTTAATAAGTGAATTGATTGCAACTTTGTTTTTTGGGTATTGCTTTGGTGTGTTCTATTACCTTTTAAAGTTTTTTTTTTCTCTTATTTAAACCTTTTTAAAAACAATTTGTATGTGAAAAGTAATAAAGCTTCAATAAGACATAATAAAATAGAAAATTAAAAAAATATATTCTGGTTTGTGAACAAAATTCACGGCAACCCTTGTATAAATTGGGAAAATACATCATACAAACAAACAGCCGTGGCTTGTTAATGCCTTCTTATAAAAGCGCATTTACGTATTTCCATGCAGTAGAATTAATTTATAAACTAAAATTCTCTTTATAGGATCGAAATATATGATATTTTAAGAAGAAAATGCTTCAATTCAAAAGCCAGTTTCTAGTGCATCTTGGAAGGAAACTAATGAGGGCAAATCCTCTTTCTAGAAACCTTGTAATCCTTCATCTGGAAGTTATTAAACTTTGGTGTGATTTACTGGGGATTCTTAAAAAGAACGAAAAGCATCTACATTCAAATTGAAATCTTGCGTACGCGAATATGTACTGACAAACCTATGCTAATAAATGTATTTTGTAAAATGAATAAATAAAAGATTTTGCATGAATTTAACTGGAAAATAATCGATAACCATGAAATATTTAAACGAACGAAGTTTTTCCAACTTTTTATATTATTTGGGAAAAAAGAGAAATGTTACTTAATCTACGAAAATATAATACAACCACTAACGAAAATATACAATAACCGCTTACGAGTTATTGGCGATTCCAAAAAGACTTCATTATCTTTAAAATCTCAGAAAAAACAACTGTTTTTATTCCGTTTTAAGAAACCAAAATATAGGCTTCTTAGATGCTTTTGAGTAATTGAATTTATACTTATTGCAAAAAACAAAGTAATATTAATTTTAATGTTAATGATGTGAATTTATTACGTTTCTCCGAAAATAATATTTGAATTTTATGAAAGAATTTTATAAATATATGGTTTATGAGTTTTATAAATATATTAAATGATTTGCCACTGCATAATTACTAATAAGAAGTATTTCTAAATTTCTTTGCCTCTCTTGACTTATAACTCAAACTATTTTTTTAGCACTATTGGTTTTTCATTTTAAATACCTTTAAGATAAAGACACAATTTCTGAATGTTGGAGTGTCATTAATTTTTTTTTCAATAGGAAAGGAATATTTAACCAATATTGGAATTTTATTCGTAACTTAAAGACTGCAGCATTTAATGTTAAATACTTTTTAAATCATTTTAAAAAAATTTTAAAGACTGGGATATTTTTAGTATTTAAATTCACTTTTAATTGTTTCAAAACTGATTGCAATATGGATAGATTTTTTTAGTGTAACTCAAAAAATATTTGTCGGGTCGAACTATAATTTCTGATTCGCATATGTTAAACTTCCAGAAATTGATTTCTGTTTTAAAAAAATCATCGGTTACTATACATATTTTTGTAATCACACTTTTTGCAGTATGCAAAGATAACAAAATTGAAAGCCAGTTGACGAACAAAAGAGAGACGTTGCCATAAGAGCATCGTACAGCCTGATGTAATGTGAAATGAATGGCAATCCGGTTACTAATGTAACCGGATTGCCATAATCGGATTACTGCTCATTTGTCATTGCAGCGAGCTGTGTGTTGCTGTTGCCTCAATACTTCTAAGCTGGCGAACCAGCTGACTGACAGTTTTGTTATTTGTACCATTTAATGTAACATATATTTCAAAATAATCGACGCTGAAACTCGTCAAAAATAACTGATGCTTTCTCGTTGACTAATTTTTTTTCTTCAAGCATGTTATAAAAAAAAAAAGAATTCATAAAGGCACACTCTTAAAAGGCAAATACTAGGAAATTCCTTTAAAAAACATTTTGTACATTATGGAAATCTAGTGCCGATTGGTTTAACGTAGAAATGTATGTATGCTTTTTTTTTCTTAAAATTCAGAAAAAAATAATTGATTAATTCTTATTTTAAATACATGCTACAAAAAATATGCTGTATAATTCCGGTTTTGAAATAAATACGCGGTTATTTTAATGGCTTCTCGAACGATTAATCTTCTTTAGGTGAACCAAATTACAATTTATCTTCCATTTCTGTATTGTGAGAAAATAAATAAATAATATTTTAGTTTCATATTCATCTAATAAAAAACCAATTTTCTTCTTAAATGTAAAATTAAAAATACTGGTTATTTTCCTTGAAATATTAAATATGCCTGGAGATAATACTAGTGCATGGATTTTTTTTTTTTTTTGATAATCAAATAATTTATAATAATCTGTTATAGGTGAACGAAATTAAAATTTATGTTCTATTTGTGTATTGTGAGAAGATAAGTAAATACTATTTTAGTTTCCCATTCACCTCAAAAAAATTCTTTTTCTTAAATGTAAAATTTAAATACTGCAGGTCATATTCAAAATATTAGAATAATTGAGAAAAAGTAATAAGAAAAAATTATTTTTCATTTTTATTTTTGATATTAAGTAAATGCAATTAATTTTTTTGTTATAAATTAAATCTGGAATGTTGAGATAAGATTTTGGAATTTAAAAAATATAAAACACAGTACAATAAATTAGGTATACAGCGTTCTGAAATACATCAAAATATTAGAATAAAATTTATATTGGTTCAAAATATTAGAATAATTTATTTACACAACAATATTACATTATGAATATGAAATAAACGGTAGTTAATATTTTATAGCATCGCCTTTAGCTTTCATATTATCGTATAATCGATCTTGCATACCATATACAAATTGTTTACAAACATTTCTATCAATATTAGCCCAAATAGACTTTGCACGTGCCATTAACTCAGTTTTACTTGAAAGAGAATTTTCTTGAAGTTTTTGCTTCACTATACACCATAAGTTTTCAATGGGATTAAGGTCTGGTGAGTTTGGTGGCCAAGGAAGTACCTTAATGTTGCGTTTGTTTCAATGTTCAATTGTTAGCTGACACCCAGGTACACGGTGACGCAAACTATTGTTAAAAGATGAAATCGTCTTCAAATAAACCTTCTGATGATGTAATCATGTAATATTCCAAAATTTCTAGATTATATCTGAGATTTAATTTTTTCGTAAATGATGCATAACTTTCCAGTTTCTTCTGCACTCATGCAACCTCAAACCATGACACTAGCAGCAAATTTTACGAACCGTTTAAACCATTCTTTATCGAGTGTTTCTTGGTTCTTTCTCAAAACTTGAATACCTTGATTACCATGTGAAACACAAAACACACTTTTAATAACATATTTTCCCAATCTTCTTCGCTCCATAAACGTTTTGATTTACAGTAATTCAATGTTATATATTTTGTTTTGCAGTGCTGAAAGGTTTTGTTTTCGGTACACGAGATTTAAACTTAAATTTATGGACGCGTCTTAATGTTGTCAATGTAGAAACTTCAACTCCCTTTTCCTTTCATTTTCGGAACAAGAATCGTACACTTTTAAAACGGTTTTTCTTAACTATAGGCTTCAGTTTCCTCTAATCTCTTTTTGGTTTTCGACCGCTATTTCAGCGATTATTTTGAAATTTTCCATTTTCTGAATATTGTGATACATTATTTTAGTATCGCTTGATTGCGAACAATGTAATTCCCTATACAACATTGATTTTTTCCATGACGATAAAAATCAACCATGCGAAGTTTAATAGATTCAGGAATATCCCTCACACGACCCATTTTAAGACGAAAAATCAAATAAACTGCAAAAAGAATACTGACTTTAAATAAAATCGTCTGAATTTAATCAATGATGCCACCAGTTATGAATTGGTGATAATTATAGGAGAATTAGTATGAATTATTCTAATATTTTGAACAACTTGAATAAATATTCAAATATTTTGACTTTTCAAAATATTTTTTTCCAATTAATTTCAAAAATGATATTAATTTTGAGAAAATAAATAAGTTTAATTGACACAATAAGTTTTTAATAAAAATATCGTTTGCATATTTGCATTAAAAGAAATTAAATTACCAAACTATATTTTCAATTTTTAGAAAAAAAGTAAAATTAAAAATTAAATGAAAGTAACCATCCTAATATTTTGAATACGAGCTGTAGTTATTCTACATGAAATATTAGATATAGTTGGACGTATTTTCAGTGAATAGAATCTTTCTTAATAATCAAATACACTGATCGACATTAAAAATGTAACACCAAGAAGGAGTGGTCAGAAAGTGATGAAATTTGGGGAAAAGACAGAGACAGCAAGGGGCATTAAGAGATTTTTATTTCAAAATGATATTCAGAATACAGAATGAGAACGGCGTCGGCTCAGTACGATGTAGGACCACCGCGGACAGCGGTGCACGAAGAAACACGTCTAGGCATAGAGTTAATAAGAGTGCGTATGGTGTCCTGAGAGATGGCTATCCATTCCCTTTGAACCATTTGCCATAGTTCGTCTTCTGAACGAGGAAGGGGCAGAGTCCGCAAACGGCGTCCAATCACATCCCACACATGTTCCATTCGTGACAGATCAGGAGAGTACGATGGCCAGGAAAGCATCTGTATAACTTGCAGAGCATGTTGACAGATGCGCGCACTGTGTGGTCGGGCGTTATCCTGCTGAAAAATTGCATTAGGCAGCCCCTAAAGTTAGGTGGATTGCCACCGGCCGCAGTACATTATTCAAGTATCGTTGGGCCGTCATCGTGCCTTGAATACGAACTAAAGGTAACATGTAATTATACGCAATAGTGCCCGAAACCATTATGCCAAGTTGTCGCGCGGTGGGGCGTTCCACAGTTACTTCCGATATTCAATCTGTCTCCACGTATACGTCACACACGTATGCGGTAACTGTATAAACAGAAGCGTGACTCATCTAAGAACACGATTTTTCGCCATTCTGTCATTGACGTCGCTCTATTCTGGCACCATTACAAACGTTGGCGTCTATGCTGTCGAGTCAATGACAATCTTCTTAACGGACGCCGTGAGTGCAGGCCATGTTCAACCAATCGACGGGAACTGGTTCTGGTCGACACGGAAACATCCAGGGTATCTTGTACATGCTGCAGAATCAAGGTACAAGTGACTTGCGGGTCTGCCACAGCTTGTCGGCGGATGTGTCGATCCACGCGTGCTGACGTCAATCTGGCTACACTTGCATCCCTCAATCTTCCCACATTTCCTTCTTCCAACCATGTTCGCTACAGCCGATGCACCATGTCGCATCCATGTAGATATCAGCTACATTTACGTAAGGACCACCCCCCCCTTCACAGTCCGAATCCCATACCTCTGGTAAAATCGTCTATCTGCTAGAAGTGTCTTCGTTGACGATGGCCTGACATTCCCTTCTATATACGTGTCCTCCGAGATAAAAACAAAATTTCTTCGATAATTCGTCTGGCAGAAATAATGACATGAATATTGCCCATTCTGCAAGTTCCTTCCCTTATATCTTACATCACGTGCGTCGGAGACCTGCGCATTTCACATCATTCGCATAACTTAGTGACGGGCATCTACTATAAAATTGGCATAACTTTCTGACCAATCCTTCTTGGTGTTGCATTCTCAATGTCGAGCAGTGTATTTTATAACAATTAATTTCTTGGTTAGTACTCAGTGAAAAAACATCTATATCTTTTAAATTTGTTTTATTTATTGTTTTATTTATTACCAACGTTAGACTGCGCAAATTTACTCATATACTGCTTATCCCTTTCTAAAAAAATTTTACGAAATAATGGTATCTGAATAGTTAGTAGATATTTTTAACGATTATGCAAAATTTTTAAAAGGAATATCTGAAGCTAGAATTATTAAATGAAATATCATCCTTGAATCAGGAAAGAAAATTAGTAGAAAATGACCAAATATCACCCCCTTAAGGAAATGTTCAAAACCAATAAAAGCTTACAGGGCATTTGAGTGAAATTCATTAATCTTATTGCTGAGTAACCAAAATGAAAGAAATACATTTTTTCAAATTTTGAATAAAGGGTTTTTAACTATGTAAAGATTCTTTAATTTATAATTTCTACATTGTTTGAAGTCGTAAACGTTTAGAAAAACGATATGCAAGAGGTAAGAAAAGTAAGGGACGAACGAAATTAATTTTTCTCAAAATTTAATTCTTTCTTCCGGTGCATTTAGATTTATTAACATAGCAAATAAAGCCTGTGTGCAAAAATGTATAAAGATAGAAAACCAACGATTAGAAGTGAACAAATAATACATGAAAAGGTAGCAAACAGCCATTTCGAATCCATTATTGAGATTCTTTTTCAGTACAAGACTCAGCGTGCTAGAAAAAGCATAACTCTCCGCTTTGATTTTTCTAGCATCAGTTATACGTTAAGTAAATGACAACCATAAGCATGTTTTCAAATAACTCACCTCGGGAAAAAAATATGGAAATCTACATAGTAAGAGTATTTTACGAAATTTCAAATTAAATATCTGAAAAACTTATTACTATTTGTCATTACTTACACTTGCCGCCAAAAGTCTGCGTACAGGTGATCATATATAAAGTTCATGCTAAAATTACTATCGTAATTTCGCTTGGGAAAATTAACATACTACTAAATAATTGTTTAAGGTTACCTGATTTAAACAACAAAAGAAATTTCGACTTTAGAATGAAAAAACAAGAATGACCTCCAAAGAATCGTCAACCACCTCCGCTAAAAGTCAGCGTACACTTATAAAACAGAACTTTTAAAGACCTTTTATTGCGAGTTAATTGTACCAATTTTAGTTTTTCAAGTAATTGTAGGCTTTTTCTTCGATTTATATAGGATTTGAGATTTTGAATGTTGGTATTGCTCCGTGGGAGGCAACAGAAAGGTAATCGATATTGCTGAAAGACAGATCCTCGTAAATCTTTGGAAAAGGTAAAAAACTCTTAGTTTAATTGGTGAAAGAGTTAATAAAAAACATTTATCGAACCAAAAGTGATCATGAACTACATATCAACAGGAATTTTAAAATCCAACCCAAGATACGGCCGTCAGTCTGCACTGTTGCCTCGAGAATGAAGCTCTGCAATAAGCTCTGTAAAAAATAAATCCAAGACTATCAGTTTCACGGATTGCTAAAAGTGTTTCTGAAAGATTCCAAAAAATTGTGAGTTTAACCACAATCCGAAGAGAACTGGAAAAGCATGACTATCTTCCCGAGTTGCATGGAAGAGGCCATTCATCTCTAGACTGTACAGAGCTAAAAGAATGGCCTTTAACAAAAAACCTATCTAAATAAAACACATGACTTTTGGAAACAGGAAATATATTTAGCTGAAAGTAAATTTTGTATTTGCGGCATCAAAGAATGAAAATACGTCTGGAAGGAAACCCGATACAGAGCTCAAAAAAGAAGAATCTTTTTCTGACTGCCAAACATGGAGGAGGACTCGTAATGGTTTATAGGTGCATGGGAAACAGTAGGGTTGGTAATCTTAAGTTTATTGAATGAATAATATACAAAATTGATTATTTAAACATATTAAAGAAAAATCTGAAGGCAAGTGCCTAAAAGTTTAGGGTAAATGATGATTTTTATTTTTGGCAGGACAGTGACTCTAAGCACGCAGCGTATATTATGAGATTATGGCTGCTCTACCATGTGTCAAACCAACTCCGTAAATTACCCCAGTTCTTAGAATGAACCCCAATAGAGCATTTGTGGGGTTTATTAGAGCAAAAAATGAGGGAGCACGTAATAACATACAAATAAATGCTGAAATATGTATGGTAGAAGAGTGGAAAAAATAACCACACAAGAGACATCTAAGCTAGTTGATTCCATGTCAAATAGGCTGACAGAGGTGATAAAAAAAGGAAATAACCTAAAAGGTATTAACTTTTGATTACAATCCATTATCGTAAAGATTTTTTACGGTGTACGCAGACTTTTGGTGCACACGATTTGTGTCGTTCTTAAGTTATGAATTTTTATATTATTTTATGCAACGACCAAGTGATGGTTGTTTATACTACTTCAATTTATGATGTTAGAGGAATCTCTAAAAATTGTTTCCATGAAGAAATACTCCATTTACTTAGTGATTATTGCATAAACACGAAAGATGATTGTCTGTACGCAGACTTTCGGCGGCAAGTGTATTTCGAATAGTTTCCAAGCTATCGAGAAGTACATGGATCCTTCAAAAGAAGCCAAAAGTTTCCCCAAAAAACTACTATGCACTAAAAATGGTTTAAATTATTTTCTTGTCAGAAGATAAGAAGATTACGCTTTTGAAAACGATTGACATTTTCACCTCCTTCTCATTGTACTTGTTGGATTGCAGAATTTGCTGGTCGAATTCCAATGACCTCTCATACCTAGACACCACATCGGCAACCCTTTCTTACGCCGGAATCTTTGCCTTCCGTCATGTGACGGAGGGCAGATTTAGAGCGCCAAACCGGTTTTTCTCCCGCCAAAATCTCATTTAAAGAGTTTCGCTTCTATGTTTACTTTTATTTTACTGTAAGAATGAAATCTGAATGGTGCTAATAAAGCGATCACCGCCAAAAAATGGCATATTTTCGCCAAAGATGTTAGATTCGAAACCATGCCGAGAGAACAATGGAATGTCACATCTACGTATATAAGAAGTCTGTGGTTAATTCCATTTACAAATATTTACAACCTTTAATTTCTTATAAAAAACTAAGACTTGAATTCCTAAAAAATATGTTAGCTAGTAGTAAAAAAAAAAGTATGTGCTATAAGATTTGGAATTCAAACCTAATCACTAAATTCCACTTCAAAGAATACAATGGATTTAATCTCAAGAGTTAGTTACGTCTATGACCTAAAAAATTAGAACAACTCGAATATAAAAATTCTATTTATATTGCATTTAATACATACCTTTGCTTGCCTTAAACTAGCCTCTTTTAAGGAGTTTTAATGGAGTTTGTTCAGATCACTATATTGTCAATGAGCTCTGTGGTCTATATTTTAATCAGAAACATTCATAATGAAACATCATTTTTGAAATCATGAGATGATTGAAAAAGCAATGAAATTCTTTTAGTTTTATATAGATATTGAGCAAAGTTATTGCATCTATGGTCTATATTTTAAAGAATCTCAAAGCAATAAATTGCATTAAGTTTTCCGCGCAAGATATATGGAGAAACATGCATATTTCGATGTAGCTCTTTACACAAATTTTTTTCATTGTCTTTCTAAAAAAGGTTAATCTTATGCGGCTTTTTTGAAAAAGATTAAATCTTTGAGATTTAAACTAAATTTCCAGATTTTAACGAAAGGTTGTCGAGATCTGATGAAGTGTTATACACCTGGCCCTATTCTACATATAATTCAGCAAATACTGTATTATGGTACACCATATTATCTGATGTATCCATTTTTGAGAAAAAAAATATTTTGATGTTTGGCAACAGTATTTAAATCGTACTTACCGCCAAAAAGAAATATTTCAGAAAAAAGGATCCCATTTTAGTTCAAAGTAAAGCTCTGTCCCCTTTTCTTCAACGGCAATCGATACCAATTTCCATATTACTATTTTTCAGACTTACATTTTTGCTACGTACAGAAAGATTTGAAGCTTAAATTGGAAAACTGATTTTAACTTCCGAACTCGGCGTTATCTTTCGCAAATAAATATTGTAATATCTTTCTCTTATATAAATTTCATTTTACGGAAGTGAAAAATATTAAGTTGGAAGCGGATTTTTTCGGAAAAACTGGAAAATTCGATTAAGAAGCAGATTAAATATATTTAAAAAAGTAACTCTCTTTTTTTTTTTTCTCATTCCTTTTTCAAATCTTCTCAATGCGGAAAATTTGAAACGTATACGCCTGATATATTAAATAAATGTATCACAAAAACTGAATTAAAATATTTTAATCAAATATATGTGTATACGGTACATCGAGATCAAACTTTTTCATTTTGGGAATTTCTCGAGCAACAGATGAATTTTACAAGGAGGCAGCTATCAGTTTTTAATCCAAAAATATATTTCAAATTAATAACAAATATCTGTCTGGCAACCCAATGTGCGGCATTTGCATTGCATCAGAAACTTTGGATTTCGAGGGTAAAGATGAATATCTCATTTTATTTTAGTTTTAGAAAAAAATAATGTAATATTAATTTTATTAAAGTTCCCATGATAATAAAAAATCATTCTTACATTACAAATTACGTGAAGTACTTATATAAAAACGCTAGCAATTTTAAACAGAAATAATTTTTCCTCCCTTTGACCTACTTCTCTATCCTTCGGCTACATTTCATGTGCGTTCTCCTATTGGCCATAACTTGCAGCCTTCTGCCATCCTATTGGTCCCCTTCAATGCCCCGTCTCTTCCAAATTTCTACCTCCCTCAGCACTGACGACGGTACGCTATATGCTACCGAAACCGGTCTGTTGCTATTTTTATGTATTTGTACTTAATTTTTGCCTTTCAACGTTGCTCATTTTGTATATTCCATTATATCGCACCAAGCTTTATCTCAATAATTATTTGCCATACATTGTGTATAAATGCCAAATCCGAATTACTAAAGCCCCACTAGGGGCCGAGAGGTTTCGAGCTCTCAACTGGTAGACGGCAGGTGCATGGTTCGAACCCAATCGCGTTCGTCGGTCTAACAGTTCGGAGTTTTCGTGGTTTTCTTCGAGCCTTGCGTAAATACGGATTAGGTTCTCTTAGAAAGACCCCCACGAAGGGCACTCTTCCCCTGGGGCTATATCCCTAGAGTAGATAATCGGCCGACACAAAATAAACCAAACCAAATCGAATTGCTAAATCATAAAACTGGTACAAGAAGGTCGGAGGAAAATTTAAAGTGAAAGCACGTTACATGAAAATTTTTGAAAGAGAAAAAAAGTGTTTAATAAAGTTACATTTTCCATTAAGCAATACCGTCACCCTGATCTCCCATTTCTCTCACCCAATTTACTTGTCTCTCATTTGCATAATACCATTAAGGGTTTTAATGAGCTTCATTACCTATCATTATGCATGCCAACTGCAACAACAGCCAACCTATAGGTCACCTTCAATGCCCCGTCTGTAATACATATATCAGCAAATTTCTACCTCCCTCAGCACTTACGACGGCACGCTATATGCTACCGAAACCGGTCAGCTGCTATTTTTATATATTTGGGGCCTTTTAACGTTGCTCGCTTTTTATATTCCATTATATTGCACTAAGCTCTATCTCAATAATTATTTTCCATACATTGTCCATACATTGTATATAAATGCCAATTCCCAATTACTAAATCACCAAACTGGTATAAGAAGGTCGGAGGGGAAATTTAAAGTGAAAACACGTTGCATACAAATTTTTGACAGGAAAAAAAGTGTTTAATAAAGCTACATTTTCCATTAAGCAATACCGTCACCCTGATCTCCCATTTCTCTCACCCAATTTACTTGTCTCTCATTTGCATAATACCATTAAGGGTTTTAATGAGCTTCATTGCTTATCATTATGCATGACAATTGCAACAACAGCCTACCAATAGGTCACATTCAATGCCCCGTCTATCCTACATATATGAGCAAATTTCTACCTCCCTCAGCACTGACGACGGTACGCTATATGCTACCGAAACCGGTCAGCTACTATTTTTACATATTTAGGGCTTTTTAACGTTACTCGCATTTTATATTCCATTGTATTGCACCAAGCTCTATCTCAATAATTATTGTCCATACATTGTATATAAATGCCGATTCCGAATTATTAAATTACCAAACTGGTATAAGAAGATCGGAGGAAAATTTAAAGTGAAAGCACGTTACATGAAAATATTTGAAAGGGAAAAAAAAAAGTGTTTAATAAAGCTACATTTTCCATTAAGCAATACCGTCACCCTGATCTCCCATTTCTCTCACCCAATTTACTTGTCTCTCATTTGCATAATACCATTAAGGGTTTTAATGAGCTTCATTACTTATCATTATGCATGGCAACTGCCAAGCTCTCTGCGCTCCCCTAAGGCTGTAACAGGCGGCAGTTACTTCCACTTGGGCGAGGATTATTTCCTTTGTTTTGGTCTCGTTTAAAGAAATGTGTATATATATATATTTTTTTTTTACGTCGCTGTTACTTCAACCGAAAAATTTGTAAAAATTGTGTTGTCTCAGAGCCATATTTCATTTCTGAGCGATATATTTTGAGTTTTATCAGTTTCCACGCAAATGCTGATTTCAGAAATACGGAATATTAAATAACAACGTTAATTTACGATTAAATAAATTAGGCTTTGAAACTGACAAAAAGATTTGTTTAAGTTTTTTTGTGTGTGTTAAGCTTATGCTAATGGTGTAAAAAAAAAGTTGTGAAAATTTTCTGTACATGTTTTGTTACAAATCTTTTCGGGGCAGTAAATGTTATTCGATTCTTTTTATGATGCGTGTGTACCATTTGAGCTGAAAGTGTTTTTAATGTCATCAGTTATTACTGTTTTTTTTATGGTTTTGTATCGTAAATGCTTCCGATGATGGAGCTTTTTTTATTGCAGTGCTAAACTATTTACTGTCAAATAACTTTCCGACATATTTTCATTTAATAAATGAAACACACACAATACAGAAATTAATCACCGGAAGCTTTCAATTATAGACATTTTATAGAATACACTGTAAAGAAAAAATGTGTAAAGTTATTAAAAATTTTCTAGGAAAATGGTCTTCTTAAAACCCTTTATCTAATGGCAATAAGAAAAATTCATGTAACTGCATTGTGAATGAAATAATCTGTAAGGGCATTAAGAGTTTTTTAGGAAAATAAGATACTTAGAACTTTTTATTTAACTTCATCCCAGTTTACAGATAACATTTTAATAATATTACTGAAATTTTGATAGATTCTTTTGTAATGGTACAGAAATCTGTAGCTTTACAAAAACTAGTTTTGTAGTTTTAAATCTTTTTTTTTTTTTTTTTTTTTTTTTTTTTTACTACCGTATACAAATAAAATTTTAGTGAGATTACAGATTCCTGTATTTTTGCATCTGCCGAACTTTTGCTTTTTATTTAAAGATATACTTGTTGTATTTTTCTGGAACTGAAGGATTATGAAGAATATGTTTGGCTTTACATTTATAACGAGACATCTAGAAATTCTGTATATGCAGGGTGTCTCAGAAATAGTGGGACAAAAATTTTAAAGGGAGTAGGAGACATCACAAGGATTCAGTTTTACATAGCAACTCATGGTCGGAAACGTTTTCCTGTCACGGTAGGGACGACATAAATCACAAGAAAGACCGGACACGAATAAGAAGAGTAAACATGTTTATTATCCTTAATACAGCAAAATACTAAGAAAAGAGAACATTAAAGAGCCAACGATGTCATCAAAACAGGTGTTCAAAATTACAGCGCATCTCCGGCGCATGAATGATCTAATGATCTCGAAAACACTAAGAATGTCCCGAAATTTCCTAACAGCTGCCACGATGCGTATAGCAAGTTCCACAGCACTTCCCAGCATTGTCTCAGTATTTTTGCAGCATTAAGAATAATAAACATGTTTTGTTTCCCTGTCCGTGTCCTTACATTCTTGTGTTTTGTGTCGTCATTACCGCGCCAGGAAAACTTTTCCGACCATGCGTTGTTGTGCAAAACTGAATCCTTATGATGTACCCTACCTCCCCTTAAAGTTTGTCCCAATATTTCTGGGACACCCTTTATAGAGATATATAGAAATTCTGTATCTTAAGTTGAAACGTCATATTCACCTCAATAAACTAAATAAGCAATATGAATAAATAATTAAGAGGCATGAGAGTTTGTAACGATGTGTTATCGAACAATATACCGCATATATGGCGCCCCTATAGACTTAACATTATCATCCGGGTTTTTTGAATGACTGGAGTGGTACCTGAAACGCATACGATGTCTGCACAAACTAAGATAAAAGAACTGATTTACAAACATTCATTTGACATCGGGAAAGAGCCATTGGTAATTTTCAGTTTTCAAATAAACATTAAGATTAATTGTTGACAGACATTTTGCCTTCGCCTAGTTCAAAAACTTCACTTTTCATATTTGTACTGCGGTTATAAAATTTTGGACACGTTTGAAGCTTTATACTTAATACTTTTTTGCTGGAATATTTTTATTTTTATGATAATAAATATTTGAAATGAATATATCGTTCTAATAATGGGAAATTTAGTAAAAAAAAAAAGTTAAGTTTCAAAATTTCAACTAAACTTTGATATTTTATGGTGTATGCCATATGTACACAGTAAAGGTTTTAAAGCATTGTGTTGCCATATTTTGCAATTAAATCAGCTTTAATTGATTAATTTTATCTTCTTAACATTCTGGAACATTTTATATTAGTATTTTTAAGTATTCAAAAAATAAAAATGAAAGTAAATCTTAGCTTAATACCTTAATAACGTGATCGAAATTTCTTCTAAGCTCGAAAAAAAAAAAAAAAAAAAAAAAAATCAAATTTTTTGTCTGGTGCACCCATCTGACATGGGCAAAATAATT
The DNA here is from genome assembly GCA_964019185.1 of Maratus speculifer. Classification (NCBI taxonomy): domain Eukaryota; kingdom Metazoa; phylum Arthropoda; class Arachnida; order Araneae; family Salticidae; genus Maratus; species Maratus speculifer. The sequence continues at coordinate 322,035 of CAXHSM010001319.1, read as the reverse complement.
GTTATTTCATTCTTTGGTTTGTACCTGGCCAGGGACAGAAATCATATTGACTAAATTCATGACCCATAATAAAAACTATAATGCTTTAAGTGCGTCCGTCAATATGTAAATATGTAGCACCTATAATCGTCGTTCAATCCGTCCGTCCGTCCGTCCGTCTGTCCGCATATAACGGATCGAAAACTACTAAACCGAATCGTTTCAGATTTAAAATGTATAATTTTTGTATAATTTTGTCAAGTCATTTCAGACTTTCTAAAAATAGGATGTATAGTTTAATTACAGGGACAATAAAAAATGTTCCTTTACATTATAACCAATGGAAAAAAAAGTTTCAAGTGCATTTTAATGCTGCTTCACTCTTTCGAACATAAGAAAATTGATATGCATCTATGAAGTACATACTAAAATATACATTCTGTACAATCTTTTGTACAATGAATATTTATTATTAATGTACAGCGCCACACAAAAGTATTCCATTGCCTGATGCATGGGGGGGGGGGGCAATGTTTGATGCGCGTTTTCATTTTATTAATCTCTTTCAATTTTTTTAAAAATTGTTATACGTTGCTGAAGTTTAAAATAAGTTATTTCGTGAGTAATAGAAATCAAATTGCATTTAAAGTGATACGCAAAAGATTTCGTCTATTGTACTCTATACTATTACATCAAGATCTGAATATTTTTAAAACTTTGTTATATTAAGAACGTACCTAATTTGCTATGCTTGACGTGCTATTTCCAACGCTTTAGTTATGTACCAGATATGGCACGTAGCGCAGTAAAGGGTTAAAATGGCCTTGAATCTTTTTCCTTCCTACATCCAAAATTGGATTGTTATGCTATAGCAGATGATGCTGTCAACGCTGATTTTTGTTACGTAAACAATTAAGCGCGAGTTTAACCCTTTAACCTTATGTGTATGGCACTTCTGATCTTTAGTTATTCATCCGGAAAATTTATTTATTTATTTATTTATTTAATTTTTAAGGATATAGATCTTCGCTTACTCATTTCAATAATCCGTTAAAAAAAATTACAGTAAAATTTCTGCAGTTGAGATTCTAACCCTTTAAACTTATGTGTATGGCACTTCTGATATTTAGTTATTCATCCGGAAAATTTATTTATTTATTTAATTTTTAAGGGGTAAGATCTTTGCTTACTCAATTCAATAATCCGTTAAAAAAAATTACAGTAAAATTTCTGCAGTAAAGATTCTAACCCTTTTACCTTACGTGTATGGCACTTCTGATCTTTAGTTATTCATCCGGAAAATTTATTTATTTATTTAATTTTTAAGGGGTAAGATCTTCTTTTACTCAATTCAATAATCCGTTAAAAAAATTACAGTAAAATTTCTGCAGTAGAGATTCTAGGCAAAGATCAAAGAAAAAAAATGGCTTCTTCCTTAAATAAACTGACTTCGTCCTTAGATAAATGGGTTTTCCCGTAAAACTATGAAAAAGTTGCATCAACCGTATAATTACTGCAGCAATTGATGGTAAAGCATTTAGAATTCTTTCTACAGTCATCATTAAGACAATTTTGGTTTCGACTAAATTTCCACGGTAAAAAAAAACAGATGTGTAAAGTTACGAAACTTTTTCTAGAACTTTTCATGTAACGGTAACAGCAAAAATTCATGTAGCCGATTTTGTTACATCAATTTTTGCTGTTACCGTTACATTAAAAGTTGTAGTAATCTTAATTACCTAGAAAAAGTTCACTAGTTTCAGACCTATTCATTTCCTATTTTTTTTTTTTTTTTTTTTTTTTTTTTTTACAATGCATATTTGATAACGTTACATCATCTTACCATTATAAAGTGCTCTCCAACATTTCTGACACCTTTTAAAATATCGTAAGTATACAAGTATTCATATATTTATATAAATTTAATTAAAAATAAAAATAAAGAAATGTCCGTAATTTCGGCCACGGTTATTGATGATGACTGTACACATTTTCATATTTTTCTTCTTTTTGATTAAATTGGAATTCACTCAAACTTATTTATTTATATTTTAGTCATGCATGTGTTTATTTAATCTCTACTTTTAAATTTGTTTCAACCATTATCTAATTTTTTCTCATATTTCCTATTTAATGGTGAATTTTTTCTTGTTTTTACAGTGCGAATCCACCCTTTTCCCTAAATCGAAGTAGTTCGTGTAATTTTTGCAATACACTGAGATAAAAATATAAACATTCACTACCTCAACAGTACCTCGAAATTGCAAGAGAAAATTATATATTTATTTGAAACGACGACTTTTTTTTTAGCTATCCAAGAATTTTATTCTAGGAATAAAAAATAAAAAACATTTCCGAAAAAGAAACTTCTTCTTTTTACCTTCAATAAACATGCTATAACATTACTCGTTCTGACACCTGAAGCATCATAACTTATCATTAACTCGTGTTTATTGTCAACAGAGGGAAATTTAGAAGAAAAATTTATCTTTTAAAGTACCTCAATAGATTCTTTATGTTTGGTAGCAGCATATCCGATAATTCGCGAAGTGTCGTTTTTTATAAAACTGTAAAACAAAAACAGTTTTGTTTTTCGTTTTTTTTTTTCAGACAGAGTTACAAAACCCGCTTATTTTAGATATCTGTATATAAATAAAAAGCAAGTTTATACTAGTGTGTTGACCTCGCCGCATTTTGTATAGTAAACTAAAAAAAGACATCTGTAATGCTACAGATGTCAAATTACAGAAAACTGTACGCTTGCGACAATTTTATCTGTACACTGCACAGAAAAAGATATATATCTACACAAATAGTTTTTATAAAGCTACATAAATCTGTATTTTTACAAAAAAAAATTTACTAAAGTTACAGTAATCTTAATTCTATCTGTTGTCCGGCTTGCACTAGCATAAAAAGTTCTAGTCATTCCATTTTCCAAACAAAAATCATAGTAACTTTGTAGATTTTTTTTATTTACAGCTCAAACATCTATTTATTATATGCATTTTTGTTGTTGGCATTTCTTAAAATGTTGTAGAAATCCCAGTTACCTAAAAAAAAATTTAACAACTTTATAGATTTATTTTTTCATTGTACGTAATATATGTTAATAAATCATATTCAAGGTGTTGTGTTATTGCAGTTCTAGACTTTTAAGAGAAAGTTTCGACATCAGCTTACACAGTGTGGTGAATGTTTGTGTAGCCTTGGAGTACAGTTACACGGTGAAAAAAAAAATCTGTAAATGTATTAAAAGTTTCCTAGAACTTTTTATGTAACGGCAACAGCAAAAATTCATGTAACAAATACAGATTTGCACTGAAAATCAAAAAAATGTGTAAGGTTACTAAGAATTTTTTAGGAAACTGAGATTCCTAGAATTTTTTATGTAACGGAAACCCAGGTTACAGATAAAATTTTAGTAAAATAACAGTAATTTTAATAGGTTCGTTTGTAAAGTTACAGATTTCTGTGGATTTAAAAAAACTAGATTTGTAGATTTATATCTTTTCTTGTACAGTGTACAGATAACATGTTAGTAAACGTACAGAATTTGGTAACATTACATCTGTAGGATTATCGATTTTTTTTTCTTCCACTGTAGTAGATAACTAATACGTGATAACAAGAAGGTATTGGAAAAACAGACCTCAAAGTTTGCGTTGCAGTTCATAAACGGATATATCACTTTCGTTTGAAAATGGTACAGCCTCTTAGTCGACAGTGCGTCGGGTTTCTAGAAATACATTTTGAGTTCGAAACCCGCTCGATCTCCTGTTTTGCGCAGCATAAATATATACCAATTACTATTTTAACATAAATAAAAAAAATATGCATAATAATTGAAATTTACGAAGAGTATAAATAAAAGACATATTTTAAGCATATAAGTACAATATTAACTATAATGTTTGCATGTTTAAATATTTAATTTAAAAGTGACAATGTGTTTTTTGATAGACGAGAAAGTTTTGCTGCTATTTAACCCCCTGATCGTCGAGCAAAAGGGCAAAATTGTAATGTTGTTTCCTCCGTATTTTTTTTTAATAATAATAATAATAATAATAATAATAATAATAATAATAATAATAATAAAAGATTTTTTTTTTCAACATTATGCATTTTTTTACATATAGGTATAGAAACATCTAGAGATTTAATCATAACTTAGTTTCTTAAAACTTAATTATATCTATATAATTATATTAATTTAAATGATGCTACTATTGCAGTGAAACCTGCAGCTTAGTGAACGGGAAAATCAGTTCGTGGCAATCAGAAGGTTAAGTATTTGCAAAACAAACACTCGTAATCCTTTTCTTCGTAGAGAAATACATCGCAAAAATTATTTAAACTTTGTTTCATTATTGAAATATTTTAAAACTTTCAGGATTTTTTAAAATATGCTTTTAAATATTAAAAATGATTTTGAAAATCTCAAATTCTTTTATTTGTAGATAGAATAACTATTTTAATGACTGTTCTGAGTAATGTAAAATCATTTATATTTGATATTTTTTTCTTTATAAACAGAATTTTAACTATAAATTTATGCATGGTTATATATATAAAAAAAAGAGTTTTAAAAAATGCAATTACTACTTAATTGCTACTTAGACAACAAAATTTTTCTTTTTTATATTTATTTACTTTTTAAAAATTCAATATATAAAATTAAAACATTGTATTTTCATTGTATTTTGAATTGTTATTCTTGTATTATGCTTAAAAAATTTAAAATTAAAGAATTTTCTAACAAATAACCTTTAAATTTTGAGTTTTTATATTTTATATTTTCTCCATTTTTTGTGCTTGCAGATAGATTAACTAAGTATTTGAAAATATGATTTCAAAAATACTTGAATTGTTGCAAATAGTTTTTATGTAAACAGTTATTATAATTTAAATGTGAAACATCTAAGATACAAAAAAATATATGTAAAACATTTAAAAACATATTTAAAAAATCATGAAATATTTAAATTATTTCCAAGTAAAATTAAATAGAAGCAATATATTTTAAATTTATATTATGTATTTTGGTTTATTTCTGAGTGAAATAGAAATTTATTTTCGTTCATTTTCCTGTAAATACTTTTAAATAGCAGAAAAATTTTTTGATCTAAAGAAACAAAAATTTCCTACTTTCTTGTTTTCCCTTTTTCCTACTTTTCCCTTTTTACCTACTTTCCCTTCTGAAGATAATCTTCTACGATATGAGCCTTGCGGTCGAGCGTTATCGTCCAGTAACAGGAAATCATTTACCTATTGCACTGGCACAAGGGTGCACATAAGGCTGCATGCACACTGAAATACTCTCCCCTTCAAGTGAATTGTTGGAAAAGCCTTTGGTATAGGATCCGTTTACGCTTTCTTCATAATAGAACGAAGGGGTGTGAACAAAAGAATCCGGAGATAAACAGATCCATCCTACCTGACGGAAAAATTCCTCTTTTGCCGGTCAACCGACCCTTTCCTGCAAAACTCATTAAAAATAAAAAAACACCGGGTCGTCACAACAAACACGCCGACGAGTAACCGCAAGAAGTGGTAAGGTTTGTTTGGTCCTTAAGTATCAATAATGTGATGTCTACAGACGTGAGCTTTCATAGTTTCACGTGCAAAGACATGTCTGTACGTCTACGGAAAGAGATACATCCCAAATACAGACGCTGTCTCCTCCATACGAATATCTTTTACGAATGATTGATGGATGATAGCGTGTTCCCAGTTATTTCCAAATTAAATAATATCTACTATCATTTTAGAGGTACTGGTGAGATTTAGACATCTAGTAAAACGACTAGGTTACATTATGTCTTTTAAGTACTGAAATTCTCCATGCATAGCCTATCAAAGTGCTGGGAGCACCATTTCCCCAAATTTACCCTAAAAATATCCCATGGGCTTTTGATTTCCGAAGACTGGTGGTCGTAAAACTACCTGGTGAAATAATGGATAACCTATTAGCATTATCCAAAAGGTCATCCAAAAAAAGAAAGACAAAGTGTTGTGTTATTTCGTTGATTATCTAACTTATGCCGATATGAATAGTAAATAAAAAAACACTTCCCTTTAAATAAATGAACCTTGTGTGACAAACTTCATAGAAGTTGGGTCACATCTCCCTGAAAACTAATGCTATGCCAGAGCCTAGACCCTACGACCCTTCTCGCAACTTTGAAAAAACACTTTCCCATGAGACCCTACTTTGAACCCTACATGAAGGTCTTGGAGCTGAAACCTCCATAAAATACGGAAAAGTAAATCCTGCCTCTTTTGTGAAAACTTTCCAGTTTGGATGTAATTGCCTCGTAAATTCTCATAGACGAAATTAGCAATTAAACTTTATAAAAAAACCATTTTGCCCTTGAGAAAATACATAGTGTTATTTGTAAACATCATAAATATGCAAAAAATAATACTTGATATATTCATTATAAATAAAACAATAATAATACATTGATATACTTATATTACGAATAATCACTGACATAATAAACATTTATATACAGAAACAATAAATGTTATACTGAACAAAATTGCTTATCAGCACATATTTATTTATTTTTTTTTTTTTGCTTCGCATAATAAATGCTGGACTATCACGCAACCAGGACCTAAAACAAAAGAACTTATCCGCGAAGGAAACACACCTCCTTTGATAAGATGTTCAGTGGACATGTTGACGTTCTCATCTTGAACATTTTCTCTGGTGACATGAGATGAGCGGAACACCAATGTCTAGTCCGATCACTTAAAGACCATCTTCACGAAGTCTTCTACATACAGTAGACGTTGATACCAACCTTCCAAGCTGCAGCAAAGAACGTTCTAAGATGAGAATGGAGTTTCTGTTCTGCTCCTAAGTATACATAACCGCAAATTACGGTCATCGGTTCTAATCGTAGCTCTTGCCCATTCTTGGCTAAATCTTTTGGAAGCCAAAACAGTGGTTTCAAATTGTTTCCAAAGGCTATGAACAACTCAGATTTAATTATCTGGCAATCTCGGTCTGACACCAATCTTCAAATAGCTGTATACCGCAGTTAAGTTGACAAATAACACCTCCAGATCATACTAATAAAACGACTAACTAGTTATATTATTTCTTAACCACGACGACTATAGTAGTCGTAATCTCTAGCATGCATTCTTATGCTCTTCAGAAATGACGCAAGCCGATTGCAGCGCCACTAATTTACATTTTGCAATTTTATTCGGCAACTTTTAGTTAACAATACATGCGGATTTCATACAGGTAGCTCATTTTTCAACGAGTTACCTCTCTTTTTGTGATTTTTCCTTAATTTTTGAAAACCAGTGTACAATCAGTTGTCACATTAAAATTGAGGCAGTATAATGTATATGGAATTTGAAAAATGATTCATTTTAATTATAAGAAAATAATAGATTAACGCACCCGACATAGAGAAAAACTGACCCACTCATATTGAACAATTTTACATTGAAATATTTTTTATTGGAAATTGAATCTGTTTAAGAAAAGGATACCAACTTTATGCTACATAGTTTAATTCTTATTAAAATTTATTTGTGAAAATGTAATGTGCAAAGGCTGAGACGAAATGATAGGTACAGAAGAAAAAAATCACTTTAAAGCACCATTTATTGTGACACAACACCTGGCAATATTAGTATCCACATAATTTGGCTTCATCTCATTGTGTTCATTTTGATGAAGTTTTTCTACATACTTTCCTAAAGTAAGCTAAAAACACTTCATCATTGATTTTTCTGTACCTGTTTCAATTATTTGCATGAAATAAAGGCTATTGTTTGATTATTTCAGTAGTTTTGTCTGCAATTTATTGGTAAAACGCTGAATTTCTTTTAAATATAAAAATTGAAGTTTAAGTCAAGCCTCTATTATGCTCAAGACAATCAGGTCTCCTTTACAGCATTTTATAAAATTGCCCTGTATTTTTTTATAACCATGACACTATTGTCTAGTACCTTAATCAACTAGATCTGTTTATTTTCAAAAAACTATACAGTATTAGCTCAAATAACGTTTAATATGAGAATTCACACATATGTACAGTTTACAATCTTGATATTAAATATTTACTCTGAAATTTTTCAATAATCATGAAATTTTGTATGCGACAAAACATTCAATAAACCCAGTATTTTTTCCCATATTTTAATTTAAGATGGAAATTTCATAATATATATCGTCTCATAAACAAATGAGCAATATCCTATCCTAAGAAAAAAAATGTCCATAATCAGTGCAATATAAATTTTAGGGTTAAACAAAATTATCTTAATATCTTGTATCCTTGTAATCTTTATGACTTAACGTGTTAAAAGTAATCTAATGTAACATTTTGGAGAACCTGGTAATTTCTTTTTAATGTCATAGTAAATGATCTTTGACGACATATGTGATAATTGAGAAATAGCACAGTATTATTTTTTTTTTTAAAGAGACTTAAGACACTTTCGTTTAATGATGGCCCTTTTGCTCTAGTAAGTGTTGGCAGTAAGCCTAACGCAGTTAATATTCCGAACACATTGACAGTTTTTTAACATTTCTTCCAATTTAATAGGAAGTATAGCGTATGTTGCCAAAATGTCTGAAAACTTCATTTATTATAACGGAGAAATATATCCCTGTGTTTTTAATCATGAGTGTTTTTTTTTTTTTTTTGCTGCAAATTAAAAATTTACTTTTTTGAAACAATTTTTAATAAATCACAGTTTTGTTGACTAATATTAGGAATAAAAATGACATTAATGATTTTATTTAAAATAGGTAAAATATGTATATAATTACCTCGTACAATTCAGTATTTTCAGAAAAAGAAAAATGTATTTATCAAATACTGTAAACTGCAAATGTATCAAATGTATAGCAAATATAATTGCGTGATAAATATTAGAGACAAAAACCCTATTTTATTAGTTTTTTCGCATTTAGTAATATATCCATGTATTTCTAATTAAGGGATTTTTTTCTGCAAATCAAAGATTTACTTTTTTAAATTACAGTTTTGTTGACTAATTTTAGGAATACAAATTACAGGATTTTTTTTATTTAAAATATGTTTCAAGTAGTCATTTTCGGGAAATATAATACCCTCGTACAATTAAGTATTTTAACTGAAAGAAAAACGTACGTATTATACACAGTTAACTGCAAATATAATTGCTTGACAAATATTCAAGCAATAATAATAATAATAAATAGATAATTAAATAATTAAAATATAAGACATTTTATTAGCTTTTTGCATCATGTAATATAGCCGTATGTTTTTAGTAATGAGATTTTTTTTCTTATTTTTTGAAAATCAAAGATTTACTTTTCGAAATAATTATTAATAAATTACAGTTTTTTTACTAATATTGGGAATAAAAATTGCATTAATGTTGTTCTCTAAAATATATTTCGAATATTCATTTTGGAAAATAAAATACCCTCGTACAATTCAGTATTTTCGGAAAAAGAAAACCTTACTTATCATGCCTGGTAAACTGCAGATGTAATCGCATGATAAATATTCAAGCCAAAAAAACCCATTTTATTAGTTTTTTGCATTAAGTAGTATATCACTGTATTTTTAGTGATGTAATTTTTGAAAATAAAAGATTTATTTTTGTGAAACAATTTTTAATAAATTTCAGTTTTGTTGACTAATATTAGCAATAAAAATTACATTATTTTTTAAAATGTAAAATAAGTTTAAAGTATTCATTTCGGGTAACATACTTTCCTCTTACAATTTAGTATTTTCAAAAAAAGAAAAACGCACTTATCATACACTGTAAACTGCAAATGTAATAGCTTGATAAATATTCAAGCCGAAAAACACCATTATATTTGTTTTTTTTTTTTTGCATTATCTCTGTATATATATTCCTGTATTTTTATTTTTTTTCTTTGCAAATATAAGATTTATTTTTTTAACCCGGGAGAACGCGCGCTTACCCAGGGTATGAATAATTTTAACTTTGCCACCAATAAAATCAAATTAATAAAGTCACTTTATTAAGACGGAGACAACTCTTACGAATTTTGCGATAAAATAAGTTGAAGATTACTTTAAAAACATTAGTGGTTACAATTGTAAAAACCATACGCACTCCGGGTCTTTTAGGCTCTGCGCGCGTTTTGCCGGCTTAAAATTTTTTTTTAGTAAATTGCAGTTTTGTTGACTAATATTAGCAATAAAATTACATTATTTTTTTAATGTAAAATATGTTTCAAGCATTTCATTTCGGGTAATACAAGTTCCTCGTACAATTTAGTATTTTCAGAAAAAAAAAACGTACTTATCATACACTTTAAACTGCAAATGTATTGCCAATATAATTGCGTGATAAATATTAGAACAAAAAAAAAAAAAAAAAAAAAAAAAAAATTAATACTTTTTTGCATTAAGTAACATATCCCCGTGTTTTCAAATATGCGATTTTTCAAAAATTTACTTTTTGGAAACAATTTTTAATAAACTTCAGTTTTCTTGACTCTCATTAGGAATAAAAATAACATCAATGTTTTTTATGTAAAATATGTTTCAAGTCTTCATTTGGGAAATATAATACCTTTGTACAATTCATTATTTACAGAAAAAGAAAAACGTACTTATGCACTTTAAACTGCAAATGTAAATGCAAATATAATTGCGTCATAAATATCAGAGCCAAAAACAGAATTTTATTACTTTTTGCATCAAGTTATAAAAAAGTAATTTTTTCGTTGCATTTTCGGATGACATAGTTAAGGAGTTTTTGATGATGTTTGACACTACTTAAGGTTGCAGGGTAAATGCTTCAGAAATCCTTATCATTATTATTACTGGATGCCCTAAATTATTCGCTCCAAAGACAAATATTAAGTAAAGCGTTTTGTGATTCATATAAATCTCATATCTGTATATCTGGTGCCCAAACAACACCTAAAACTGCTTTTAGGATATTGGAAAAAGCATACAGAGCTGTAGCATTTGTTTTAAAGGGAAACACGAAAGCTTTATGGCCAAAGTATTTACCTAAGACGGCGCGAGAGTTTTCTTTTATTGATTATATTTGCCACGTAGTATTCTCGTAAAATGGGGAATGAAAGATATGGTTTATGTTGTATTTCAGTCTGTACTTAATGATTTTAGAAATCTTTCAGTTGTTTACTAGATTACGATAGATATTTGATAGAGGTTTTCTTTGTGCGACATATTTATGATTGTAGAATGTACAGTGCATTTCACAGTGATATATGTACACACAAACATTTTAGGATTTATATAGAGTTGCTAAATTAACATATTAAAGAATATTTTTTTTTGTAAAGTATTAAACTCTTATAGTGGTTGTTCTTGTCATTAAAATTTTCAGGGAAACATCGTATATATTTTTTAGAAAAGTAAATAATTGTTAAACGCATGAAATTTCACCCTATTTAAGAAGATATTCTGTATAAGAAAATACTGGTACCAAAGAATTCTCTGGTCATGAAATTTATCTGACGTATCTTCCCGTAAGGCATGGTGACGTCACTGCGACGTCGTTGTGAAGTCACATTGTGACTTTGTGACCATCGATTGTCGATGTGACGTCACGTGACGTCGATGTGAAGTCACAGGGACTAAAATGTGACGTCGTTATGGCCGTTTTACAGCTTGTTTCTGACGTCACGTTGAGACCACTTTGTGAACCAACGGTGTGACATATTTGTGAAAAATGCATCAATTGTGACTACTTTAACATTAGCATTGTGACGAAACTGTGACAAAAGCGACGATATTTAAATTGCCAGAAACATGTTTTTTAAAGTAAATAACATGTTTTGAAGAATATTTGTAATTTTCTAAAAATTTTTAAGAAAGTCACATCTCAGTCACAGTGTGACGTCAATGAGTGGTGGCATTTTGGTCACAGATGTGATGTGACCATGCATGCTATGAGGGTTATAACTGTTAATTATCACAAATAAAAGGTTACAATACATACATTTGCAAAATTAAAAGCAATATGCAAAAAACGTGTTAAAAATGATAGGTCTATGAAATGAAATAAGTTATTAAATTAGTTTTAACTGGAAATATTTTCCTCTTTCTTCAATGATTTTCTTTCCTTTTTCCAGTCGGTGATAACATCTTCAGAGTCACGTCGTAAATACTTTCTGATATTGAATTAAGGATTTCTGTAAATAATAAAACCGATAAAAATGCTGCTTGTTTTAATTAATGTGTAATTGTATTTATTTCCGGCATTACAATCAGCTCCTGACATGTGCCGATAGGTTTTATATAGTAATTTAATCTATACATAAAGCGGGTCGTTCAATAATGTATACAAAACCATTGTAATTTTAGATTGGTAATGCATAGAAACCATTGCAATGGGAAAAGGCCATTGTATACAAACCACTCAAACGTATAAATTGCGTGTGAATGGACTCATCCTCTTGTTTAAACATTAAACGTATGCCTCTAATTATAAAGTGAGCGCTTTTATCTGTAGAAATCGGTTTTTGGTCAAATAAGTGTATTTGCATAGTTCACAGTGAAACTATAATGTCTATGGGTGATTGAAAAAGTATAAGACAAAGATACAGGATGACGAAATGTTTTAGCTAATGAACAAGGAAGCTAAATGTTCGTTATGTTTGTGTATTATAGTGCTCACTTCACAAAACCAAACAGCAGGAAATGTTACTTTACAGTATGAAAATTCATTTTTCGGTTAAATGCATTGGAATTACTAAAATAAGCCAGCATCCAGTTAAACGAAAAAACAGACGTATGCAGTTTTATTTATTGCATTTAAAGTTTCAGCTTCGGGCTTGTACTGTTAAAATCGCTGACGTATGAATTTATCCAGAAAGTAGCTAGAAGTGTTCATCAACTACTATTTGATAACCTAGCATCTGGGCATCACCGTACATCGGACTCTGCAGCAAAAATAGAATTAAAAGCACTTATAACTTCTCAAAGCATCAATTTATGTTCATTTCAAGTAAAAATATTATTTTTAACTTTTAGGGGGACTTCTCAGATTTTGGGATCTAGTTAGATGCCCTGTTTACCTTTGCGATAATAAATTCCTGCCTATCATTCTCGTATTTAATTAAAACTACGTTATATGCAGGGTATCCCAGCTAAGATATTACAAAATTCGAGGGGAAATAGGGTACACCTAGATGATTCGAAATCACACAGGAATGCTGGGTCGGAAACACTTTCCTGACGCAGTAAGGGCATTGAAAAAGCTCAATCATACAAAACTGATCTCAGGCTCTCAGAGTTGCGAGAGTGGTTCCAGAGGATAGAATAAGTAGGATGATTGGCGAAAAGTTTCTCGAGAGATTATTAAGGCTGTTGGTCACTCAGCGGTCGATTTCCTCTTGGTAATGTTAAGTCTATGGGCGTTTGACGCATTCTTATATCTCCGCACGTAATTAATGTTTTTAACTTCTTTTTCCGGTGTTCTCTTCTTAAAAGATGTCACATTTTTTTTCTTAGTTTCCAAAATATCTCTAAAATTTATGCTCAATTTAATATTTTATGTCTTAAAAACTAATGAACCGGAAGTAAAATTTTAACATGTAAAGTTATACATAGATTTTAGAAATATTTTGAAAGTAAAAAAAAAAAAAGGGGGGGATGCATCTTTTAAGAATATAACACCAAAAAAAGTTTAAAATATGAATTTCCCGAGAAAATATTTTGAATATAAAAATGAATCAAACACCCATAGACTTAACATTACGGAAGGGAATTCGGCCGCTGAGTGACTAGCCGCCTTAAAGGAACAATGTGAAAATTTCTCCGTGGAGAGTTGAACTAACCACCAAAGTGACTCTACGACAAGAAGGAGTGTCGTCGTGCTGAGATGAAGCTTCAGCACAAAGAGGCTGTAGGATGGCAGACTACACAAAATCAGAGAAAGCAGATGCATACAGGGTCGTAGACAGAGGCCAATTAAAGTTGTATTGGGCCCAAGGCCCAACACTTTTTCGGGGGCCCGGCCGCCTCGAACCAAAATAGTGGATAGATTTTTTCACCCAGGGGGTATACGATGGGTTATATGTAGATTATCATATGGTTGCCAAGTTAAGCAAAATCGTTTTTGGTTTTAGAGAAAATAATTGCAGAAAACTGCAATTAAAAAAGTATTTTTAAATCACTTTATTAAATTTGGGTCCTACTCAGCAGTGATCCAAGGAAACGGCCTATTTGGCCTGTGCAGTAATCAGGCCCTGGCCGTAGACTGTAATGGTCAGGAATTGTAGTGCGAAATGCATCCGTTTTGGGTGAACATACCATATTTCCGCACCTGCACCAGCATTTATTATACGTGAGAGCGATTCTTTCCATAAAGCCACATTTCTTTCGTGATTGAACGACACGTATTCCAATCCTCGAGGAAATTGTGCTAAATCTGGTAGAAAGTATTCCCAGTAGAACACAACATAAACACAAGAAGTACACAAGACAAACGATCGCCTATTCAATGCACTCTAGCGTGTTAGGAAGACTTTTCCGATCAGGTATTCCCATGTGATTAAGAGACGTCTAGGTGTACCATATCCCCCCTAAAGTTTATAAAATCATAGCTGGGACACTGTGTATTTTTCTTTTACTCTAAAGTCTAACTAAACCAATACAGGACAATCTTAACCTTCAAATCTGTATTTTGTTTTCTTCTCATCTCCAATAAACTTGCAAAACATTTGATTCCTGTAAATTAAATTTTATTTATTTTCCATCAGTAGTGGAAAATTCGAGCTGAGGTGGAGCCTATTTACACCACTAATTTTCTATAGTTTCTTCACCTTAATGAAAACTGAAAAATTCGGTCATAAGATAAACGGAAAAATAATACTAAAATTTATTGGTGGCAAAGGCCCACCTTTGCGCTAATTTTCCACCACTGTTTCCACCAATTAAATACAGGGTGTTTATAAAGTCCCGGACCCATTTTGATGTTTAATAATTCATAAAATAATAAAGATAGATCAAAATTAGTAACATAAATGGTTAGAAAGACTCAAAAAGTTTCATGACCCTTGTCAATGAACTTCCACGTGTGCCCCCTTCGTCGCACGGAGAATATCAAGTTGATAGTCAATTTCACGCCAGGTAGTGGCAAGCATGTCGGTATCCTTTGACTATCGACTTGATATTATCCGTGCGACGAAGGGGGGACCCGTGGAAGTTCATTGACAAGGGTCATGAAACTTTTTGAGTCTATCTTACCATTTATGTTATTAATTTTAATCTATCTTTATTCTTTTATAAGTTATTAAACATCAAAATGGGTCCGGGACTTTATAAACATCCTGTATTTTTCCAACACAGTCTTCTTTCTAAGACATTACTCACTGTATAAACTTATTTTTTTTTCTTTGTGATTTCCAGATAATTTTAGAACAACATTCCTCTTTTTTCTAATTTCACAAGCATTTAATTTCTTCAAGTTCCTATACAAAACATTCTCGGCGACTAGAATGTCTTTACTCTTTGTTAAAAATAACAAAAAATTTTAAATCTGCTTTAAGCTCCTTAAGCATCGTTCTCCTTTGATGAACATATAATTTTTTTAAACCTTCCGAGTGATTTGCTAGAGCATTAAAATTAGTGCTATTCTTTCTATTAGATTTACCGCATTCTTTAAAAACTGTAATTTAAATTCTCTCTTTTTCCGTAAGCTAATTTTTGCGACTCATTAAATCCGCTGTTTAAAATTTCCTGCTAAAAAAGAAAGGAATTCCTTTTTAAAGTCAAGGTCGTTGAAAGGCCACGTTTCGGTGTATTTCTATGTTTTTATGTTTCCTGGATCGGTTTTTGAAAGTTTTATAACGATTCTGGATGAATGTGCCTATGTATTTATGTATGCTGTTAGTTTCTTTGAAAGAGTTCGGGACACATTTTAACCCCTTAAGGGTGTTCTTAACTCATCCGCTTAACAAGCGAAAAACGTTTTGACACATTTAAAAATTCATTTTTTAACAGAAAGTTATAAAAATTTAATGCCTGACTATGAAAGCGATTTCGAATTGAACTTATTTTTCCATTTTATGATAATTAAGTTACTTATCCAGTTATAAGCTATTTTGATGATGCAATCACCCCTTTTTCACCGGTTTTTCTGCTTTCGTCGGGAAATATGCTCAAAAGTGTCAATTTTGAAGGCTTCTTATGAAAAATCTATTGTTTTTTTTTAAAAAAAAAAAACAAAAGAATGAGTACAATTAGAGAGTTTCTAAATAACAACACCTGCTATTTTCATGCATTTCCGAACAAAAATTAATTAATGCATGTGTCACAAAGTTGCCCTTTTTGATTTAAGAATACTCTTAATGGTCGCATTAAATTGCGGTTTAAAAATTCAAATTCATTATTCCCACCACTTCTTTTGTAAAGAAATATTCATCTCATTTAATGATAACTAAAATGATACTAGAAAAAACCAAATACACTATTTTATAAAACTGGTGGGTATCAAACAATTCTGAATAAAAGCAGTAAAGCGAACGCGGCGATTAAGTAGTTAATTCAATTTTTATTTATCTAGTTAAAATTTTTGAATTTTTTTGCAGTGGTTAACCACATAATTAGTAAACAAAATCACATGATAAAACTTATCATAATTTAAAAAATAATAATAATTTAAAGTAAACCTAAAAAGTTGGGTGGATTAAAATTGCACGGGTGCCAACTTCTACGCCTTTTTGCAGCCAAACAAACACATTCGAACCAGAAATTCCATTTAACAAGTTAAAAAAGCATGCAGTACTACATATCATGAAATAAAATCATGACATATATTATTTAACAAATTTTCTGGTTAGAAACACGTTTATTTCATTTAAAAGGCGTAGAAGTTGGCAGCTCTGAAATTGTTATAACTCAAAAAATTATTTGTAGAATTTCATTTTTTTTTCTTTTACATTTAAATAAACAGAGGTACCTAAATTTTAATTTTGATTTAGAATTTTGAAAAATATTAATTTTTGAAAATATTAAAAATATTTAAAGAAAATATTTGGGAAAAAATGATGTAACTTTTATTAAAAAATCATATTTTAAAAAGTAATATGTTTTTCACATTTTCTGAATCAAATTTAAAGTAAAACAATAAAAAAAGACATCTTCCAAGTTTGAATAATTTATCTTTAACGGTTCTGGAGTTATAAAAATTTAAACCCTATAATCTGAAAAAAAAAAAAAAAAAAAAAAACTACTGTGAAGAAAAACGCATTATAAAAAGAAATCATTTTATGATATTGTTTTAAATCTATATTTTGAAAATAAACTAAAATGAAAAAAATTGTATTTCCTGTTCTAATTAAAACAAAAACATGATTTAAACGTCATTTTAAGCATAAAAGAAATCATTTTATGATGTTGTTTAAAATCTATACTTTGAAAATAAACTAAAATGAAAAAAATTGTATTTCCTGTTCTAATTACCGTAATTTCGGGTGTATAAGCCGCGGGTCAAACAATTCTTTTTCGACCCAGATTTTTTAAAGAAATAAGTATAACTACTTAGATCGCCGTAAATATTTGTCTTCAATCACAAAATAAGATTTCTGGGTCCAAAAAGAAATGTTTGATCCGCGGCTTATACACCCGAAATTATGGTAAAACAAAAACATGATTTAAACCTCATTTTAAGCATAAAAGAAATCATTTTATGATATTGATTAAAATCTATACTTTGAAAATAAACTAAAATGAAAAAAATTGTATTTCCTGTTCTAATTAAAACAAAAAGATGATTTAAACGTCATTTTAAGCATAAAAGAAATCATTTTATGATATTGTTTAAAATCTATACTTTGAAAATAAACTAAAATGAAAAAAATGTATTTCCTGTTCTAATTAAAACAAAAACATAATTTAAACGTCATTTTAAGCATAAAAATGCAGAGAAAATTTTAATGCCATAATTTTTTTTTTAGAAAATATGAAGATTTTGGCGTCCTTGACCCCCTTAAATATCATTTAAGAAGAGTATGTAAATAATTTTGTTTTACAGAAAAAAAAAATTCTTCACATATATTTGTATCTAGAATAAAATGTAGACAGCAACGTGTGATTTTGAAATAAAAGTTGTCGAATTAAGTAGAAAAAATAAACCCTTTATGTCCCAACGGTACTTTAAAGTATCATTAAAATAACTTTTTAGGAAATTAATTTAATAATATGCTATACAGTTTAGAATGAGTTATAGATACTTTACTTTATCTTGTTCTTAAAGCATCATTAATTGCACAAAACTTAAATATTTTAAAAGGATGATTTCTTTTCATTTGCATCTTTTCAGCTTTTTTGACGATGGGAAAAGTTTCATTTTGGAAAAAAATATTTCTATTTCTATTCTAAGTGTATTATACTTATACATTTCCTCTTTCTATAAAATATTAAAAAATATATATTTCTTTAAATGAAAGACTTGAGTATAGCTATAAATATGGCACAAAATCCTTATAATTTCAAATTTAGTTAATTTTATTTCGCCAAAATCTTTCTAAAATTTATTAAATAATTTTGTAAAAATTTAAAAATTAATTTTGTAAAATGTAGTTTCAAAAATTCACGAAAAAATTCTTTAGAAAATGAAATTTTGATATTCATGAATTCATAATTGGGGACATAAAAAGGGTAAAAGTGTTTATTTAAAAAATGTACATAGTTTTCTTAAAAGTATAAAACTAAATTTTATTAAATAACTTTGTAAAATGTAATTTCAAAAATTCATGAAAAATTCTTTAGAAAATGAAATTTTCATGAATTTATAACCTGGGACATAAAAAGGGTAAAAGTGTTTATTTAAAAAAAGAATTACATAGTTTTCTTAAAAGTTTAAAACTAAATTTCATTAAATGACTTTGTAAAATATAGTTTCAAAAATTCACAAAAAATTCTTTAGAAAATGAAATTTTCATGAATTCATAATTTGTGTCATAAAAAGGGTAAAAGTGTTTATTTAAAAAATGCACATAGTTTTCTTAAAAGTATAAAACTAAATTTTATTAAATAATTTTGTGAAATGTAGTTTCAAAAATTCGCGAAAAATTCTTTAGAAAATGAAATTTTCACGAATTGTGACATAAAAAGGGTAAAAGTGTTTATTTAAAAAATTTACATAGTTTTCTTAAAAGTATAAAACTAAATTTCGGTTAATGGTCCAGCTTTTAAGTTTTTTGCATGTTCAAAAAAAAAAAAAAAAAAAGAATGAAAGACAAAATGTTTTCTTTTACTATTGTGAATATTTATGGCGGCACTTGACATTCAGTATCTGGGATGAACGCATCTTGAATTCAAGAACACGTGGATGAATAAAATAGTTTCCGAACAAATACAGTAGCTAAAATGCATTTCCTGCCATTCCGATGGAAGAAAAAATGTATCCATCCTTTTTGGGTTTATATTTCGAATATTTTGCATTTCCTAGCACTGTTTTTCTCCTATTTTGCATCTTACATGTTCACGTGACAGGGTAGCAACAGGAAATGCCCTCGATATTTTCCCGGAAATACAACACATCATAAATGAGTCAGAATGGCTTTTGATCTCGGATAGGTTAAGGAGATAGGAGTAAATATTGATGGAGATAAAAGTTGATGTACGTAAATAATATTTCATAGATAGAATCTTTGTACTACTTGGTTATTCCGTCGACCCATTTCGCCAAATTATACAAATCGCCAACCTAATAGCCAAATTGTACATATTGACACAGTCTTCATTTTAAATAACGAAAAAACAAATAATTAGTAGAATTTTAATAAAAATACAAATTGAAAATTGAAATAAAAATCACTATAATGACGTTTTAAACACGTGTATCGTATTTAGTGCCATTGAATGTGACATTCACGGTCATCCATTATTGGCATTTAATCTTATAGTTTGGCGATAATTTTTTGGTCGACGGGATAACCAAGTAGTACCGAATATTTTTAAGGGGGTCCTGCAGAAAAATCTTTTCACATTTTCTAAAAATATTTTATTGCTTTAAAAGTTTTTTTTTCTGTTTAAAATCACGTTTAAATCAAGTTTCTAACTTAATTGGAACAAAAATATTAATTTTATCGTTTTGGTTAGTTTTCAAAATTTAGCTTTCAAGCAATGGTTGTCATGGAAATGACTTAATGTGAAAATCCGTTTTTCTTCATCATAGGTTCTTTCACCATGTTTCATTTTCAAAGTGTTATAAGTCAAGAACTGTTAAATATAAATAATTCAAACTTGGAACATGTCTTTGCTTTACTTTCATTTTGATTCACAAAGTTAAAAAAAATATTATTTTTTTTTTTTTTTTTTGAAAATAGTATTTTTTTTTAAAGGTTACTTCATTTATTTTTAATTTTTTATTTTAAATATCTTTAATTGTTATATAAATTAATATTTAAAAACATGCTGAATCAAGATTAAAGTTTATGTACATTTGTTTATTTAAATTAAAAAAATTGAAATTGTTCGAATAATATTTCGAATTATAACGATTTTAAACTACCCCACATTTTTAATTTTTTAAATTTAAATTTTTTAAAGAATTTATAAAAAATTTTATCATGTGATTTTCTTTACAAATGATATGGTAACCATACTAAAAAATTTAAAAAAATTAACTCAATAAATAAAAATCATTTTTAAATGTGCCACGGACCACTTTAATTTAAAAATAAACAATCTTATATGTTATGTCAAAAAATTGTCTTAGGGTTTCTAACAATTTGTTATAGTTTAGCGAAAATATTATATTTGATTGGAAAAATTCACATAGTATAACAATACTGTATTAAAAATATTCGATACAGAATTCAACAAGCCGGAAATTGCACGTGACACGCGGCAAATGGGGTGCGTTAGTACTATAACTAGTTGTATAAATATTCAGAGTTTGGTTCGGAGTTTGCATTCTTATGCAAAAATGCACGGATACAAAATTTATCACGACTACGCCTATAATTCAGTTAGTACGAACAAATAAAACTCCCTCTTAAATAGAACGTAATCATTACGGCAACCAAGAATCATGACCTATCATGGGATATCATTGAAATAATTACGAATGATAGTATTTAATAGAATAAAGAAAACTTTAATTAATATATTTTTAAATTTCGATTCGATTTCCCAGATTTTGAAATGACTCAACAAACTTATAACGACTATATATATGTATCTCTATATATAAAACAAGAGATGTCTGTCTGCCTGCCTGCCTGACCACGGGTAGCACCGAAATTATTACACACAGGTCTCTGAAATTTTTGTAATGCATGGATGCTAACACCGGAAAGTGCGCTTCACAGCCGTATTTTAAAATTTCAATTTAGATTTTTTTTAAATTAAAACTTACTGGGTAAGAGGATATTTGAAGTTTTCCACCAATCCACGACAACGAAGCTGCCAGGTTAGAGGCTATTTGTAGTTCGCCACCAATCCACGGCAACGAAGTAACCAGCCAATGAGAGCAGGCGGTAGATATGGGATTTAACGACTGCATTTCACGGCTGAATTCTAACAACAAATTGCACACGCATATGTTATGCTAATTTTTCCTGTTTTGATGATTTTGTTTTTCCTAATTGATTTACAATCGATCTTCAAAATCCATCCATGGTGACATCCAAAAAAAAAAAGAAGTAAATTAAGTAATTACTGCTTTTATGTTTTTCTAGGATTTGTTCAGCTGTGTAGCGCACGTCGCGCGAATGCTCAGAGAATTTTGCATGAAGTAGTTTTCATCGAAGAAAGAAATTTAAAAATAATTCAATTACTGCATTATTTTTGTGATTCAAAACAGCTAAAATCAACGACTATATTTCATTATCCTTCCAAAATATGGTTTCCGTAACAGATATACTCGTGTTCACTCAGATAAAATTTAAAATATTCTTCAGATAAAATTTTAATTTTTTTTTCTACTTACGCATAAATGGAGATTTTAAACATTTGCAGTTTGTTTGAAAACATCTATGGTCCCGAGCAACGCCGGACGGATCAGATAGTACATATATATAAATTAGATTTCAAATAATTCGTTTGGTTAGCTATTGCTATATGCAGACGACGATTATAGGCGCTACGTATTTATATAATAACCAACGTACGTAAAAGCAGACACAGAAATATATTTCGACTTTCAGATGACTGAGACGAATTGCAAAAAACTTAAAAGAATAGAAAAAACATTCGAATGCACGTCAAACATAGCAAATAAGGTGCGCGTTTGTACTATAACAAAGTTTTATATTTAGATATTGGCGTATAGTATAGTAGCCGAAATCTTTTGCGTGTTCCTGTAAATGCTATCTGCTGTCTATTATACGGGAATTAATTTATAGTAAACTTCGGAAATGTATATCAGTTTCATAAAATTGTGAAATAGTTTAATATACTTAAAACGTGCCCCAAACAATTTCCCCCCTATGCTATTATATAATGGAATACTTTTGTGGGGATCTGTAAATTAATAACAAATATTCTTTGCACTACAGATAGTACAGAATCTATATTCTAGTATTTACTTCCTAGATGTATATCTGTTTATTATATTCGAAAGAGTGTAATATCATTCAAATGCTCTTGAAATCATATTTCTCCAGTGGCCATAATACAATGGGATAATTTTGATTGTCATTGCAATTAAATCATACATCCGATTTTCATAAAATTTGAAATGACAAGATAAAAATCATGCAAAATTTATATATTTTAAAATTCAAACGATTCGGTTGGATAGTTTTTGCTCTGTTACATGACTTACTTAAAGGCGACTACAAGTGCTACGTATTTACATAATTAAAAATACACTTAAAAACAAAGATGACAATTCCGAGACGCAGAAGTTATAGTTCAAGACAAAATCATTTGGTTTTCAAATTTTAGATTCTAAAATGAAAAGTGTTTGAAATAAAATTTATTCTTTACAAACATTTTTATAGAATCATACAGTGATGTTTGAATCTGATAAAACACATTAATGAGGGATCAGCTCTGGGAAAATTAGAAGCCGTTTATTAAATTCTTTTCGTTATTTTTATAACAACTCTCTCGACACCTCATTAGTTACTAGACATTATGTACTGTCGAATGTTTCCTTCTAATCTGAATTTTTATGGATGTAGAATGATCATGGGATTACATATCTAAGTGCTTTATTTACAGAGAAAAGACGATTAATATAGGATATATTTAAAAATACATATCCTATGTGTATATTCTAATATATACCTCATAGATGCATATCAATTTTATTCCGTTCGAGAGAATGTAGCATCATTAACTCGGGAGAATGCGCGCAGGGCCTAAAAGACCCGTAGTGCGTATGGTTTTTACAATTGCAACCACAATTTTTTAAAGTAATCTTCAATTTATTTTATCGCAAAATTTGTAAGAACTTTCTCTGTTTTAATATAGTGACTGTTATAATTTGATTTTATTGGTGGCAAAGTTAAAACGATTCATACCCTGGGAAGCGCGCGTTCTCCCGGGTTAAAATGCACTTTAAATTATTTTCCTTCATTAGCCCATAATGTAAAGGAATACTTTTGACTGACATTGTAATCAAACTATACAGCATCTTTTCATAAAACTTGCAATAACACGACAAAATTATGCAAAAATTATATATTTTAAATTTCAAACAGTTTCTTTGGGTAGTTTTTGCTCTGTTAAACGCGGACGTACGGACAAAGGAATGAACAGACAGACCAAGGGACGGACTGAATGGTGACAATAGGTGCTACGTTGTTATAGGTGCTACATAATAAAAAACGCGCCTAAAAAGATTTCCGTGACGCAGAAGTTACACTTCGAGACAAAAAACGTTCCAAATTTCCAAATTTTAGATTCTAAAAGAAAAATTGTTTGAAATAAAATTTATTCTTTATAAACATTTTTATAGAATCATACTGTGACGTTTGAATCTGATAAAACAGATTGATGAAGGATCAGCTCTGGGAAAATTAGAAGCTGTTTATTCATTTTTTTCATTATTTTAGTAACAACTCTCTTGACGGCTCATTAGTTACTAGACATTATGTACTGTCGAATGTTTCCTTCTAATCTCAATTTTTATGGATGTAGAATGATCATGGGATTATATATCTAAGGGCTTTATTTGCAAGGAAAAGACAATTAATATTGGATATATTTAAAAATACATATCCTATGTGTATATTCTAATATATACCTCATAGATGCATATCAATTTTATTACATTCGAAAGAATGTAACATCATTAAAATGCACTTAAAATTATTTTTCTTCATTAGTTCGTAATGTAAAGGAATACTTTTGACGGTCATTGAAATTAAACTATACGTCCGCTTTTCATAAAACTTGAAATAACACGACAAAATTATGCAAAAATTATGTATTTTAAATGTTAAACAGTTTCGTTGGGTAGTTTTTGCTCTATTATACGCGGACGGATGGACAGACGAATGGACGGACAGACCTCATTAGTTACTAGACATTATGTACTGTCGAATGTTTCCTTCTAATCTCAATTTTTATGGATGTAGAATGATCATGGGATTATATATCTAAGTGCTTTATTTACAGGGAAAAGACAATTAATGTAGGATATAGTTAAAAAAATATAATTAAAAATAACAGTTGCTTGAAATTTGAATATGAAATTCTTTACAAATGTTCAGATTAAAGTTTCCTGCCGCTTTTTAAACATTTGAATGCACTATAATAAGAGCAAAATTAAAATTAACTAGTAAATCTGCAGATCAAGAGCCTCAAACTCAGCTTTAAAAGTCACTTTTTTTTTTTTTTTTTTTTTTTTTTTTTTTTTTTTTTTTTTTTTTTAACAGTTTGTGTAATATTATACTTCCTTCAAAGAACAATTTAAAATTTTTAAATTACATAAATATTTAAAAGGTTTAAAAATGCGTCGAAGATTTCAGAAATTAGGATCGTTCATTAAAACTGCATTTATGCAATGATATTCTGGAAATCCGGATGAGCTGCTTATTCTGTTAATTTTTTAGAAAATTAAGTACAAGAGCGCTACGTAGTCCCATTAAATTTCCATTTGTAATTTCCTTTTAATTGAGCACAAGATTAGGTATCTTGTATTTTTTAACAGTGTGCTTTTCCGGAATAAGCAAGATCTTGGAACAAGCATTTTATGCTATTCTTATATCCAAATAGCAATTTTGCTTATTTGCGGACCTAAAGCACATGCATATAACGGATAAGAACTTACGGCAATGTAAACCGAATTATCTAATTTGGTGTCTAAATCTAATATTTTACCAGTTTCTCAAAAAAAAAAAGTTCGGGCCAGGATTCGAACCAGGGATGTATTGGATGAAGCTGCCGATATGGACTTTTTTCACCCACTTGGAAAATTTACATCAGTTATAATTGATTTACCGATTGAATAATTGTGTTATAAATTAACCTGATATATTTTATCTCATATATATTATTTATAGAGTGTTTTCTGCAGTTCCATATATTGACCTTCGATTTATTCTGTTGAGCTGATCCATTGTATCAGACCAGATTCTGTGATCGTTGAAGCCATTTGGGTGAAGAAGTCATCCAGTGTTCGTCTGCGATGGCTCAGATGAACAGCATTGGCGGCTTCAGCCAATACATCCCTCTTCTCTCAGATTTCGTTTAATGGAACGTAAAAGGTATATCAAAAATCAGGAGCTTAAACGTTCCTCTATTGCTCAACATTGTTAGTCTTCACAACATAAGTTTAACTTTTCTTCAGCCACCATCATCCATAAAAGTCCTTCCATTTTTTATCTTGATTTTTGGGAAGCTTACCACATCATAAAAAATTCTCACTCCTTAGTCAATGACTTATCTAGTACTCCTAATTTTCCGAGTATTTGGAAATCTTTAATTTAATATTTTTTCTCGCACTCGCTTTTTAGTTTTTGTTTGGCTTGTTCTCCGATAGATGTCGCTACTTGTCCACCCAGTGGTTTTGGCTGTTTTCTTCTCATTGGTTGCTTTTCTTTAGGCGGGATTGTTCCCATAGCGGGTATATAAGCCTGCGTCTCTCTGTCTCTTTTCTCAGTTTTGCTATTTTAGCTCGCTGAGTTTTGCACTGATGAAGAATCTCGATAGTAGATTCGAAATAGCTATTTGCTACCTTCTCATACTTTATTTGTGCATTTATATTCGTTGGTTTTCTATCTTTAATACATCCCTGGTTCGAATCCTGTCCCGGATTTTTTCACCCACTTGGAAAATTTGCGTCGGTTATCCTTGGATAAGTATATTTTTCAATTGATAAATGTTTGAAAACATTATTAAATGTACTTTTTTAAAATTTTGGCAACATTAAGGGACTTTTCGAAATATCAAATAAATCTTAATAGAACTGAGGAAACTTTGAATAAAATTATTTGAATAAACTCTAAAAACTTTTAAACAAACTTAGAAAATAACTGGACACACTGAACACGTTACATATGTGGTTGCAAAGGATGGTTAACATGTTATGCGACAAAGAGCACCATGGTTTTTGATCCTATATATATTTTTTAAGCTGATCAATTTTCACCGATTTGAAGATTAAATAGTGCTTAAAATTATCTTTTGATTTAAAAACTGAAAGCTTTTGCGTTTTTATCCTATATATTTCTATAAATCTACCATTTTCCACATTTTTATGTTATAGTTTTTCAATATAAATCAACAAAGAGCAAAAATCACAAAAAATTCAATTGTGGCAGCGGCGGTGGCAGAACTAGTTATTTTTTTTATACTTCACTGCACCGCGTGCCATATCTGGTACATAACTAAAAATATTATAATTTTCAATTGCGTGCCATGAATTTGGCCAGTATGATCTATGTCCCTGAGCAAGAAAGATTCAAAGAATGGAATAACACTTATTTTATCCTCCTCACATGACTCCATTAGATAAATAATGAGTTTTTTCTTCGGAAACAGTAGCCCTTCAATGACAAATTCCCGCCCTATGAGTTTTTTTTTTTTTTTTTTTTTTTTTTTTTTTTTTTTTTTTTTTTTTTTTTTAGCAGGTGGGGAAAGGTAGGGAGTGATCGCGGTGTGCGGTACGAAGGGAATGAATGTAGTGTGATCCAATTTTAAGATAGTTTAAAGTTAAAGAATTGTGAAATCGAATACGAAAAAAAAAATAGTAATTCTGCTTTAGATACGTTACTTACTTTTATTTCTCGCCAAAAAAGAAAAACTTAGCTAAATTCTGCTTCAATTGCATTTCTGTAGTTATATTATTTTAGCAAGGAGACGCTATCACTGCAGCTAAACTAGAAAAAAAATAGCGAAATTTGAAATTTTAAAATCCGATTGCAGATAAAAAAATGATTTTCCTCTTATTTTATTTAATATCCAAATAATAAATAAATCATAAAACAAAAATGATATAATCAATGTTCTCTAATGTATTTTAATGTGAAATTGATAGATGGAGCCATTATTTCAATTGACTGCTCTACCTTTCCCCACCTGCTAAAAAATGGAATAATCCCGTCTCATAGGGAGGGAGTTTGTCATTGAAGAGCTTGTTTCGGAAACAAACGTAATTACGATCAAGCTATTATGGCAAGATTTATTGTGATTCGTTTTTCTGAATAGTTATAAATATTATATAAAAAAATTTGCAGAGTGTTAAGCAGATAAAATTAATTTAAGCTCAATTAATTTCAGAATATAGCAATTCAATATTTTAAAATGCTAAATGTGTACACATGGCGTACACCATAAAATATCAAATTTTAGCAGAAAATGTGACTTAAAACAAAAGCTATTTTTCCTTTATTTGACCGATATATAGATATTAGGTAATTTTTTTCTAAAAAATAGAAAAATATTGAAGTAAAGGTTTGAAATAGAGAAATATATTATTATTAGAAATAGAGAAATAATATAGATGAAGAATACATTAGTTTAAATTCCCCAAATTTATAAATTTTAAATGAAGCTTCAACTGTTAATAAATGTACACAAACGTGAAACAATTTCAAATAGTTTATGCGAATAAAATTTTAGTAAGTCAAAGCTCATTCCTTTGCGTTAAGTATAAATTGAATTACTTAAATATTAATTAATGCAGGGAAAAGCAATGCCTTTTCTTAAATTAAAGAAATTTATAACCGTAATGTAATCAAAATTGGAAAATGAATTTATTTATTTATTAATTTGCAGAGAGGTAATATGATAATGCAGATTTCAAACAAACAGTTCTCTGAAATTCGCTGTCCTACAGGTAATTTGACTCATCAGAACTTCAGTTTTAATCAAGTGGAAATTTTCGATAAAATTAAGGAGAGAAATTTTCCACAAGAAGATACTACTTACCTTAAAAGTATTATTGTTATAGATGCTACCAAACGGATTTTAATTTTCGTAAGTTTGAATAAAAGATACATAACATCCTAGTTTACAAACAGCAATTCATTTTTGGTGTGTTATTAACCCCTTAACAGTGACATTTATATGACTAAGTAGGTTATTTTAATGACTAAAATTATCTTTAATAATTTATTTTATTATTATTTCGTAGAGTAATTTGAATCACCACAAATGTCAGTTTTAATTAAGATGAAATTTTCGATAAAATTAATAAGAGAATTTTTTTTAAAGAAGATACTACTTACCTTAAAAATATAATTATTATAGATGCAACAAAGCGGATTTTAAATTTTGTAAATTTGAATAAAGTCAGATAACGCCGTAGTTTAAAAAGAGCAATTCATATTTGGATCATTATTAACTTCTTAACAGTGTCATTTTTATGACTATGCAGGTTATTTTAGAGGCTAAAGTTATCTTCGACTAGTTTTTTATTATTATTTCCGATTTATTTCGCAGGGTGATTTGACTCACCATAAATGTTAGTTTTAATCAAATCGAAATTTTTTATGAAATGAATAAAAAAAGTTTTTTTTTTTTTTTTTTTTTTTTTTTTTTTTTTTTTTTTAAGATACTTACATACAAAATATTATTATTACACATGGTACAAAATTGATTTTAGTTTTTGTAATTTTGAATAAAAGACACATAACAAACTATTTTTTAAAAAAAATTATTTTTTCAATCATTATTAACCCCTTTAACACTGTAATTTTTATGACAAAGCAAGTATTTTAGGGAATCAAATGATCTTTAACTTACTTATTTTTCCGATTTTTTCCGATTTATATCTTATGGTGATTTTACTCATCAAAATTTGAGTTTTAATCAAGTAGAAAAGTTTGATAAAATTAATGGAGATTTATTTTCAAGAAGATACTTATTTACTTATAAAATATCATAATTACAGATGGTACAAAATTGATTTTAGTTTTCGTAATTTTGAATAAAAGACACATAAAATTCTAGTTTAAACAAATCAATCGGTTTTTATTCATTATTAATCCCTTAACACTGTCGTTTTTACGACTAAGCTGATTATGTTAGTGGATCAAATGATCCAACTAGTTATTTTTAAGATTCTTTCCGATTTATTTCTTAAGGTGATGTCACTCCTCAAAATTTCAGTTTTATTTAAGTAGAAAATTTTGATAAATTTAATGAAGATTTATTTTCAAGAAGATTTTTATTTACAAAATATTATTATTACAGATGACGCAAAATCGATTTTAGTTTTTGTAATTTTGAATAAAAGACATATAATATTCTTCTTTAAAAAAATCAATTCTTAAAGCTTTAATGAGCTTTAAAAATTAATAAGCTTTTTCATTCGTTATTAACCCCTTAACACTGTCATTTTTATGACTAAGCTGGTTATTTTAGTTGCTCAAATGATCTAAATAAACATTATTATTATGATTCTTTCCGATTTATTTCTTAAGGTAATTTCACTCTACAAAACTTCCGTTTTAATAAAATAGAAATTTTTGATAAAATGAATGAAGATTTTTTTTAAAAAGAAGATACTTAAATACTTATGAAATATTATTATTACAAATGGTACAAATTTGATTTTTTTAACTTTGAATAAAAGACACGTAACATCATAGTTAAAAAAAAATACGTGTGGCACTCGCGGACTACCGCGGTAAAGCTATTGCATAGCATTTTTTATCAATTTATGCAATTATTTATTCATTTTTTATTTATATATATATATATTTTGTCTATACGTTTATGGTAGCTGAAATAAAAAACATAAGTTTGAAACTTGATATTAAAAAAATTCTGAAAAATACCGCGTCAATGTCTGCCGAAATCTACCGAAGGATACCGTGCCGAAGTCTGCCAAACTGAAGCGACGTTAGCCGCAGTTTTAGGTTTTTTCTCGTTACGGAATTTCTAGATTCTTTCGCCGCGATAAAAGCTATGCAATACCTTAATAAATTGCCAAACAAAATTTGGCCACGCTACGAAAATTAGATCGCGTGTTATAAACACTTTAAATATTCCGAACCTCAGCGTGGGGGTCTCCTGTCACCAAAAATTAACACTGTCTCATAATAAATTGCCAAACAAAATTTGACCGCGATACGAAAATTAGATTGCGAGTTATAAGAATTTTAAATTTTTCGACCCTCACCGTGGGGGGTCTCCTGTCACCATAAATTAAAACTGTCTCATAATAGATTACCAAAGAAAATTTGGCCGCGATACGAAAATTAGATCGCGAGTTATAAGCATTTTAAATTTTTCGACCCTCACCGTGGGGGATCTCCTGTCACCAAAAATTAACACTGTCTCATAATAAATTACCAAACAAAATTTGGCCGCACTACGAAAATTAGATCGCGAGTTATAAGCATTTTAAATTTTTCCACCCTCACCATGGGGGATATCCTGTCACCAAAAGTAACACTGTCTCATAATAAATTTCCAAACAAAATTTGGCCACACTGCGAAAATTAGATCGCGAGTTATAAGCATTTTAAATTTTTCGACCCTCCCTATGAGGGATCTCCTGTCACTAAAAATTAACACTGTCTCATAATAAATTACCAAACAAAATTATGCCGCGCTACGAAAATTAGATCGCAAGTTATAAGCATTTTAAATTTTTCGACCCTCACCATGGGGGGTCTCGTGTCACCAAAAGTAACACTGTCTCAGAATAAATTACCAAACAAAATTTGGCCGCACTATGAAAATTAGATCGCGAGTTATAAGCATTTTAAATTTTTCGACCCTCACCGTGGGGGGGGGGTCTCCTGTCACCAAAAATTAACACTGTTTCATAATAAATTACCAAACAAAATTTGGCCGCGCTACGAAAATTAGATCGAGAGTTATAATCATTTTAATTTTTTCGACCCTCCCCGTGAGGGGGGGTCTCCTGTCACCAAAAGTAACACTGTCTCATAATAAATTACCAAACAAAATTTGGCCGCACTACGAAAATTAGATCGCGAGTTATAACACTGCCTCCTCTACAATGCCTTCTCGCTTGTGATGTAGTGGAGGCCGTTTCCCTGACAACGATCGCGTTTTGAGTTTCGTGGCGATTGTGGAACCAATAAGGTTAGTGATTTCGCCTCCACTTCATGACGTTTCACGTTTGTCGTCTGCTCAGTGAATAGGCATTGTTGAGGGGGCAGTGGTTATAAGCATTTTAAATTTTTCGACCCTCACCGTGGGGGGTCTCCTGTCACCATAAATTAAAACTGTCTCATAATAGATTACCAGAGAAAATTTGGCCGCGATACGAAAATTAGATCGCGAGTTATAAGCATTTAAAATTTTTCGACCCTCCCTATGGGGGATCTCCTGTCACTAAAAATTAATACTGTCTCATAATAAATTACCAAACAAAATTTGGCCGCGCTACGAAAATTAGATCGCGAGTTATAAGCATTTTAAATTTTTCGACCCTCACCGAGGGGGGTTTACTGTCACCAAAAATTAACACTCTCTCATAATAAATTTCCAAACAAAATTTGGCCGCGCTACGAAAATTAGATCGCGAGTTATAAGCATTTTAAATTTTTCGACTCTCACCTTGGGGGGTCTCCTGTCACCAAAAATTAACACTCTCTCATAATAAATTACCAAACAAAATTTGGCCGCGATACGAAAATCAGATCGCGAGTTATAAGCATTTAAAATTTTTCGACACTCACCGTAGGGAGGGGGGGTCTCCTGTCACCAAAAATTAACACTGTCTCATGATAAATCATCAAACAAAATTTGGCCGCGCTACGAAAATTAGATCGCGAGTTATAAGCATTTTAAATTTTTCGATCCTCACTATTGGGCGGGTCTCCAATCACCAAAAGCTACATTATCCTACCTTGTTTTATCTTAAGACGATTCTTTTCTATACACATTCTATCAGGAATTTTTATTATTGAAACTATAGATTTATAGTAACTGAAATAAGAAATATAAGTTTGAGACTTGATATCCTCTAAATATCTGAAAAATACCGCGTCAATGTCTGCCGAAGTCTACCGAATGATACCATGCCGAAGTCTGCCGAGCTAAAACGACGTTAGCCGAGTGTTAGGTTTTTTTTCGTTACGGATGTGTTAGGATTTTGCTCGTTTCGGAATTTTTGGATTCGGTCGCCGCGCTCAAAGCCCGCGATAAAAGCTATACAATAGCTTAAAACCTTGAAAATGGATAAAAAATGAATTTAACGCATGGTCTGATTTATAAAAAACAATATAATGAAATCGATTTTGTTTTTATCTTAAAAAATCCTTTTTATTAAAAAATATGGTAGGTTTTATTAAAAAATATGAGGCTATATTTTAATCTGTAACAACAAGTGCATATTTAACAATTGAATTTTCATATTTTAAATGCAAACATATTTTTTAATACGAGCTTAAATTTTATTCCCATTTATCTACCTTGCGTTAAAATTTACTTTAATGTTTGTTTACTTAATGGGTAAAATAAACAAAACTATACAATGTTTTCAGAAAAAAATTAATTAAAAGTTGCTCTATTTATTTTTTTAAGCGCAAAAAATAAATATTTCCACTTTAAGTTAGAAACGTTTGTGCTCAAACGTTTACTCAGCTTTGCATATTTAATTAAAACTCATCCATCAGATTCAGATGTTTTTCCACATTCGTATTAGCATAAAACGTATTCTGAATTCCAGAACATCTGATTGAAATAAATGCAGTTTTGATAATTTGGAAACTTCCGATGAAAATAAATGAATTTAGATTTCTTTAAATTCGAATATAAGCTTATTTTATATTAAAAAAAATCTTTTTTAATTTCCGTTTAAAAAGTTAATCGAAAAATGATTAAATGAAAGAAATTTACATTATTGAATGAAATTATTTCTTATGTGCTTATTATTAGTTTTTTATTGTACTTTCTGATTATTATTTATTTTTTTTTTTTATATTTTGGAATATTAAGAAGTTAAGATTTTAATGATAATGTAAAATAAATAGGGTAAATTATTTATCACGTCCAAATTTAATGTATGTTATTCCTTCAAATTTAAATTTTTACAATCAAAACTAAATAAAAAACGAACTTGAAAATTTATGTCAGACGTGGTAAATAAGGTGTGTTTATAGTATATCTAGTTTTATTAATATTCAAATCTGCATACAATAGCTGTCTGAATATTGATAAAAACTCTGTATGCAAAAATGCATGAATGAAATATTTATTACAATTCTGCATGTAAAGTTTGGTAATATAGAATTTATCTTAAATAGAATGTCATCACCATAGCAATTTATAATCATTACCTGTCATGGCGTATCATGAAATTAATGACGTATGATAGGATATAATAGAACGAAGAAAACTTTTATAATTGCCTTTTTAATTTTTTATTCGATTTTCATGAAATTTGAAAAAATTCGACAAAATTCTTCAATTATTAAGGGAGACTGGGGCAGATGTGAATGTTGCCATTTCCACTAGTTATTATATGTTTTTTCTTTTTTAAATTACCGAAAAAGGTAGCACCTGTTAACATATGGTAAAAAATTTTTTGATGCTCGTTGACATTGTGTTTGTCTCCAGGAGCCATAACACTGTTTATTGATCTCAAAAGTAAAATCTCAATTCCAACTTATTAAGAGAATAAGTTTATTTATTTATTCATTTTTTTATTTTAATGTTTTAACATATATTATGGATAATAATAAATATTTTTGATTAAAAAAAATTCTGCTAAAATTGAGAAATGTTAATGATTTATCATTTTAACTCTAGTGGGAACATGGGGCACTTGTGAACAGTTTAAGGTAAATATCACTGGTTCATAAATTCCCCATAATCATTTTGTGATTCTCTTCTTTCCTTTTAACTTCCTGAGAAATAATGTTAGTTCCAATATCTATAATTTTCTTCAAATAGAAGAAGTTTCTGTGATAGAAAGTTAATTTTGTATTGAAACTTCTACAAATACATCTGTCAGCAATTACATAAAAGCAACAAGCTCGTTTATGTTCAATTGTAATTTAACTAAATTTAATGTTTTCTAAAATGCATTAAGTTTTATGTATTATTTAATTAACGGTTTTCAATATTATTTTTTATCTGTCGTTAATACAAAAAATATTAGGTTAAGCAAATTTGCAAATTTTTTTATTTCATTTCATTTTCATCATTTTACTTCCATTTCTAAAAGATCTATTTTATTTGGTGCTTTGAATGTAAGCATAATATTTTAAGAAAGTAAAACTTTTAAATCTGAAACTATTGCAAAATCTCAATTACAAGCTCCGTTTCCCCTCTTTCAAAAGCAGAAGAAATTAAATTTATTAAGGAGCTTATAATTGGAAAATACTTTTTTATCCTTAATTTAGAGGTAAATAAGACAAATATAGGGGTGAGAATCTTTCGCATTTCGGCAGGTCTCTGGTAAATATTATCTAAATGTCTCCTCCCACATAATACTTTCAAACTAAAACCACTAAGCAAAATTTAAATATTTTAGTTTTTTTTTCGGTTTATTTCTTTTTATTTTATTTTATTGCAACAATATTTTATTAATTATCTAAGATCCCCCGCCCCAATCTACTTATTTTCATTTTATAATCTTTTGCTTAAACATATCACCGAGAAACTAGATAAATATACATATATTTTTTCTTTATGGTGATTTTCAGTGATAGTATACTTAATGAATATGGTAACATATGAATAAGGTAATAAAAAACGTGTCAAAGAATTATTTTCCTTCGTGTTCACATGTGCCCCACGTGTGTTCACAACTGCCCTACGATAGGGACTCATGTGAACAATTTGTTGAATTTATAAAATTATTAAAAAAAGTAAGAAGAACTATACAGATAATTGAAAAAATAACCATATGTAAAAAGAGTTCTGTTTACTATATTGAGTAGCTTTTGTTTATAGAAATTTACTCGGTATGAGATGAAACTATGTTTATGTGAACTGTGTATGTGTGTGTGTTCACATGTGCCCCAGTCTTTACTATACCTACCAATTTTCGAACCTTTCTGATAGGTAGTTTTTGGGCTGTTATATGCGGACAGGTGGACAAATCGACGGATTTTTTTACCAAACAATTATTATTGCTGTTATGTATTTATATAATTACAAAAATCCATTTGTTTTATGAAAAATATATAATCTGCCACTGAATCGGCGCGATGTTGTTGTGCAGCAACCTTAGAGATTATATTGTGATACTTTAAGGAGATAAATTTTTTAAAAAAATTTCCTACTGCATAACAATGTTTTTGTTCTTTTTTCTGCTGAAAATGAAGTTTAATTCATGTTTCTATCTTAATTAAAACAAAAATATTAATTTTTATTTTTTTTTATTTTAAAAAATAGCTTTCAAAAAGTGGTTGTTATGGAAGCGACTTCGTTTGAAAATGCCTTTTTCTTCATGATGGGTTTTTTCACCGTCACGCCTATTTAAATTGTTATAACGCAAGAACCATTTAAGATAATTGGTTCCCACTTGAAACAGTTTTTTCTCAATTATTTTACTTTAATTTTGATTCAGCAAACTTAAAAAAAATATATTTACCTTTAAAAATCTGATTTTTTTGTTACATATTTTTTTAAAGAAATATACCTATATCATTATACTAATAATATATATTCTCAACAAAAATTTAAGAACTTATATTATAAATAATTATTTTTTTAATAAGACGTCATTTTATTAATAAAGCCTTTAAAAAACATTAAAAGTTGACATGTTTCAACTCATTTTCATTGAGTCATCTTCAGAATGTAAATAGAAAATTACAACCACAATAAACGTAAAAAACTCGAATAAATAATTATTCAATTCAAACTAAATGAAGGCATCCCTTGAAATGGCGTATGAAATTATTTGGGGGGTTTGTGTTTTTCTGTAATTTTTGCATTATAACGTTGTAGTTTTTAACTTATGTATTGAAATTCGCACAAAGTGTTAAATTGTTAAAGTTAATTATTAAAGTGTTAAAATTTTACTTAAATATAACGCCCTCTATATCTTCGACACCGCCCATGTCCCTACTACGCAGTTATCCTGAAAATCGGCCAACCATTTAATCCATATATTAGGGATGCGAAAATATAGCGTATCGTTTAATTATGTTTATTTATGAAGTTTATTGGCCAATTTTTAATATATTTTGAATGTTTTATTATTAAAGTGACATCTTACAAGCAAAATAGTTATTTATAATATAAACTCTCAAATTTTTGTAGTAGAATGTTTATTATTATTATTATATAGTCATTAATAGACTTAATCAAGAATTACTGTTTTATGTTTCACATTGAAGAAATATACCGTTAAGTAGTGCTATATGGTTTAATTCATCTATTACTGCTTATTACTGGTTACAAATCAACCATTTTCTCGCAGTGTAAATATTAATTTTATTTCCGTTATGAACCAAATAACAAGTATCTCGATTAATAAAGATAATTATTTTAAACATACCTCCTGAGTTTACTTAAATAAATAAAAGAATGTTTTCAAACATCTATATTGGCATAGTTTCTGAAAAAAAATATACATGTTGTATAGATTTTCAAATTTATATTTCACAGCATGGATTTTATTTCATGATTTATTCTACCTTTATTTAAATATATTTCAGTAGGTGCTTCGAGCAAACCTCAATACGACAATAGACATAGCTCGATCGGTATAGATTTTCGATATGACGTGATTTTAAATCTCGAATAAACACATGGTTCATAAAGCAGCTGGTATAATAAGATGCTTTATTTAACATTGTACAGAATCTCTTCCATTCTTTACGTAACAATCAAGAGCTTAAGCTGTAAAATTTATTCAAAATCTGCAAAATATTCTAAAATAGTAGTTTTAGATTACAAAAATCAATTCAGTTTTTGATGTGAAACATAATTTTTTAATAATTCTTTTTTGACTTATGCTAATTTATCCCTTTTGGGTCCAAATTTTGAGGAAAAAATATTGTAAGGATTAAACTAGAATAAAAAATCAAGCGTCAAGCATAGATTATGAGATACTTTCCAACATTTCTAGACCACTTAAAAAAAACTTAACTGTTTAATAAAATAAAGAAGATAGCTAAATAAACATTTTAGACAACTCATAACACATTTAAAAATCGATATCAGCAATCACTTCCCTAACTGCAAAAGTACTCCAATTCTTTTGTATATACTTGTATATAATTCATATTTTTTGTATGTAGTGTAAATCGTATGCTAAAATTTAGTTCACTAAGAAAATGCTTAACGAATTTGAAAAAAAATTTCCACAATTTCCATCAATAAACGTAAGCGTGCCTGCATTTTTCTGTATGACACTTTTTCTTATTTATAGGTGTTTATACACACGAAATAACTAGCTAAAGTTTAATTCAATCAAAACCAAAACTATTCAAATGGCACTTCTATAAGTTTTTTTTATATGCATCGAGTTTTTTGCATAGCCCTGCAATATGGCTTATTTACATTCTACAAACATCTCTTAGTATACCAAGCGTAATTTAGCTTGGAAATACAGATCTCAGTTTAAAGGAAATTTAAGCAATTCACGCTCATACTGCGGATGATGCTTACGAATTCTTTTGCATAGTTCTTACATCACACCGTGCAGAATGAAAAATTGCTAGATTATTATAGCTGTGACTCACTTAATTTTCAATACTGATTATGCCATAAAGAACCTCTCTTAAAATTATCAATTGCATGAAAATCCCAGTGTATTTTCGCGAGATGAAACCTAGGGTACTAGACAGACAGAGGGTTAAACCTAGGCAAATGGACAGATAAACCGAATTCATAAACTATTTTCAACTGTAATGGATAGTGTTAAAACTATGAAATTAGGATTTAATGAAATTTAACGAATGTGACATTTACTACACTGTAAAAAAAATCTGTAAAGGTACTAAACATTTTCTTGGAAACTGGGATTCCAAGAACTTTTCATGTAACGATAACAGGAAAAATGCATGTACCCGATTCTGAAACTTGAATTTTTGCTGTTACCGTTACAGGAAAAGTTCTAGGAATCCCAGTTTCCTAGAAAATGTTTAGTATCTTTACAGAATTTTTTTTACAGTGTAAAATGTAAAGAATCCTTTTTTTTTTTTTTGCATACAAGAAATGTTTTTAGAATAAGATGTTTTGGAAATGTCATATTACTGGATTAAGTATTCATAAAATTACACCAGTATATTTTAATCATACATGGTTCAGAGAGAAAGGGATGATAACTTGTTAAGCATTGGCTGCTTCCTGCTGTATTTTCATAAAATAACTTTAGGGGAGTTTTAGAAGGAAGATAATCTGAATTATTGAAAACCTTACACAGTCATCCCGCCCACATCACTCTCGCATCGAACTCGTGAACTTCAACCCATTCTGTTTACTTTGCTGCCAGTATGTGCTGTGTCAACCTTTATAGGTTCGAAAATTAGAAGCCCTATTGTTAAAGTTAAAGAAATGTTTGAAATAAGCTCAGAAACGGTGTGTTAACCTTTACCTGGCGTCACGAAGTTTTATGTATAATTGACGCCTTGGTACCATTTCGTTCTCAAATAGCATTCTAACTTATAATAATAATGATGGTAAGTTTTTAAAGAAATGGCACTTTTAAAAGACTGTATTTGTAAGTTGATCTATCAGTAAGTGTATCTCATATATTTTTCATTATTTTCATCGGAATCTTGCGGATTAATGAAGAAACAGCAGACGTTTAAGAGAATTTCCTTTTGTTTTTGATAATAATAATGTTTTTGATAATAAATTTTTTTATAATGTTTTTGATAATAAGTGCAGACACAAAAATTAAAATATACTAGTAAATATACTAAACTTATTCCATGCACTTTCCAACCATCTTTGTTTCATTCAAAGAATCGTAAAGTCAAAATAATATTAAGAGCCAACACTACTGATTGAAAAAGACCCGGATGATAATGTTAAATCTATGGGTCTATGAGGATGATAATGTTAAGTCTATGTTAAGTCTAAATATAAAAATTTTATATGGCTTTTTTACATAGGATTGTTGAGGACGATCTCCAACCGGGCTAGTTTTTACTTTTTCAATTTGGGTTTCACATTTTTTTTAAAGAATTAGCTGAACTTTCCAAACCGCTTAGAACCGGTTCCGAAATTGAAACAATCATAATATAAGAAATATATAACTAAAATAGAAAAAGTAAAAACTAACCCGGCTGTAGATCGTTCTCAGCAATCCTATGCAAAAAAAGAAAAAAAAAAAAAAA
Organism: Maratus speculifer; assembly: GCA_964019185.1. NCBI lineage: Eukaryota > Metazoa > Arthropoda > Arachnida > Araneae > Salticidae > Maratus > Maratus speculifer. The sequence goes on along the minus strand of CAXHSM010001319.1, from coordinate 282,437 downwards.
AAAACGTAAAAATACTAAAATTTGTGCGAGATATTTGAAAAGAACGCTCCCATTGACTTAACATTATTATCCGGGTCTTTTTCATTTAGTAGTGTGGACACTTATACGAAAAAAAATGTGTCCCATTGTTAGGACGCAATATCAGAAAAGATTCATTCAGAGAAAGTGTTGTTTATACATTTTTCATTAAAACACTTTTTTTTTAAACTAATAATAGTCAATTTGTTGTTTGCAGTCATCTAAAAAGAAACACGAATTTCTGAAGTGAAAAACTGATAATGGAAATAAATCAAGTTCATTTTTCATTTTTGAATGAAAATTTAGACAAAGGTGCGTTTCCGGGTTTTCTGTTTACAATTCCTTGTCAAGAGCGTGTATTCCGCGAAAATTAATAATGTGAATGAATAGCTAATCTTAAATTGATGTAGCATTTAGACTGTAAACAATATGGGAAAATAAAATTACGGGGAAAGTAGCAGCAAAGATCACGGTAAAGCCCGTAAAAGAGGAATTTTCTATGATATATATGTTTTACTCATAAAAGCATGACAACATTTACAATTTATACTTTCATGAGGTATACTTAAGGGACAGTTTCGATTTTTAAAAATAAGCACTTCCTCGCAACATTATCGTATGTTTACATATTTTAACTTTTTACACTTAAAAAAAAAATCTGGAAAATTACTAAACTTTTTCCAGGAAACTGGGATTTCTGGTATTTTTTATGTTATGGTAAAAGCGAAATTTCATGTAACAGAATCGATTATATGAATTTTTGCTATTACAGTAACATAAAAAATTTTAGGAATCCTAGTTTCCTAGAAAAAGTTTAGTAATCCGTAAGGCATGGTGATGTCACTGCGACGTCGTTGTGAAGTCACATTGTGACTTTGTGACCATCGATTGTCGATGTAACGTCACGTGACGTCGATGTCAAGTCACAGTGACTAAAATGTGAAGTCGTTATGGCCGTTTTAGAGCTCTTTTGTGACGTCACATTGTGACATTTGTGAAGTCACGGTGTGACCTATTTGGGAAAAGTGTGTCATTTGTGACTACTTTGACATTAACATTTTGACAAAACTGTGACAAAAGCGACGATATTTAAATTGCCAGAAACATTTTTTTTTAAAAGTAAATAACATGTTTTGAAGAATATTTGTAATTTTCTAAAAAATTTTAAGAAAGTCACATCTCAGTCACAATGTTACGTCGCTGAGTGGTGGCATTTTGGTCACAGATGTGATGTTACCAAAGTGACTCACAGTGACGTCATTGTGACGTCACTGTGACCATGCATGCTATGAGGGAAATTTAAGGATATTTTCCATAGTGTATGTGAATATACTTTTATCGCTTTTAACACGTTGAGTATCACAGTGACTGACATTAAACTTTCCGTTTTGGCCGATTCAGTCACCGGTGACTGTCAATGTGAAATATGGTATAAAACTAAAATAAATATGTTGTTTTAAGTAAGTATTAAGAAAGTAAAATTCCATTATAAATAAAATTAAAGTAAATTTTAAATACATTTTCAGTAATTACTTAAAACAATATTTAAAAAAAATTATATCATATTTTAGACTGTCAGTCATTGATGGCTGACGATGCTTAAACGAAAAGTTTAGTGTCAGTCACCGATGACTGACATGACATTCAGCGTGTTAAAAAAACCTACTTTCAAATTAACTTCTGTTTGTGGTCAAAGTTTGACTTAAACATACTATTATTATTTTTTTTATCAGTACTTGTAAGCTAGTTGAACATTTAAAACATTAGGGTTAATTTCCCTGCTTTTTGGTGCGCTAGTATCTATGTAAATATGTAGCACCTATAGTTATCGTTCAGTCCGTTCGTCCGTTCCTTTATATAACGTCAAAATCTGCCAACTAAATAAATCCTTTTTTTTCTGTTAAATTTTTCTGGTACAGATAATTGGAAAAGTTGGCAGTTATGGTTATCTAAAACAAGAAAAATAAACTATGAAAAATGTTGCCTCCATATAGTAGTTAGATAATATCCTAGTCTGCCTTGTCGTAAACGATGCGAATCGCGAGGGCTGTCATTCAGCTGTAGTTAGACTTTCATCAGAGCAATATGTAAACTGACTTTACATTGCGTTTACATTAGTTTTGCCGAGACAACTTCATCATTTAAGAAAGTTTTGCGTCACTTTCTTCATAGCATGGTTTGTGTGGAATGCCTGAGATATCGAACGCTAAAAAATATATAGGGGGAACTGGGGTACATTGATACATGGGGCACATTGATACACCCCCTCTACCGCTCACAGGGTCATTACAGGAAGTTTCACAACAGCTCCAAAAGATGATGCTAGTGTATTCAACTACATACAGAAAATCTTGGAATGATTCAGTAGTTTGGTGAAATGGGACGGGTGATTTATTGTTTTTGTTGTTCAAAAGTAAATATGAGTTGTACAATTGAAATGCTATTATACAACTGTTCCAGTATTTTCAACCAAAATGAATACTCTCCCTGATAAGTACAGCTACTCTTTATCAGTTCTTCATTATTTATTGTTAGATATATTGTGAAGTGTTGGATTTGAGACTCATTTTATTCAAAATCGCTGTATGGGGCACATTGATACAGTCTATGACGGGGCACATTGATACAGCCTAAATCCTTTAATAGTTCATATTTTCATTATCTTTTATTATTTTTTTTACCATACACTCCTTAATCCAACCTTTTTTTTTCACGAAAAATTTCTAATATTAGTTTTTATTGAAGTGAAATAGCTCTAATTTCTTTATATTAGAACATTTTATAGTATTTTTGAAAACAGAAGACGTAGGAACTTACCCAGCATCTAGTGCTAATATAAAAGAAAAGGACGCCATTCTGGCAAATCTCGAATTTATATCGATTCTCCAGAGAAAAAAGTATTTTCGACATGCGAAATGTTAAGTAAGGGAAACAAACTGCAGAACAGAAAATGATACTTATATTATAAACAGAATTTTTAATATAATTATCCTTTATTTTCTGTTTATGAACCTATTTATAAACAGAAAAACTGGTAATTTTTTCATCTTTCATAAGAAAGAAGATAATGCTGGGGTTGAAGTGCTAGAAATGACAAAGTTACCACAGCCAACAATCAGACAAGAAACAGCCAGAACATCAGGTCATAATATATTTAATTTTGATTGCTTTAATATTGCTTAAAAATAAATTGTGGGTGATTTGAATTTTTATAAATAAATATAAAAGGGTTTTCTAATTCATTTTCTATGAAAAATATGCATTGGTATTATTTTGTCGTCATTTTTCTCAAACGTATCAATCTGCCCCGGGGATGGGGCACATTGATACAAATGACTTTTTTTGATTTTTTTAAAATTACATGCAAAAATACTATATAAAACAATGATTGTACATTTTTATAACATACTACACAAGTTTTGCTGTCACCTCATGGAAAAAAAACTTGAATTTTCTACTTTCTTGACACCAAAAAAAATCTTAGAAAAAAACTGTATCAATGTACCCCAGTTCCCCCTATAGACAAACAAACAAACAAAATCTTCACTGTAAAAGAAAACGACTATTTTATAGACCTTGTACTGGTAATCAGGACGCCAGAACAATTCACTGTTTTTTAAAGAAAAAATTCCTGTAAATTTCAGGAAAAATGGAAATTGTTTTGGAATTTACAGGAATTTTTCAGTTAAAAGACAGTGTACTGTAATGGCGTCCTGATTACCAGTACGATCTCCGTAAAATCGTCCGTATTTTTTACAGTATTGTTTTTCCATAGTGAGAAAAAGTGTTAGTTACTATTTTTTTTATAATAAATTCTCATGAAAAGAGAAATTTACCTAGGATTAAAAAGATAAATATAAAAAAAGAGGTATGCAAATATTGGGTTGTTCTGAAAATCCTTTCAGTTTGGGAAAATCAATTCGCACCGGAAAATTCTATTACTTAATTATTAGACATTGTTTCCGATATCTATACTTAGATATAAATTGACAAAAATTTCCGGTACGAATTGATTTTCCCCAACGGAAAGGACTTTCCGAACAACCCAATAATTTACTTTTGTAAAGGATTCACCTTTATTTCGGTATATGGGACTTAAATTTCGGTAACCATTTTGTTTTCGCTTTTCTTTTAGGGTTTATGAATTCTGTAAAATTTTACAATTTAACATTATTGAATATTCTGCAGGCAATTTTTTATTACCGATTCGAATCAAAGTATTGTCATAAAAATTATAATTATTACATTAATGTTTATTAAATAGCACCCTAGGACCTATGGTGTAAAATACTCACCGGACACCCTACAGCTTTAGATTCAATTTTAAATAAATATTTATACATGGATCTAGGGGAATATATACCGGGGCATATGCCGTATAGCTTCAGGAATTTTTTAAGGAGTACCGTATGTCCCTGTTTCTCTAGAAAGCGGTAGTACTCTAGAGTATACCCCCTACCTTGAGTGCGTAACTTCTGTTTACGGCATGTACCCTCTGTTTTTTTACGACTACATGAGTGTATATATATACATTTGAAATAAAAATTGAAGACTTGAAACTCAACTGCAGTGAAATTTTAAAATGAAAAATATACAAATAGTGTATATAATATAAAAATCTAAAAACAAATATATATATATATTTTTATTTTACAGTGACAAACATTCAAAGCAAATCATTAAAAATCATTTACATGTTAATGTTTTAAATCTATAATTTTATTTAATTACAAAACAACTATCACAATCAAAGGGGAACATTTCGAATTATATTCTCTCTTTATCTAAATTCTCCATGATAAAAAGTTTCAGTATTTTAAAAGTCGTTCAAAATATTTTAACTAAAATTCTTACATTAACGTCGATTAGTGCTAAAACATTTCAAAAAATACTGAAAGACATTCATTGTGAATCCAAAATTAGTTTTTAAAGGCCACTATTTTCTTAAAGACAGAAAAAAAACTTTATTATCAGTTGAGCATCTGAAGGAACATTAATTGCGACGGCAAAGTTAATTTTAAGCGGTCTTTTATAAAGCCATTTTCTCTTTAAGTTTTTATGTACAAATGGAGTTAGTTTTTAAAAAAATATAATTATTCCAACCAAAAATCCAGGCAATTTCAGGGTTCATTATACATTAAATTACGTTTGTTTCAATAGATTATTCTATAGAAGAAAAAGTCGATTTTATAGATAAAATCGTAACAAGCTATTTGCTTATTGGACTACAGATTATGCACTTTAAAATATTGATTACCATGAAAGACACTTATGTGTGTCAGGTTTGTTTCCCGGGGTTTTGTAGACCACGAATACGTGTACCGCCAATATTTTTATCGAGTAAAATTTATTGCTACGAAATGAGAGAAATGATTATTTATTACTGTGGGATGATGATTATGCATTATATTAGATTAATTTTATACACGATTATTCAAGCAGTAAATTAACTATGACAGATGTAAATTTTCCAAGGGGTGAAAAATGGCCGGACCAGGATTCGAACCAGGGATGTATTGGCTGAAGGAGCCAATACATCCCCCCTATTTCGCCCCTGGGAAAATTTACATCCGTTACAGTTAATTTAACGATTGAATAATCGTGTTTAAAATTAATCTAATAATATAATTTCGTATGCAGCGATTTCTGCAGTTCCACATGTTGACCTTCGATTTATTCTGTTGAGCTGATCCATAGTATCAGACCAGATTCTCCGATCGTTGAGGTCATTTGGGTGAAATAGTCCTCCAGAATTCGTCCGGGATGGCCCAGTTGGTAGAGCATTGGCGGCTTCAGCCAATAAATCCCTGGTTCGAATTCTGGCCCGGACTTTTTTCGCCCCTTGGAAAATTTACATCTGTTATGATTATGTATTACTATAATTATTTATTATTTATTATGGAATCGGTAAAGATGCACATCGGCATTTTTTATATGGACTTGGAGAAAAATCTACTAGCAGGAAACTCAGCTAAGATTAGCTTTAACAATTTAAAACTACATAATACTTTATATAACTTAAACTTTTAATGAAAAATTGCATTTGGTGGACAATATATTAACCTTTGGACTGACAAGGGAACCACTTTTGGCGTTACTCGCACCTAGTATTGAGACTTGATGCATTTTAAAAGCCTTTTATTTGAGAATCAAAAAAAAAAAATTCTGTTAAAGTTCTTGTTTTTTTAATTTTGCAACAGCATAACTTTTTGAAAATATTATTTTCGAGGCCACTTATCGGATTATTAACAGGGTGCGTAGTTATCAAGAAACTCAGAGGATTTTAATTCTTTTAGTATCAGAAATTCTTTAAAGTACTGGTTGTTACATCTGAAAAAGGATTTCTTTTTTGTTAAATAAAGATTATAAAAATTCTGGTAAATAAACATTATAAAAATTCTGGTAAAAGGTCCTTACAAGGTCCTTCCAGACTACGCACCCTGATTAATATAGGTTTTTTTTTTTTTTTTTTTTTTTTTTTAAAGAAAAGCATTTTAAAATATAAATTAGTTACTAAAAAATATAAAATATTGAAGAAAAGTTTTAAAATTCCTTCAAAAACCTATGAATTTGATTTTCAAAAATTACGACATTATACTCCCATTTTTGTCAGGGTAAAAGTTGGCGTATTTTCTAAAATAGAGATTTCCCTCAACCCTAGCTGAATGCCGTAGCCTCAAAAAAGGCAAACAAAAACATTATAGTGCCAAATTTGGCGATTTAATTCACTTTTGGTGTGAAATAAACAAATAACAATCAAATAATTAAAAAAAAGCATAAAAAATACATAAAATATGATTCTGATAGAGACATTTTATCGGTTCTCTAACTTTTATGTATAGAACTACAAAATGCACCAGGCATCCCTTGTAAGGCTGATTTAATTATATTTCTTGCAATGAACAAATGAATTAAAATAAATAAGATAATAGTTTTTAATTTAAGTGAGTGCTTACCAAACTATTCATATACAGGGCTGAGGATAATAATTTCCACTCACCTGAAAGAGAAGGAAAAAAAAGAATTAGTCTAATAATACTTAAAAAGATTATTTATAATCTACGAAGAATGTCGAGATTATTCAACAATATATTCTAACTGTACTACCGTATTTACTCGTGTATAAGGCGCACTTAAAAAAAAATAGGGCAAAACTCCTAGGTGCGCCTTATACACAGAATAATATTTTACTGTTGGATGCAGATGAACGATATACATATGAAATAAGAAATTATTTAAAGAACATATTAAAACTCGGAAAATGTAACTTAATTGAAGTACTACTGCATATTTAATTCACCCCTTGCAGTTTTTTATACAACAGAGCTAGTGACATTATCTAAACGCTAATTAGCAATTCTCATTACCGTCATCATTCCTATTTCCCGTCATTTTCTTACAACCCGAAGTCTAAAAATGCACTTTCGTCTTATTTTCTGGTCTGGTGTAATGTTTGTTTCGACTTTTTTTTTTTACTGAAATTCATTTGGTCATTCTTCATTAGTGTATCAAATTTATGGTGCGCTTTATATACGAGATTTTAAGAATTTGCCATTTTTAATTGTAAAGTAAGGGTGCGCGTTATACACGCGTGCGCGCTATACACGAGTAAATACTATTTATGTTTTTTCTACTTATAAGTTAATTTCTTTTAAGGATTCAAATCAATGATTTCTAAAGAAATTTTCCTCTAGTGATGTAATCAGGGATTATTTAAAAATCCTGTAATTGTGTGAAGGAAAAAGAAGAGTTGAGTTAAATTTACGATTAAAATTTTATTGAAAATATTTATCGTAACTAATAAAATGTACTAAAAGGGTTACAAATATTAAATTTTTTGAAATTTTCCCTTGTTATCCATTTTTTTAATGAAATTTACTTTAAAACTTTGAAAAAAAAATAAAAGTTTTAGCAATTACCCAGAAATAATTTTTCTAACAGAAAAATAGTCGAAATTATGTCAAAAATTGACATTTCCGCAAAACGTGATTATTTAAAAATAAAAAATGTACTGACATTTTGTATATTGCATAATAAGCAGAATAACTTTCTGTATGATTTAGACTGCGCACATTATAATCCATCTCTATCTCAGATGATATGGCTGTTAAAGGACTAATGTAATGAAAAAATCGCAAAATTTCTCTCTATTTTGCTAAGTTTGTCATTTTACACAGCTGTAAATATAAAACTATTTAATGTATTATCATGAGTGTAATCTATCTATATTATAATGGCCAAATATATCTGTGAGTAACGCATACGTCATTTTGCGAATGTCAATACTTTGAAATTTGAAATGCAATTTCAGTTTTGCGTATTTTTAAACTTCTAAGCATCGCACATTTTAAATTTTTACACAACTTTTACACATTTTCGATTTTTTTCAATTTTTTGGGAAAAAGTGTACATTCAAATGCAATTTGTTTGAAAACTGTGTCTTGATTTATTTTTGAAGTAATATTTTTTTGCAGTTTTTAATACTGTGTTTCTAATTGTGGCAACAGAAGTACACCATTTTTATTAAAAGCAAAGGGAAAATTGTCTAAAAAAGCAGATTACTGCATCTTTATGTTACAATCTTCTCATTAAAAGTGAAAAAAAAATTGAAATTAAAATATGTGCTGTGTCAAGAATAACGTTCGTTATAAAACCCAAATAATTTTGATTTCATTTGCAAAATTTAATTTACACTTCAAAGAATATATAAATAGTTTAGTACATACGGCATTATTTGTATTACATTATACATGTATTATACGGAATTATTATAATTGTTATTATCCTAAATAAAAATCATCTTTTAGTGTTTTCGTATATTCTCGGATATATTCTACTGCACATTAGATCGTGAAACTTTTCCAACTTTTCTACGGGTCCCATAACGGTAAAAATTGAGAACCAAATTGTATAATAGATACTATATGTATTTTTAATGCTTAGTAAACAAATGTATTATACCGCATTACAGGCATTATAATGTATTATACGATATTATTATTATTATTATTATTATTATTATTATTATGCACAATAAAAATTATATTTTAGTATTTTCATAAATTCTCCGATAGATTCTACTACATGTTAGGTCGCGAAAATTTTAAAACTTTTCCTCAAATCCAATACCGGTATGTATTGAGAACCAAACTTTATACTTATACTACATGTACAGCAGAACTCCGCTAATTCGGACCCCCTTAATCCGGATCGGTTTGGTCTTTTTTTTTTTTTTTAAGTTTGAGAAGCGATTGGCTAATTTCCGTAACATTAACTTAATTTATCGTCATATTCTGAATAAAAAAAACTTTTACTAAAATCTTTTCGGAAGAATTAAGCAAAGTAAACATTTTTACAGTCGGTAAATATTCAATAAGTTTAACATAAAGGTAATTTTCTGTAAGTATGTTTTATTTTATTTCATTTTTTTTTCTAATTCTCCGGATAATCCGGATTCGGTCCGGTCCCAATTAATCCGAATTATCGGGGTTTTACTGTATTTTGAATGCTTAGTAAATAAATGTCTTATACGACATTATTAGCATGCGCGAAGCGAATCCTCTACAAGGCTACACAAATTACATTTTATCGTACACTTTACAAAAAACCTATTCAGTATTTTGACTTCAAATTAAACATAAATATAAATTGGGATCTGCAGATTTGCACAATATTATTTTTTTTTCACAGAATAACTGCAATTTATTTATTTTTTTATTAATTAATTTTACAGGTTTTTCCACTACGGACGCATTTTTTGAAACTAAAAAATGAAACGCGTATATTTTCAGAAGAAAAAATAAATCATGGAATTGATAATTATTTAGATAGAATCATGATTAATTAAATAAATAAAAAATGTCCGCATCAAATGCATTTTACGCATTTTAAAAGGATTATATTATGATTTTTATTTTTATTTTATTTATTTATTTATTTGTTTATTTGTAAAATGAGAACAAAAAACAATAAACAAATAAAATCAATTAATATTTTGTAAAATTTTGCTTCGAAAATACTTTTATTTATAGCAGTCTTATATCATGAACAAAAAATTCCGGGGACGTTTTTAGTTGTTTCGCACAATTTACGTTTCTAAAATTAAAATAAGCCAAAACCATGAATAACGTTTTAGCTTAATAACGATGCAAAAATAATATTAGAAAAATTGTTATTTTCAAATATTTACCTTACGAAATAATGATTCGCGAATCCAAACAAAGCATGGCTTTTGCTAGTTATTATTGTTATTATCCAGAATAAAAATTATACTTTTCGTATTTTCGCATATTTTCTGGTTGATTCTACTATATATTAAGTAGCGAAAATTTTCAAACTTTTCCGTGGATCCCATAACGATAAATATTGGTAACCAATGAATCAATGCATTTTATGAAAATGATATTGAATTTGTAGTAACATAGTTACATGTCTCGATTGTTATACTTGTCTTTACCAAATTTCATAAAATGAAAAAATGTGATATGATCGCATACATACATGAAGAGGCCATCTACGACGGTATATATACAGGGAATCCAGTAAATGACTGACCCATTATGAATGTAAATTACAAAAAAAAAAAAAAAAAAAAAAGATTTGAAGATAAAAATGCGCGGCTTGCTGTATTGTTATTAGAATATCAATAAATTTTAAAACATGCACTTTGTTAATGTAATATAATAATATTTAAAATAATATCTCAGTCTGAGGACTAAGGAGGTTAAGTATAATACAGATTGTTCAATCATAAGTATTATCGTAAATCTCTTTCCAACCAACGTTCCCTCTTTCTGAAGCTGAGTCGTGAGTCGATTCAACACATAGATTCAAATTCGACAACATATAGATTCAGATTAAACCGAAAAACTCATACTTACGAAAATTAGAGTCATGTCTGTATTCAAACAGCCTGTTTCCGCAAGCGCAATATTTTGGCCGAAATTTGAACTATATTAATGAATTACACATTTAAAAATTTATTGATTTTCTAAATAATAATGCAGCAAACCGCGTATTTCTGTCTCAAACCGTTTTTTTTTTTTTGTTATTTACATTCAAAATGGGTCAGTCATTTACTGGACACCCTGTACATATACATATACATGCAAATGTTGGTAATAAAAAACAGTGATTCTTCCTTATTTCTGAAATTTTCCGGTTTCCTTAATCTATAAATTATCTTAATCTACATTTCCTCCATACATATTTAGTTTCTCAGTCCCGGAATTAACGGAAAATGATTTCAAAGTATTTCTTGAAGTTGTGAACCATTCCCTATGCGATCATTTTCCACATTTCTGGCAGAATTTAGATTGAACATTATAAAATCTTTTCTGGTTACAACGAATAATGGCGGCTTGCATTCCAAAACTTTTACGAATCTGGAATCTTTCTAACTACTCTAATGGCCCCTTTTCTTTCCCAAAATATTATAGTTATAGAAAATTCTTTTCAACGACAAAGCGATATTTGTTTTAATACTCAACTGAAACTGATACAAATATTTGCAGTAATCTAAGATAGCAACTAATATATTTATTTCTGCTGTATTCAAATCGATAGAAATTTAACCACTCCTTTTTGAAAATTTACTTTTTTCTTAAATATATGTTTAAAAATATCCTTATAGCATTAACGAGATTTTAAAATAATAATTCCGTATATGCAGTTTTGCGATTTTCAAATTGAAAATGCCTATGAGTATCTTGAATTTGCCTATGAAGTCTATTTGTCTATGAGGGAATTGTCTATGAGTATACTCGCTGCTGATTAACAAAGTAAATATGTCTCAAAGTAAAATTCATGCTTAGGTCCCGATGAGGTACATATTAGGTCACGAAATTTTTCAAACTTTTCCACTGGTCTCATTACGGTAAATATTGGGAAAAATATTATATAATTAATACTATATGCAATTTTAAAGCTTAGTAAATAAATGTCTTATACAGCAGTAGATGCATTGTAATGTATTATAAGGCATTATTATTATTATTATCATCCACAATAAATATTATCTTTAGTATTTTCGCATATTCTCTGATAGATACTACTATATATTAGGTTCCGAAAATTTTCCAACTTTTTCGCGGATCCCATAATGATAAATATTGTTAACCAATGAGTCAATGCATTTTATGAAATTGGTATTGAATTTGTTTTCATGCTCATAGTTACATTTCTCGATTGTTAGGCTTGCTTTTTCCTAATTTGGAAAACAGAAAATGTGACATGGTCGCATATATACATGAGGTAGTCATCTACGATGATAAATAAATAAATATGTATATATATATAGGTATATATACATATGTTTGCCATTTATATTTTTGACTCCTAAGTTTCATAAGTCTCCTATTAAATTCAGATATATTTGCAGTACTACTAATAGTGTTAATAAAAATTTTAGTTTAGGTTTACAAAAGCTTTTAAAAAGAATATATGGTTTTCTTAAAGTTAAATTCAAAAATTCAAGTTATTTTTGGTCAATTGATAACAGCTTTGAAGTATTACAAAACCTTAATTTCACTACTCACTTAATGCAGGTTTTCGATTTCGAAAACCTTTTTACTAATATACGTATAGATCAGTTATTTAATGTTTTAATTAATATATTTGATTTATTTAATTTAGAAGATGAATTGAAAATAAATAGGGATTTGTTTTTAAGTTTATGTCATTTTTGTTTATACAATAATTATGTGAATTTTAACAATAACATATATAAACAGATTTGTGGTTATAGGTATGGGAACTAATTATTCATCTACTGCAGCCAATTTGTTTTTATTTTACTTTGAATTTAATTACACAATAAATTACAATAAATCTTTAAAAATCTTTAGGTATATAGACGACATTTTAATTTTCAATTTTGATTTTACTCATGAATTTAAAAATGTTTATCCAGATTGTTTAAAATTAAATAAGGCAAACGATGACGATTATCATGTTGATTTTTTGGATATTTCTTTCGCTATTTTGAATAATACAGTAAATATAGATTTATATGATAAAAGAAATAGTTTTAATTTTTTCACAAGAAGTATGCCACACTGGTACTCTAACTTACATAAAAAAATTTATATAAATATAATAATTAATCAAATAATTCGATTTTATAAAATTTGTAATAATGAAAAACATTTTTATAAAAAGGTTTATAAATTTACAGCAAATCTTTTTTATAATAACAATTTTCCAATTAATTTTTTAAGATATTATGTAAAAACAATTGTAAAAAATAATTCGTAGGCGTAGCTTGTAATTTGATAGCATGCTTCCCTGACATTCTTTTTGAAAGTTTTATTCTAAAGTCTATATTTTTAGAACGAATATGACTGGATGTTTCGAGTCTTAGGGAGGTATGCAGACCTGGCTTTTGAAGTTTTATGCAATTTGGACTTGGAGTGAGCATTCTAATTGTTTTGTTGTTTTTACAGGCAAGAGCTTGAAGCAGGTATGATTGTTCATAATTTCAATGTTTTGTTTTAGGTCAGGGGGGAGGCTTGCCAAACACTCCATTCATTTTAAATTACTTTATAAGCTACTGCACAGATTTTTTACATAGTAAAGATTTTTTTTTTCCAAAGTTTTTCTCATATATTTCATATCATTAGTTTTGTTTTTAAAATTTGGTATATATTTTTATGTCGTTATTTTTGAATGAATGCAGGTTTGGTAGGCGTTCAGAAACCTAAAACATTTCATTTTTTTAAAGTAGGGGGGTGGGGCTAGGTTTCGTCTGTCCTCCCTCTGAAGAAGAACAGACTGTTTTTTCTTGCCTGTATTTGTTTGGTTTTTTAATTGTTTTAATTTATTAATTCTTCACAGTTCATTGTTTACCATTTTTAACATACACTCTTTCCTTGAAAATTATGAAATTTCATTGCATAATGTGAATTATATATATATATATATATACCGGGTGTCCCAAAATGACTGATGGTTTTTAAAATTCAATAACTTGCAAACGGTGACAGCTATTTAAAAATTTTTTGCAGGAGGGTTATGTATAATGTCAGGAGTTATTTTACCGTAATTTTTTATTTTAGTTCACATAACAAACAATAGGGGGCGCTGACGGCGATTGAAGGCCAGGTGATCAGTGCTGAGTGAAGCGTCGACCTGGCCTTCAATCGCCGTCAGCACCACCTATTGTTTAATATGCGAACTAAAATAAAAAAATATGGTAAAAAATCTCCTGACATTATACATAACCCTCCTGCAAAAATTTTTTAAATAGCTGTCACCGTTTGCAAGTTATTGAATTTTAAAATCCATCAGTCATTTTTCGGACACCCGGTATATACATGTATATAAATATATACACACACGCATATCACATGCAAATGTTGGTAATAAAAACAGTGATTCTTTTTTATTTCCGAATTTTTCCGGTTTCATTAATCCGTAACTTCTTTCTTACGGAATTTCTCAAAATATATATAGTTTCTCAGTCCCGAATTTAACGGAAAATGATTTCAAAGTATTTCTTGGAGTTGTGAACCATCCCCTACGCGATCATTTTCCCCATTTCTGGCAGAATTTAGATTGAACATTATAAAATCTTTTCTGGTTACAACGAATAATGGCGGTTTGAATTCCAAAACTTTTATGAATCTGGAATAGATAGCAATTAATAAATTTATTTCTGCTACATTTAAATCGATAGAAACTTAATCACTCCTTTTTGAAAATTTACTTTTTTCTTAACTAGGGTAGATGTGCCAGTAATGGACCACCTTCCAGTAATGGGCCACCTTCCAGTAATGGGCCGCCTCGCAGTTTTTGGTTTATATAAAAATAATAAATGATAGTAAGCTTTTATTATTTTTTTTTCTTAGCTCCCACTTGCATGCTTTATCATTTGCATTATTTATTTACACTTTTCATCAAAGCAATTAGGAAGCAGAAAATAAAGTTTCTCAGTTTTACTGTTTTCCATTGAACATCTTAATGAAAATGCTAAGGGCTGACTTTACTTACTTAATTTAGATCTTCTTTATTTTCTTGTAAAAATTGAATGTTTTTGTTCGAATAGTAGTATAAATTTGAATTTCATATGACAATGGTCATTTATAAAATTTTATTTATTTTTAAGATTTTAGGAGGGGTGTCCATTACTGGAACACTTAATTCGTGATTTTCCAGTAATGGACCACCCAAGTGACCAATACTAAAAGTTTAATTTCAGAATGCATAAAATATTTTGATTTTACTGAAAAGCTAAATAATAAAATTTAATCCTTAAATTTTACTTACTAGAATTTAATAAAGACAATTTCTTTTTAAATAGTCGTTTACAAAATCTAGATGTACTGTTACAAAAGAAGTTGTTTTAATTTGGTTCAGAGATATAGAATCATATTTCGAAGAAGGATATAACTAATATCTTTTTCCAAATTCTAAAGCATCCACAGAGAATTTTCACTGCAGATGAAACTGGTTTTCTTTTGTGCTCTAAAACAGGGAAAATTTTGGGACCAAAGTCTGTTAAAGATGTGCATTATATAGTACCAAATAACGAAAAAGAACAAATCACTGTTATGGGATTTTTTTAGCAAATAATGAGATTGTTCCATTGGTGATAATATATCCATATAAGCATCTCCCAAGGGAAGTTGTGGAATCTGTGCAAAATTGATGGGCTATAGGATTATCTTAAAATGGTAGGACAGTGCAAGAATACTTATTTTAAATACATTCTAAAATTCCGTATTGAATAGTTTGGACTACCAGAAAGTGAAGATAAAATTGAAGATTTGTGATTTATATTTCATATTTGCATAGCACATCATTTAGATAATGATATGAATGAAGATTGGTGACTTTTTATTGCCTTATTTTATCTTAACTTGATTTCAGTAAAACATTATGTCTTTATTTTTCAAATTCTTTAAGTATTTTGTTTTATGCCTTTACATTATAAATCCTTTCATGTAATAAACTTCAAATGATATCATTAATATTTAGTTTTTTATATCAACATTATAAATCCTTGATTATAATGAATTCTTAACTTAATTTAATATTTTGTTTTATAGGTGTACTTTCATTAAGTTTTGGACCAAAACACATTTGAAAAAACAATGATCTGTTATCTTTTATAGGGTGGCCCATTAATGGAACGTAGGGTGACCATTACTGGAACATAGGTGGTCCATTATTGGGCTTTTTGGTGTTTTGACGTATTTCTATTATACAAAATTAAATTTTTATTTCTATTGAGAAATGTAACAATGGGATTAGTTAAATAATGTTGAAAGATTAATATAATATGAAAAAATTGGAATATAGTAAATATAACTATTAATAAAAAAAAAATTAAGAAATTCCTTAAGGGGGTCCATTACAGGCACATCTACCCTACATGTTTAAAAATATCCTTACATCATTAACGAGATTTTAAAATAATAAATCCGATTATGCAATTTAGCGATTTTTAAATTGAAAATGCCCAGCAGAATATTTAAGCAATAATTTTCCCTTTATTTATTTACAAACACTCGGTAGTTAATTTTACCAGGGAATTCTATTTAATTTCTAGTTTACATTTCCAATAAGAAAATGTGTTAAATTTTTTATGAGTATACTCGCCGCTGATTAACAAAGTAAATAAGTCTCAAAATAAAATTAATGTTTAGGTCCCGATGAGGTATATATTAGGTCACTAAATTTTTCAACTTTTCCGCTGGTCCAATTACGGTAAATATTGGAAAACAAATTATATAATTAATACTAGATGCATTTTTAAATCTTAGTAAATAAATGTCTTATATAGCAGTAGATGCACTGTAATGTATTATACGGCATTATTATTATTATTATCATCCACAATAAATATTATCTTTAATATTTTCGTATATTCTGCGATAGATTCTACTATATATTAGGTCCCGAAAATTTTCCAACTTTTACGCGGATTCCATAATGATAAATATTGTTAACCAATGAGTCAATGCATTTTATGAAATTGGTATTGAATTTGTTTTCATGCTCATAGTTACATTTCTCGATTGTTATACTTGCTTTTCCCTAATTTGGAAAACAGAAAATGTGACATGGTCGCATATATACATGAAGTAGTCATCTACGATGATAAATAAATAAATATGTATATATGTATACATATATATAAATATATACATATATATATTCACATGCAAATGTTGGCAATAAAAACAGTGATTCTTTCTTATTTCTGAAATTTTCCGGTTTCCTTAATCTATAACTATATTTCTTTCTTACGGATTTTCTCAAAATATATTTAGTTTCTCAGTCCCGGAATTAATGGAAAATGATTTCAAAGTATTTCTTGAAGTTGTGAACCATTCCCTACGCGATCATTTTCCCCATTTCTGGCAGAATTTAGATTGAACATTATAAAATATTTTCTGGTTACAACGAATAATGGCGGTTTGCATTCCAAAACTTTTACAAATCTGGAATCTTTCTAATTACTCTGATGGTCCATTTTCTTTCATAAAATATTATATAGTTATAGGAAATTCTTTTGAAAAAGAAAGAGATATTTGTTTTAAAACTCAGCTGAAACTTATATAAACATTAGCAGAAATCTAAGATAGCAACTGAAACATTTATTTCTGCTATATTCAAATCGATAGAAACTTAACCACTCCTTTTTGAAAATTTACTTTTTTCTTAACTATATGTTTAAAAATATCCTTACAGCATTTACGAGAACTAGATTTTAATTTTAAAATAATAAATCTGATTATTCAATTTAGCGGTCATTTTTAGGTGCTTTCGTAATCATGTAAATACGTAGCACCTATAGTCGTCGCGTCGTTCAGTCCGTTCGTTCGTCTGTCCATATGTAACAGAGCAAAAACTACCCAGCCTCAAAATAAAAATATATAATTTGTGCATTATTTTGTCGCATATTTCATATGTTATGAAAATCATAATACATAGTTTAATGAGAAGGACAATCAAAATATTCCGTTACATTACGGTCAATGGGAAAAAATAGTTTTAAGTGAATTTTAATGGTGTTATATTCTTTCGAACATAAAAAATTGATGTACATCTATGAAGTATATACTAAAATATACATTCTGCACAATCTGTGGTGCAAAGAATATTTGTTATTAATTTAGATGGCTACACTAAAGTATTTCATTACATAACGGTATAGGGTAAAACGTTGTTTGATGCGCGTTTTCATACTATCAAACTATCTCTCTTTTAATGAAATTGATACACGTTGCTGAGGTTTACTACAAGTTACTTCCTGTATAATAGAAAGCAGATAGTATTTACAGGGATACAGAAAATATTTCGGATACTCTACTCATCCGAATTGCTGTTCTATTTCACCAAGATCTGAATATTTTTGAAACATCCTTAACAATTTCGGATCTGAATTTTTCCTATTTCGAGAATAAAATTTATTTTATTTTAGTAATGTTAATCGTTGCTGTTCAAATAGACTTACTAAAGTTTAAATATTTTCTTATTGTCTGCTATCTAACGAATGCACTTATCTTCAATACTATTCAATTCATATTTATATGATAATAATCTAGGGAAGACTTTTGGAAGTCGTTTGGAAAAGGACGTATTACAACTGGATCTGAGTGGGTATTACATTTTTTAATGTTTTTGCATTTTATCCCTTTGATTGGTTCAGAAAAAGAATCATTTCTATGACTTATTTTTTTCGAGTGGTCATTGATGATTTTTATGTTTTTCTGTACTTTTCCTCATTAATGATAGGAAAGTATCTTCTATTTCAAAAAATAAAGTCATCTTTTTACTATTTCTGCTAATTTTTGAAAAGTAAATTTTAATTAAATTAAATTTTTAGTAATTTTTTTTAAAATTATGTTCCCAATTATTAATATTGGCTTGTAAAAGGTTAAGATTTATATAAAAAAACTTGACATTTTAACAACAATGAATCAAATTCTTCTTTAAGTTTCTCGTAATTTACGGTAATTCCAGATAATGCCTGGATTTATTCGCATACTTATACCCATTTTTGAAATTCTAAGTAAGTTAACGAAACTAGGGAATAAAAAATTTGGTATTTCAACGAATGACTTCATGAAATATATCGAGCGCATTAGTTTAAAGAATTCCCAGTAAATATAAAAAAAAAGAAACCGCGGCAAAAAGAAACACGAAAGGAAGTAATTAAAAATAAAGGAGAACCCCCATATAATGTTTCAAAATAAAATAGCGAAATACGAATGTATATTCGAGAAAAGATACATTCGGATCTTTGAAAAAAGTAATAAAAAAATGGAATTTCAACTAACATATCAAAGGCATTCGCATTTTGAAATAAAAGATTTTTCGAATGAGGAATAAGAAATTATTATTTGAACTGATTGCTGAATGAAATAATGATATTTCTCGAACATCCTCGTTTAATAATTATGACGCTAAATTTCAATAGATTTACAGAATGTTAGCGGTTTTTTTTAATTTCCGTTTATTATTTTCTCTTGACATTGAAAATGAATCATAAAAGCAAGCGAATTGAATGTAACCAAAATAACTTACTCATTCTAATGTTAACTTACTTCAATCGACATTTGTAATGTAATGTTATTACATGGCTGAATTAACGTTATGAAAAATTTCTCGTTTGCATTTATATTATTGCAGACAACTTAGTGGTTTTTATAAGTAAAAGTAATATAATCTGCACTAGAAAATATTTTTAATGAAATGTTTATAACCAGAAAAATATAAAACCTAAAAAGGGTAGAAAAATACGCGATTTGAGAAGAATAATTCTTAGGCATGAGATTGCCCAATTTGGGCTTACATGCTGTTTTGGTTACCACTGTGTATCCATGTTGGGCAGTATTAAATACCCTTTTTTGGTATGTTTATAGATTTATCCAGAACGGGTATTTAACAGTGCCCGAAATAGATATACAGAGGTAACAAAAACAGGCATATAATCCCAAATTGTTGTAACCTTCTACCTAAAAATCATTCTACCCAAATCGGATATTTTTCTATTCGTTTTAGGTCTTATTTTTTCTGTGAGATATGACTATTATTTCTTTTAGTTAACGCATTTTCTAGTTTTGTTTGATTTGAAAAAAAGGAATGTTGTTATGTATGAATATATTTAAAATGATTCTTTTTGCATACACTGTAAAAAAAAAAAAATCTATAAAGTTACTAAAATTTTCCTGGGAAAGTCGGATTTCTAGAACATTTATGAAACGGCAACAGCAAACATTCATGTAACGCATACGCGTTTGCACTGTATAATAAAATGTGTCAGGTCACCAAAAATATGTTACTAAGATTTTTTTATTAAACTGAGACGTCAAGAAAGTTTTATGTAACTGCAACCCTTGTTATAGATAAGAATTTAGTAAGGTTGCTGTAATTATAATAGATTATTTCCGAGTGACGAAAGGTGCTCACATTGAACACTTGTAAGCTTGTAGGTGAAAATATTTGGGTTGCTGTTTCATTTTACGTATTAATTAAAATTTTAAATTTTATGTAATAAATACTACTAAGCGTTAAAATTCCAATATTCATTCTTAAAACGAAAGAGTGGATTTGGCTTCTCAGGAAAGAGCTGTCATTTATTGAATCGTGAATGAGTTGTTTTTCAAATGCTTTACTCATTTTAATTTAGATTGCTTATTTAAATAACTCATCTTGATTTAAATTGTTTAAAAATTACTCTCAATTTCAGCTCTTTATGAGATGCTGCCTTTCAAAACGTCAGATGAGCGAATTTCGGCTCAACTTGAGTTATTTTTAGGCTGGCATTTTAAGAGAGTTCATTTAGAAACACCCCGTAAAATTTGAACGAAAATTTATATTAGATTTAGAATTTCAAAATTTAAAAAAATGATAGGAGATGAGTGCACGCTTTGCAATGTACAAGGTGTCCGCCAAAACATTTTCAAAATGGAAATTTTACATTTAATATTTCAAACGTAGAAATTTTAATCCTTACATTTAATCATAGAAATTATATCATTTTTTTCTGCAGTTGAATTAACCTTCCGTCTACCAGACAAAACACCCATTTATCTACGGCAACACCTAATTTTAATTCCAAACTTGCAAATGGCACCAGTAATATTTTAATATAATTTTGCTTTTACAATGAAAGCTTAAATTAAGGAATTCGTAATATCTAGACAAGTCCTTTATAAATTCCGGTGTCAATCGACAATTTCTCATTTTACCATTGACACCAGAAATATTGCTGTCGGGTCCAATGGACCCGTCTGGTACACGGAAGGTTAAAGCCAAAAATTTTATTTCTTGAACTGTGCGCATTCCGAAGTTTATATTCGGGCAAAATTATTTTTATTGGCTTAATTATTCATATCTTTAAGAATGTCCCCAATCTTTAAAAATGTCTTTAAAAATCCCAAAAATATTTCATCCAATAATAATACTTCAATTATGACAGCGTGTATTGAACACTTGCAACATTAAAGCTTTAGTTATGTTTAGATTTTGAATAACAACTTTAAAGTCCTTCTAAAATGCAATGAAAATGCATATTACTGCATTATGCGAAATAAAGAATTTACAGTCTTTCATACACGCAAAATCTCGGCAATCTCAAAATTAAATACAAAACAATCTTACTCCGAAAAACCTTTATTTTAAAACTACATAAAGAACAAAATGAAACATAAAGAGTTAAGACATTTTGCTCTAAAAATCATGAAAAAGCTTTTAGTAATGGGTTTAGTATTTCTTTAAGCGAATTGGTTTAGTTTCATAACATCAGGAGCAATTATTTGCTTAAGGTCTTTTATAAAATTCTCCAGGGTTCGATATTATAGCTCGAAAAATGTAATATAGTTTTTCGGTAAATTTTTCTCTTTAAAATCTTATTGCTTTGTAGTATCTGAAATGTCTGGCGGTTATTACGTTTCATTAAACCGTTTAAGAGTTAGATCCGCATTGCTACCAGAGTAATAAAAGTGTACTAATGATATAAAATACTTAAATACGACTTTTATTAACTTATTGACATTGTGTCAGTAATATTTTATATATGAGGCTTTTTATAGGGAAAGATTAAGTAATACAAGGCGAAATTTATAAACAATACCGCTATTTTAACTTTTAAGTTATTTTAAATATCCAATAAAAAGTTATCATTAAGTTTTGTATGTAAAATATTTATTTCTTTGAAAAATACCGTCACTTGAAACTGCTCATAGCATAGAAAACTTCTGAACAACGGGCACTTCGCGGAGTTTTACTGCTGTTCAGAAGTATTAATATATAGCTATTGGCAGTAGAAAATGTTCACTAAATAGAACCGTGTGCTATTTGATGGTATCTGTCAAATTAAGAAGTATTTTTCTAATAATAAAAATGTTTGAAATTCTTTATATCACTATATCAAAACTACATTCCGTCAAAATAGTTATTTTTTAAGAAGTTACGAAATTAAAATTTTTATTCTTACTGGGTGTTATACGATGTAACATAGAAAACAATCTATACGCCAAGAAGAAAATTATTAAAAAAGAAAAAAAAATATTGTACTGTAAAAAATTTCTGATATATAGTGTTTTTTATTTTATGAATTTGGACGTTAAGAAGTCACACAATTCAACTCAATCACGCAAAAAATGTGATAAATACAATCGCTTGGGATATACGGTATTGTGATCACTTGTGTTCTAAAGGTTTAAACCAGACAGTTCATTAAAAAAAAAAAAAAAAAAAAAAAAAAAAAAAAAAAAAAAAAAAACGACGAATATCCAATGACAATCGCATACAAACAAGAAACATTTAATTAAATACTTTTTCTAGTTCAAAACATGTTTTTCTTGTGTCAGATTCCGGAAAAATTCCGAGATATTGGGAGTTCACAGATTCTTTCAAAAGTTTAGGCACAGTAAGAGTATGTCGTTTATTAAATAACAATACAAAATAAAGCAAAGACATATTTTTACTTATTTTATTGAATGAAAATATTCAAATAAATCCTATCAAAATAAATACCGAAGTAAAATATCATAACTTTCATTAAAAAAGAATCCCATAAAAGTCTGCCTTAAGGGATATGCTGCGCCAATAATTTGGTGAAACGGAAAATCAAATTATTGACATATAGTCAAAGAGCCGGCCGCACAAACCCTAAGTCATCGAGCAAAAAAAAAAAAAAAAAAAAAAAAAAAAAAAAAAAATCCTTTATTTCATGGAAGAATAGTAATAAAGGAATCTAATGATTCATGTCTGCCAGAAGGGAAATGGTGCATAAGCCAAAAAATGATACCACCAGTGGTTGACTCGTCGGTTTAGCATTGTGTTTGTCGTAGAATCAAAAGTAGGAAAACATGGAAAAGGGGAATATATATAAAACAAACCACTTGCTTCTGACAAATGAAATGTAATAATGTATCATTATTAGAAATGAATTCCAGGAAAATATATAATTATTTGAAACTTTCCTAATTTCTTTTTGTAACAGAAAATTAAAAAACTGAAATTGTTATTTGGAGAATCATTTTGAAATTGGTATTTTCAAACTGTAATCATTTATACCATTATCTTAAGTTTCCGTGAGCTTTGTTTTTATATTTAAAATAGGAAACAAGCTTTTTAATTTTTTACAAAATTTTGCAACGAAAATAAATATGCACTTTCTAAGCATTATAATCTTCAAACTACATTTTTTATCATCCCTGTTGCTTTTTTCTGAAACAATCTATAGATTCTGTTCTTGAAACTCATGTTACATGCATTTTTAGGAAAAGATTTTTGAGAAAACAGCTTTGTTCTTTAAATTACAGTAATCTTTCCTTCTCAAGTGTAGTCTCTATCTCTGGTGCACATCTAATAATCTTCTTTATCTTCATTTGTTCGGCAAAACTTTGTACAAACGAAGTCATTGATGTTTCAGTAAAATTTAATATCAGAATTTTCTGCACCTAGAAAAAGTCTTGATTACAGGAATAATTTCCGGTTTTTTTTATTCTTAAGGCAGTTAAGTAATCTTATGTGGTATTAGAACAACGTCATTTAAAAAAAATAACGAATTTCGAAAGCACATTTAAGTGCGTGATTAACATAGAAAATCTTCAGTGTGTTTAAAATAAATTTACGTTCAAACATTGTAATAAATTGATCACGATATCGTATAAAGTACTATATCAAAATCGGTAAATGATACCGGGAAAAGAGAGGGTATACACATATTAGTCCAAGAGCCGATCGCACAAAACCCTATGTCATCGAGCGCAAGAAAAAATCCTTTATTTTATGGAGGAATAGTAATAGAGGAGTCTAATGATTCATGTCTGCCGGAAAGGAAGTGGTCCATAAGCCAAAAATTGATACCACCAGTGGTTTACTCGTCACTTTGGCATTGTGTTTGTCGTACAATCAAAAGTAGGAAAACATGGAAAACTGGATGCAGGAAAAAAAATGCTAAATCTACGAGTCAACCACTAGTGGTTTTCATTTTTGGCTTATGCACCATTTCGCTTCCGGCAGACATGGATCATTAGATTCCTCTATTACTACTCTTCCATAAAATAAAGGATTTTTCTTGTGACCGATGACGTAGGATTTTGTGCGATCAGCTCTTGGACTAATATGTGTATACAATGTCCTTTCCCGGTATCATTTACCGATTTTGATACAGTGCTTTATATGATATCGTGATCAATTTATTACAATGTTTGAACGTAATTTTATTTTCAACACATTGATGATTTCCTGTGTTATTCACGCACTTAAAAGTGCTTTCGAAATTCGTAATTTTTTAAAAATGACTTGTTCTAATACTATATAAGATTACTTAACTGCCTTAAGAATAAAAAACCGTAAATTATTCCTATAATCAAGCCTTTTGCTATGTTCAGAAAATTCTGCTATTAAATTTTACTGAAATATCAATGATTTTGTTCGTACAAATTTAGAATGAAGAAAAAGAAGATTATTAGATATGCAATAGAGATAGAGACTACACTTGAGAAAGAAAGATTATAGTAATTTAAGGCGGTTTCCTCAGAAGTCTTTCTCTAAAAATGCATGTAACTTGAGTTTCAAGAACAGAATCTCGTGATTGTTTCAGAAAAAAAGCAACAAGGCTGATAAAAAATGTAGTTTGAGGATTATAATGCTTAGAAAATGCATAGTTATTTTCGTTGCAAAATTTTCTAAAAAATTAAAAAGCTTGTTTCCCTTTTTTAAATATAAAAACAAAGTTCGCGGAAACTTAAGGTAATGGCATAAATGATTACAGTTGAAAATTCCTCTTTCAAAATCATTTTTAAAATAGCAGTTTTAGTTTTTTTTATTTTTTGTTACAAAAAGAAATTAGGAAAGTTTCATATAATTATGTATTTTCCAGGAATTCATTTCTAATAATAATACATTATTACATTTCATTTGCCAGAAACAAGTGGTTTGTTTTATGTATATCTCTCTTTTTAAAATGATTTTGAGAAATGTTTTATTTTAATATTATTTAAGTTTTATTATTTCTGATTCTAGTTTTGTTATTTCTGATTTCTTTAATTCCGTACATTTGTTGGTAATGTACAGGAATTTAGAAATTTATGAAAATTAAATATGGTTGATGGATTGAGCAGAAGCTTTTTAGGAAATTTCAGGAAAGGTTAAATAGCTAAAGAAAAGTATTATTCGTAAACTGCGCTGTAAGGTATATATTATCTAAGGTACGTAAAATACTTTTTCTTTTGTATACTGCATTCTGCTTGTTGATAATATGTTTTTCGATTTTCAGTTTTCTTCGGACAAAGTTTTAAAAATTAAGTGCGCTGTTTTGTTCAAATTGCAAAAATACTTAGTTTCTTAAAGGATGGTGGTACATCATTGTACCACTTAATTTTAATATCAAAATGTCACAATGACTTCAGAATTTGGGGGGAAAATCATTTTATCATGGCATATGACGAAAAGATTTTATTTTTTTTTTCTAATAAATTTTTTCATAAATTCCGCTGTCAGTCAATCTTTTCAACATTTCTACAAGAGAAGTATTTAAACCTTGAAATGTATAAGCAAACGCGTAAAGCTGGATAAAACTTCACTTAATTTCAATGCGAAATAAATATTATTCTGGCATCTAGAATTTAAATTGTGGTTCTAGAAAAAATAGTTCCGTGTCATCCTTATGAAATCTAAATCCCTTTGCTAGAGATTTCTAGAGTCACCTATTAGAATTAAAGTGCATTTTACTATATTTTAGTGGTCTAAGTTATGTAAAAATCTCTGCAAATAGATGCGAACGCAAGAGGTTTGATTTAGTAACTGTAATTCTAGATTATGAAACCATTCCCTAAATCAAGCGATAATTTCTTGATGCAAAACCATTCAATTTCGTTTCGTCACATAGAAAACAAGAAACTAGAAGTGCTAGGTCATCTCGTCTATTGAGCTTAGTTGTTTAACATATTCCAATAGTTCGGTCATCTATAGTTCTAGATTAGGTACTCAGAAAGTGACTACACTGTTAAAACTAATGGTGACAAACCAGTTGCATTTGGCGCCCAGGGGTAAAGCGGTGTTACCATTTGACACCGTGGGCTTGAAAATGTGATTGGAGTGCCGTTTGATCTCTCACTGGGTGATTCACGCTAATTAGGTTGCCACGCAATGCATACCATTGGAAGATTTTCACCCCATAGTCATTTGCGCATACTCTGTGACGTGTATCCTTGCCCTTCAATTCTCCGTCACTGGTGGATCAAAACAGCTATTTCTCCGCCTACTATCACTGCTATACGCTATCCCAATTTCGTTTCGAACTTCGGATGGCTAAATTTTGGCGAGATTTTTTATATAAAGCATCCTTTGAATTTCAGGACATTTAAACATTTCAGATTGAGTTTGAAGGTGAGCTCAATGGCCGAGCGGTTAGAGCGCTGAGCTTGTAATCAGACGCTGTGGGTTCGAATACTTCGAGGGCCAAAAGTCGGTTTGTATATTTTTTTATTTTTTTATCATTTGGCACTCTGGATTAAGGGTGCCATCTTTTCACCCTAATTAAAGGTGCCATTCTGGCTCCTTAAGGGGTGTCACCAATGAGACAAGCTTTTCGCCCCTAAAAGGTGCAATGTGTCACCATTAGTTTTAACAGTGTAACTATCCATTCTAGGCAAGACGGTATATTTTTTGTTCCCAGTGTTTTATGCTTCATTTAGTCTATTTAGTACAGGTAAGAATGTTTGCATTTTGATGGAGTAAGAACCCACGCTATCACATGACTACATTTGCAATCCTAATGTTAATCAGAAAGAAACATTCATTGCAAATTTTGTCATTCGTATTCCAATATTTTAAAATGATCCTTTTTGTGAAAGATATCTCAGGTCTGTTTCTAACGTTATTTTTACACTGTTAAAAATTTGCAGCATTCTGTCCAGTCATTCGACTGTGTTTTTAAAAAAAAGTTACATAACTATAATTTAACTCTATTCTGGTGATAAAATGGGAAAAAATAGGGTCAGAATACTGTTAAATTAAGGTTGAGTAACTGTTTTTGATAAAAACGGTCAAATGACTGGTCAGAATACTGTCAATTTTTAACAGTGTATGTAGTTTTAATAAATCAGAATGGCGAGTGGTCAAGGATAAAACTAAAAGATAAATCTAGCAGTATTATCTTGTCGAAAATATTTCAGATAATATAATGGGATTAAAAAAGGCGAATTTCTGTTTAAAAAAATTCTGGTATTTAACACATTTTTAACTGTGTTTTCCTTGATCACTCGCCTGTAAATGGTATTTTAGTAAATGGAACAATAGGACACACCATGGTATTGATAATAAGAGGAAAAACTTAAACGAGAAACTCAAAAACTGTTTCGAAAAAAAATAGTTGGTTGTTTTAAAAATTGAAAGCGTCCTCTTAAAGAAATGGAAACGAAAATAAAAAAATAGTGCAAAAGTACAATTTAGACTTCAGTTTCATAAATGTTACAAAAACAAAAACAAAAAAAATCATTTGAGATACAAACATTGAGATAAAAATAAAAAAAAAAACATAAAGAACGACTAAACTGTTTTAGCATTACCTCGGGAATATCGTCGCTTGGCTGAAATAGTCTACACTAGTCATACGAGGAAACTTGCATGCTAATGTTAAACCTATGGATGTATTCTTTTCCAAATTTCTCTTTATTTCTTTAATACCTTTTGTTTGTTTGTTTGTTCAGGAGAAATGTCGTTCAACTCTCACCGGATTAGTTCTTAATTTTCGTCTCAGTACTTAATTTTCTTACTTTCACTTTCGGAATAGGTTCTGAAATAAAAAGTAGCCCCATAATAAAACTGCAACCAAAATCAAAAAAGTTCCGGCTAATAAAATACTGACCTTATTTATCTTATCAAATTAATAAAAATAAAATAAAAATAAAAATATTAAAATGTAAACAAAAAAATTAAAAAAACGTCTCCCATTGGTTTAACTTTAGCTTGAGAACTCTTCGTTTGGCTAGTGTAGGCTTTTAAAAGTAGTTTGAGTACTTTTAAAAAAGATTGACGATTTAAACTATTTTTTCAATTTCTCAACACAAAACATTTGATCTACCCCAAGAGCATTAAGTTCTTGCTATACATAATGATTTTACTAATATAAAAGTTTTTGTATTGTGTTTGAGATGTCCTTGAGATATCCTGTACATTGAATTACGCTTTCTGGTGCTGATCAGCACGAATTCAATGCTCACTGTAAAAAAGAAAATAAAAACGAAAAAACGACGATTTTGCGGAAATTCTACTGGTAGTCGGAACACCTGTACAATTCACTGTTTTTTTTTTTTTTTTTACAGCGTTACTAAATCAGTTTTTACAAGTTTTTTAAGTTGATGATTAAAAACTTTTTTTTTTCAAATTTAGGCTTCTTAAACCAATTCTGATTTTCCCTCGCAAATCAATATCCATCTGAAATGTATTTAGGTACTAACGTTGAACAACCACAACAAAAAAGCGTTATTTATTTATTTATTTATTAATGTTTCAGATTTACACCAAAATAAAAAAAATCAACAGGAATTTATGTTAAAAGAAAAAATATATATATATTATGATAGATGAAAATGTTTGCTGCAGATTGTTCTGCAAAAGAATCAAAATTCATGCTCTTATTTAAACAAAGCGTAACAATTACAAGTCGCAATTCTTTTGTGTTAATTTATCTTAATTTTTTACCACAATATGAGTTAGCTCGATGAAAGTCTCGTCTTAATTAGTTTACTGTTTCTTTCTACATTTTCGTTACCTTTTTTTTTTACATCTTCTGCTTAATACAAATTTAAGTAAATGTGTTTACCAAAAAGTTTTTTTGGTTTAGGAAGATTCATGAGATAAGATAATACGCGAATTACTAGAATATTCGCACCGGAATATATCCGATTAGAACCAAAGGCAAATGACGAATACATTTGTGACTTTTCAAAAGGAGCTTATAAAGAAATTAATTTGGATTCATAAAATCACTTCATGTTTACAGCAGTTTGTTCTGTAAAAACATCAAAATTCATGCTCCTATTTAAGCAAAGCACGACAATTACGCGTCGCAATTCTTTTGTATTACTTTATCTTATTCTTTTATCATAATCTGAATTAGCTTGATGAAAGTCTCGTTTTAATTAGTTTAGTGTTTCTTTCTTCATTTTCGTTACCTCTTTTTCAAACCTTTTCCTTAATACAAATTTACGTAAATCTGTTTACCCAAAAGCTTTTTATGAGATAAGTTAATACGCTAAGGACTAGAATATTCGCACTAGAATACATCCGATTAGAGCCAAAGGCAAATGACAAATGCATTAGTGACTTTCCAAAAGGAGCTTATAAAGAAATTAATTCGGATTCCTAAAATCACTTCATGTTTACAGATCTAAGCAGGGATTAACCTATTTCCACGTCGATGAATTTTAGGAAATATAAGTATTCAAGCATCATATATCAATTCAATGACAGCATATTCCTACAACAAGTTTTTGCATGCCAAAGAAATAGAATAACACGAAAATATTTTTAGTTTAACTTTTTATGTAAATAATGTGCTTGAACTTCTTTTAAATTCAATAGGCTTTAGTTGTGACAAAGCTTTTCTATTGTAATAGCCCATCAATAAAATCAGCAAGTACCTTAGAACAGAAAAATTTTGCCTGTTTTGACGAAAAGAGGATTACTAGGCATGCAGATTTTTAAAATGGCTAAGCTACTTATCTAAGACATCATTTTGCGTCGAATTCATTGAAAATCGGTTATAAATAGATTTAAAGCATTTTTAAAAAGTACTAGTTCAACATGCAGAGCTGTTGTGCAAGAGGATTTATTTTATATCTTAACTGAATAAATTTATAAACTACATTCAATAAGCGAGGGTTGAAAGCCTCAAATTTTTAATTGGAAAAGACTAACAATGAGATTAAAGTAACCATTAAAAATCAGTTGACATTAAACGTAAGAGAAATAACGGGTAATTATGCAAATGATTTGGGTTGTTATGAATGGCAGATATATTTTTCTGTATGTTAAATGAACGCAATGATTTCTTTTTCATAATAACTTTTTTATTTTTGTACTGAGATTTTTTAGAGTTGTTATATTTTGAAATCAGAAGTACTGTTAAGATTTTTTTTAAATTTTCAGCAAAAATATTTTTAAACCTGCTCTGCTCAATTTAGGTTAAAAAAATCTATGTACAGGTACACTGGTATGAAAAACTTACAGACAAAGCAGATAAATCAAAATCCGAACAAGGCAACAGAACACAGTCTTTAAATAATTTCGATCACCTGTTCTATATTTTAACATCTTAAATATCTTATGGTAGAGGTATGATTTTGGTCTATATGGAAAACCTCTGCAGGATGATATATTCAAAATTCCGTCTCGTCTTTAATTATTGCAAACCAGTGTCTATATTTATGCAACGTAGTGCAAATGTAAGGCTGCATTTGTAGCTTTCCCTTTGGAAACAACCATAGTTTCCGGAAGGATTATTCTTAATGGTTCATTTTTGACGAAAATTTGTTTATATTTTACATTCATATGATCCATAAATAAATCAGAGTATGGGCACTTTTTTAAACAGAGAACAGTCTTTCAGCCTATGTATGAGTAGCATTCCTGAATGTTTTTTTCCGTCTTTCTTTTTTTCTTTATAGCTATGTTATATACGGCGATGTTCAAGAGATTCAATAAATAAATAAAAAAAAATTCCAGGTATTACCGAACTTTTTTCTGTTAAAAAACCGTAAGTTGTACTGGCGTCCCGAATACCCGTACACATTTCGTAAAATCGTCCGTTTTTTTGCAATGTACATCAGAAAAAAGTGATGTTTACGATTTGTTAAATTTTGTTAACTTGCAAGCGTCTGAGAAACATACTATTTTTCACGTCAAAACAAACTCTAGACATATAAACTGCATAAATAACGAGACTCCTTTTACACCAAGAATTCCATTTGTCCCATCTGACACTACCATGC
The DNA here is from genome assembly GCA_964019185.1 of Maratus speculifer. Lineage (NCBI taxonomy): Eukaryota > Metazoa > Arthropoda > Arachnida > Araneae > Salticidae > Maratus > Maratus speculifer. Next base: position 250,959 of record CAXHSM010001319.1, on the reverse strand, counting down.
AATTTAAATTAAAATGTTTCAAGTCAATGCGTCAAGCTGCAAATCAAGTTCGCTTAGCATTCTAGGGGACGATCATGAAGTTAAAGGGCCAAACACTTGAGAAAATTTGGTTAATATGCTCAAACATAGTATTAATTCATGTAAAACTATACATTAGATTTTGGAGAGTGAGGTCTTTTGATTCTACTATAGTGGTAGGAGCAACTAAATATAATTTTTTATCTGTGCTTTCAAATACATTTTTAATTAATTGTGTTCTCAATCTTATTACAATTTAACTCCTTTCCATTTTATCCCAGGGGTCGCAGCGTCCGTAAAATTTTCGCTCTTTTCTATCAATATTTTAAATCGAATATCTTCCATTCATATGATCCCAGTTCAAAGTTCCTTTAAGATCTACAATGTTCCTTTTTAATACAGTTCCTTTAAGATCTACAATGAAATCTTAGAATAAATATTATCGTTCAAAAATTGTGGTAGGAAAGTGTGAAAATTTTAGGAACGCTGCGACCCCTGTATCCTGACGACGTACGCAGAAGCGATACGAAACGTTGATAATTTTTAAGCGTATTTTAAATATATTGTTTTTAAGTGTACCATTTAGCAATTTGTATTTATTTTAGTACATGTTTTTATTAAAAATATTCGCCTGTAATTTAAACTTATTAAAGCGATATCCCGAAGATAATTATACAGATATAGTGATGATTTATGATAAATATATTATAGATAAATGATAATTTTACCCGATTTGACATTCAATTTTAGCGTGTTCAAAAATAAATCAACCATATGATTAAAAGCTAGCAACAAATAGAAATGGCAAAGATTTATCCCTCAATACAATACCTTTCGGCCAAAGAAACGTTTATTAAAATATTTTCATTTACATTAGGAAGACTTTTATACCAAAATATATAAGATATCTAAGAAATAAATGTACTACAACATAATAAACAGGGTCACTTTTTGAGTATTTTCTCAGCTTAAGGGAGCTAACACTCTTTCATACATTAGTAATGTCTGCTGATATAATGCACACAGCGAATTATCAAGAGGTCATGTCTAAGCTTTAGGCTAAATAAAATAGATAAAGAAAGAAATGGATTCTATCATTTTATTGCCATTTATTTTTTTCGTTTTTTGATACATTTTTAAAGAACATTATGTGAAAATCCAGAGTAGCCTGTCTGTGTGAATTATTAGAAATTGTGATAAGGAAGCAAGTAGATAAGCACAATTATTTGTTTTTTCGATTGCGTCAAACCCCTCCCCTTTTCTTCTACGAGACATTTGATTGTCTTAACTCTTTCGAGTCTGGTGTACTATTAATAATACCTGACTTTTAATTGAGTATTATTTTGTTTTAACAAATATTTTTGTTACTGTTTGCATGTAGTAATGTTAGTATCTATGTATTTATGATATGACTTCATTAAAGTTAAGGCATTTAGTAGTAATAATAAATACTTGCTTAGTTTTCTTTGCACCGTTTGCGATTCTTTTATTTTAAACGCCAATTAAAAACGCCAGTACAATTTACTGTTTTTTAACAGAAAAATTTCCGTAAATTAGAAAAAAAGTGTTCCTTTTTTTTCATGGAATTTACTCGAATTTTTCCATTAAAAATCAGTAAATTGTACTAACGTCCAGAATACCAGTAGTACTTCCTAAAACTCGTCCTTTTTTTAAAGTGTTCTATAATCGAGAACGAGAATATGCAATATCTTCTTCTAACTCATCGAAGATTCCGAAAAGCATTCTTTTACCTTTAAAAACCTCGGAAAATAATTTTTTTTCGAAATTTATAAAACTCAATATTTATCATCTGCCTGTCATTTTCGGAAACGTTTCTGATGGGAAGTTTTTTTTAATGCGATAATCAGTTTTCATAAATCGGCATATCACTTTTCGGATTCTCAGAATTCAGACTTTAATATTTTGATATTCAGAAAACATGTTTAACAGACAAACATACATACATATGAATTACATTTATATGAAAATTGACAATACTTTCTTACAATCGCATGCACAAATTCATTTATGTAGTTGAAAATGTTTATTTAAGAATTTTTAGAATCCGGAAAACCAATTTTATGGATTAACATTATGATTAACACGTTTTAAAAGCTATTAAAAAACGTTTTCAAATTACGGGTAGTTAATAAAAGTTTGATTTTGTAAATTATTCTTTTAATTTCCAAAATAAATTGTTTTCTGGTGTTTCAAAAATAAAGAAACATTTTATGAATTTTGGGTGACCCGGAACAGGTTATTATATGTATGCATTTGTGGTCATTGTATATTTTCTCAGTTTAAGAAACATCAGTCATTTTTTCCAATGTACAAAGAGTCAAAAAAATTTAATAATATAGATATATGCTGTATCAAAAGTAAAAATGGTACTACTTGGTTATCCCGTAAACAAATTTCGCCAAATTATACAAATCGCCAAACTGTTCGCCAAATTATATAAAGTGACGCAAATTTTATTTCAAATAACGGAAGAACAAACATATCTTTAAAACATAATGCAAAACACAAATAAAATTTTGAATTAAAAATCACTTGATGGCGTAACAAGCATACGTATCGTAGTTATGTCAACTGAATATGACGTTGACAGTCATCCATTATTGGCATATAATCTTATAGCTTGGCTATAGTTTTTTGGTCGACGAGTTAACCCTTTCCGGCACGGGCAAAATCTGTAATAAAATGAGAAATTATCAACTGACACCGGAATTCACAAACTAATTTTTTAGATAATTTGAAATCCTTAACCGAGGCTTTTATTGTAAAAGCAAAATTTTCGTAAAATATTACTGGTGTCGTTTGCAAGTTTGGAATTAAAACTAGGTATCCCAGAGAGGGCACAGTGTGCCGGAAAGGGTTAAACAAGTAATACCGTAAAATATATATGAAACCGGCGAAACTGTTGTAAGGATTTTATATATTTTTACATATTTAAAGCAAATAGATTTAATCGAAAATTATTAAAATTTACTAAATAAATCTATATTCTTGTATGAAACATTCAAACCTTGAAATAAAAATGAATAACAGGCTTCTCTTATCCTTTCCTTTGTGAAAATTTCTGCTCCAAAATATATACGGTTTCTAGTTAAATAAATATATTACAGTATAACAAACAAAGTCAAGTCACCTTATGAATATTTTCCCAGCTTAAGACATAGCTAACACTCTTTCATACATTTGTAATGTCTGTTGATATAATGCGTATAGAGAATTAAGAAATCATGTGTAAGCTTTAGGCTAAATAAAATAAATAAAGAAAGAAACATACCCTTATCTCTGTGCTGGTTTATATATTTTTTACTTCCTAATGCATCCTTAACAAATATTATAAAAAAATCCAAAATATTGAGATTTTTAGAGAATTACGATAAAGATTCTAGATAACTGTTTTATTGCTGGTTTTTTATATATATTTTTTTTTACTTCCCTAATGCAGCCTTAACAAATATTATAAGAAAATCCAAAATATTGACTTTTTTTAAAATTTTTTAGAATTACGATAAAGATTCTAGAAAACTGTTTTATTGCTAGTTTATATATTTTTTACTTCCTACTGCATCCTTAAGAAATATTATAAAAAAATCCAAAATATTGAGAATTTTTTGTTTTCGAGAATTACGATAAAGAATCTAGAAAACTCTTTTATTGCAACTCTTAATTTAAATTGTAATAAGTTTTTTTTTTTTTAATTTTGGTATGGAGCTTAAAGTCATGTAAAAGGAAAATGTAGGATACGTTATAATACTTTTATATTTAAGGCTTATCAAAGGGTTCAGAATCAACTTTAGTTATTCTTTAGAGCTTACATTACTTACTCGATGTGCGCACGAAAGGAAATGTTAAAGTTGGGTTTCATCTTTTTTCAAATTTCTCGTTTTAATAATTTTCTTTGCACAGGAGACTTGAGCCTGGATTTTTTTTTTCAGTTTTGCGATTTCAGCTGCAGATAATTTTTAATGCGATCATTCTCTTTTTCGGAACCAGTTTCGAAAGTGAAAGTACATTTCTAAAAATAATCTGAAACCACAATCAAAAAAGTTTAAAAAGTCCTGATTAGAGATTGATCTCACAATCAATCAAACAAAAAGGTTATTTCGCGTCAGATAGTGTGTGTGGAATTATTAGTATAGACGACATTGATATAAGTGCACTTTCTATGCACACATCCAGCTTGTTCATTGTTGTAGGAAATGAAGGAATATCCTCATAAAAACAGTCATAAGGAATCCATGCACACTGCATTCGCAAAACCTGGTTTGAAATGCTTTATTTTTGGGTGTTTCTTTTTGGATTATTATTTTTTGGATATATTTTTCGAACACTACTTTTATTTAACGAAAATTCTTCTTTATTAGTTTTGTGGAAACATACAAAGAAAAGCATTTCTCTCACAACCCACCACGAATTTCTGTGGGGAAAATTACTAGTTTTTAAAAAGCATACCAGTCAGAATTCTGTTCATAAAAGTCGCTAAGAAATTTTACTAAGTACATAAATAAAACTTTTTTTCTTATTGCGTATAAAGTGTTGTATTTGATTATGTTTTACAATGGAATTATGAGTTTTTATAATTGGCTCAATAATCTTTATGTTCAAAAAGAAATGTTGTAAAAAGTTCTGTTGTATCCACCTTATAAAGTAACATAATTATTCAGATTTCTAATTAACTTTTATACAAACTTTACATAAATAACTTTTGCTTATAATAGAAGTTTGTCGATATAAATATTCTTGTAACACTTATTTGAATTTCTTAATAATTACTTGACTGATATCCTCCCATGCAGTTATGCCCCTTCCCCTGTTTAATTTATTCTTGATAAAACGTCCATCTATCATAATCTTACAATTGTGTAAAAACATGAAGTATATTTTTATAATTTATTTTACTGCATTTTTTCTTTTCCACTAAGTTAAAGACTTTTGACGAAAATTTTTTATACATAAGTTTTGTACTTCACTAAAAATATTGTTATATAAAAAACTCAAATTACTGATTGATAGCTTGAGATCATATCATACAACGCTTTTCTCTTTCCCCTGTGAGGTACATCTCAATAGGCACCTAATCACACAAACTTTCCTATGAAATCTGGATCAAAAGAAACGCTAATAAGTCTTTTATTTATTCATGATAAAACGTCTATCTGTCTTAATCCAATACTTTCATGAAAACTTGAAATCACATAGGAAAGTGTAGAAAAGTATTTGATTCTGATTTTTTTATGTCACTGGTTTTCACATGATTGTCCTTAATATAGGTGGATCTCCCCCTGTTTTATTTATACTTGATAAAAACGCCCATCTAACATAATGTTGCAATTATGTTTAAATTTTGAGACATATTTTTATATTTAATTTTATTGTATTTTTTCTTGTCCACGAAACTAAAGATTTTTGACGAAAAATTCTTATGTATGAGATTTGTACTTCCTCTAAAAATATTGTTATATAACCAAGTGAAATTACTGATTTATAACTTGAGCTCATATTTTTTTCTTTCCCCTGTAAGGAACATCAAAGTAGATACCAAATCACACCAGATTTTCGTTGAAATCTGGGTCAGAAGAAATGCCAAGAAGTCTTTTATTTATTCATGAAAAAAAGTCTACCTATCTTAATCTAATACTTTCATGAAAACTCAAAATCACATAGGAAAGTGAAGAAAAAGAATCTGAATTTGATTTTTTATGTCATTGGTTTTGTTATGAATGGCCATAGTATGGATCGATCCAAATTATCTATATTATGCTATCATTTTAACGAAAAATATTTATATATAAGTTTTGTATTTCACTAAAAATATCGTTATATAACCAACTAAAATTACTGATTAATAACTTGAGATCATATCGTACAACGTTTTTTATTTCTTTCCCCTGTGTTGAACATCCCAGTAGGTATCTAAGCACGCCAGCTTTCCTATGAAATCTGGGTCAAAAGAAAGACCAAGAAGTTTTTTATTTATTCATGATAAAACGGCTATCTATCTTAATCAAATACTTTCCTCAAAACTCGAAATGCCACAGAAAAGTGTAGAAAAGGAATCTGATTTTGACTTTTTGTGTGACTAGTTTTGTTATAAATGTCCATAAAATGGATGAATCCTATTTATCTTTATTGAGTTATCACTTTAACATGTCTCTTAGATAGATATACAATTTGGAAAAGTTAGTTTAACAATATACAGTAAAACTCGTTTAACATACGTCCGTTTTATGTACGATCCCGCTTAATATATGAATTATCTGCGGTCCTTCAAAATATTATTATTTAACCAACTCAAATTTCAGATTAATATCTTGAACTCATATTATTCAGCGCTTTTTATTTCTTTCCCCTGTGAGGAACATCCCAGAAGGTACCTAATCACACAAGCAGCCCTGTGAAATCTGGGTCAAAGAAATGCCAAGAAGTCTTTTATTTATTCTTAATACCGTCTATGTGTTTAATCCAATACTTTTATGAAAACTCGGAATCACATAGGGAAGTGTAGAAAAGAATATGATTTTGATTTTTTATGTCTCTGGTTTTGTTATGGTTGTCCATAATAGAGATGGATCTTCCCCTGTTTAATTTATTCTTCATAAAACGCCCATCTAACATAATGTTACAAATATTTTAAAATTTAAGAAATTTTTTTTTATTTAATTTTACTGTATTTTTTCTTGTTCACTAAAGTAAAGATTTTTGACGAAAAATTCTTATATATGAGATTTGTAATTCTCTAAAAATATTGTTATATAATTAACTCAAATTACTGATTCATAACTCAAATTACTGATTTATAACTTTAGCTCATATCATTCAACGCTTTTTTTTCTCTTTCCCTTGTAAGGAACATCAAAGTAGTTATCAAATCACACCAGATTTTCTCTGAAATCTGGGTCAGAAGAAATGCCAAGAAGTCTTTAATTTATTCACGATAAAACGTCTATCTATCTTAATCTAATACTTACGTGAAAACTCAAAATCACATATGAAAGTGTAGAAAAAGAATCTGGATTTAATTTTTTATGTCACTGGTTTTGTTATGAATGTCCATAATACGGATAAATCTAATTTATCTTTATTGCGCTATCATTTTAACGAAAAAAAATATATATATAAGTTTTATACTTCCCACTAAAAGTATTTTTATATAACCAACTCAAATTACTGATTAATAACATGAGCTCATATCATTTAACGCCTTTTTTTTATTTCCCATCTGTGGAACTTCCCGGTAGGTTCCTAATCACACCAGCTTTCCTATGAAATCTGGGTCAAAATAAATGCCAAGAAGTCTTTTATTTATTCATGATAAAACGACTATCTATCTTAATCTAGTACTTTTGTGAAAACTCGAAATCACACAGAAAAGTGTTGAAAAGGAATCTGATTTTGACTTTTTGAGTCACTTGTTTTGTTATCAATGTCCATAAAATGGATGAATCCAATTTATCTTTATCGCGCTATCACTTAGATAGATATGCAATTTAGAAAAATTAACAATATACAGTGGAACGTGTTAACAGTGGTATTGTCGTAAAAGAAAAAAAACAGAGGGTATATGATCAAGGCAGAGAGTATATCTTAGGGTATGTATACTACCTTTCTAGGGAAACAGAGTGTATAATGTGTTCCTTAAAAAAAATCCAGAAGTTATACGGCATATAACCCATAGACCCTTCACTACATCCCTGATGTTTAAGATACGTTCATTTAATATACAATTCCACTTAAGATATGAACTATCTGCGGTCCTTAAACCCCTTCGAGGGTGGTGGTCCATTTTTGGATCATCTAAATTTTAATTCCTAAATGCTACATTGGCACCAGAATATTGGAATGAAAAATTCTCATTTATTAAGTACGTGAACAAAACCTTTTGTGTCTTTTGAAATAAATTTGTTTATAATTTCTGGTGACACTCACTCATTTCAGCATTTTGCGAATAGAAGTACCTTGCTCCTAAAAGGGTTAAAAAAGAAACTTCTGTAAAATTATCCGGATAAGATACGTTCACGCTTAAGATAAGAAATATCCCTGGTCCCTTGATTCGTATTTTAACCCTTTCCGGCACACTGCGCCCCAGTCCGGGATACCTAATTTTAATTCCAAAATTGGAAAAGTTACCAATATTATTTTAATAAAATTTTACTTTTGCAGTGAAGGCTTAAATTAAGAAGTTTTCAATTTCTAAAAAAAATTGCTTGTAAATTCCCGCGTCAGTTGACAAATTTTTCGTATTACTAACAGAATTTAACTCTGCCGGAAATCGTTAAATGGGTTTTACTGTATTCATAAATTCAGTTCTTCAATAATGCATTCGTGAAAAAGCTAAGAAATGTTTTACTACCTTCCAAGAGTCTTTTGCCTGTCATATTTCATCTTGGCATCTCTCTTTTTTCGAGAAAAAAAATGCCAAGTTGTAAAAACTAGAATAAATGCTTGAAAATCTAAAATGAAAATTTAAATAAAATTTTGATTTAATCTTTTTAAATGCCTCTACACAAAATTTAAAATTACAAAAATTACTGAATATATTTTGTAAAAAGATATAAATTTCAAACAATTTTATTGTAAATTTTCTTATAACCTTTTCAATTCACTTCCGTAAAAACTTTTAATGAAAATGTTTTCTTTGTAAGGCAAGTTCTTATCTCTTTAATTATTATCTTATCTCCCCTTTAGGCTCTGACTTTTTTTTTCATTTTTTAGAAAAATAACTAATAATTTTACGTTTATTACATCAACACTGGTTATCGAAATAGATTAATTAGATTTAACGACTATTCCATTGTCTCAAACACAATAATTTTTTTTTTACATACTATTCAATTCATATGACAATAGACTCAGGAAAAGCTTTTGAAGATGTTTTAAAAATATTAGATTACAATGAAATTTAACTCATATTACAACTTTCTAATACTTTTCGTGCTTTTTTACACAGTATTCTTTCTGGAAAGTACCCTTTAATTTAAATTTAAAGAATGAAATATATGTGTAAAATAAAAGAATCGTAAACGGTACCAAAAGAATCAGGCAAACATTTATTGCTATTATTATTACTAAATGCCTAAACATTCATGAAGCCATATAGTAAATGCATAGACAAATACTAATATTACTAAATGCAAACCGTAACAAAAATATTTGTTAAAACAAAATAATACACAATTAAAAGATATGTACTATTAATATAGTACACGAGATCCGAAATGGTCAAAATCTTGTATCACTGATTTGACTTACTGCTTAAGGGGGCTCAGGACTTGAAAACTTAAAAAAAAATCGATTTTTTTATGATCTGTTTTGATTATTCAATTAATTCTGAACTCAATGAAAAAAAAAACCGCATAAAAATATTTGCATTTTTAACGAAATAATAAGCATTTATGTATCAAAACTTTCAAAGCCGCACCCATATAATTTCAACTTTAAGTCGCGTTTTCTCAAAACTTGATTTTTGATGACTACCCGTAAGATTTAAAAAAAACTGTTTGATGGAATGGCTTATATTTTTTTCCGTGTATATAACATCATTATCTATAGAATGAATTAATATATTTTAGATAGTTTAATATTTTGAGTATTTTTAATGGAAAAAAAGTTGTATATTTTAGGTGTTTTTAAAATTTTTAAATTTGAGAGTTTTTTAATAATGTTTTTTTGAGTGATAGTTATATCCTTAATTCATTCTATACAGTAAAGATTTCTGATCATTTTAAAGCAAAAATTAGATTTTTATGTCAATTCAACGTTAAGATATCAAGCGGGTGGTGATATAACACATTTTTTTTTTCGAAAATTGTGTTATATAAATTTTGCTATATTTTTTATTATATTACATGGAAGTACTTCATTTTACAATTTTATGTAACTACAAACATACCTTAAAAATATCAGAAAGTTTAAATTAATTACATTGAATACTTCTGTTTTTATATGGACTCGAAGCGAGAGCTCTGTTTATGTATTTTTCCGTATCGTTCAAACCCTGAGCCCCCTTAAGGCCTCACACTAGTCACTTGAAAAGACCCGGATGCTAACGTAAAGTCTATGGGGGCGTTCTTTTCAAATCTCTCGCTCAAATTTTGTACATGATTTTTTCCCCCATAGAATAGCTCAGGACGATCCACAACCGGTCTAGTTTTTACTTTTTCAATTTTGGTTATATATATTTTTAATATTAATACAATTTCAGTTTCACAACCGGTTCAAACCGGTTCTGAAAGTTAAAGTAGCATTTTAAAAATCTGAAACCAAGCTTGTAGAAGCAAAAACTAGCCCGGTTGTAGATTGACCTCAGCTATCCTATCCAAAAAATCATGCACAAATATTAAAATTTGAGCGAGATATTTGAAAAGAACGCCCCCATAGATTTAACATCATCATCCATGTCTTTTTCAATGACTATTGTGCGGTTTTAATAACATGAACTTTTATCATTCCATGCATTCCTTAATAATAATAATAAGAAGAAGAAAATATGCACCTTATAGCAGAAGGAATATTTTATTAAAACGAATACTTCAAGAGTGCGAAAAAAAATATTTACGGATAATCGAAGTGACTAGTATGAAATAAGTTTCTCTCCCCCCATATTGTTACATACTATTAAAACACCAAATTTTTAGTCTCTATATCAATTTGTTTGGGAGATAGAATGTTTACAGACAGACAGAGATGGACGGACAGACACACAGACTAAAAGACAGACAAATGGCACATTTTATCAGAAAATATGTTTGTCAGAAATTACAATATCTGAAACGTGAAAATTTTTCAAAAACAAATTTAAACGATTGTAAGACTTATCCTATTCTACGTATGATGGGTAGTAAAATGTCGTAAAAAATTCATTTCGATTTTTTTTTCACGAATGTATAGAATATGGATGTACCTCAATGTACCTCATTTGCGTTATTTTTTTTTAAACTTAAAGCGATATTCAACTTAGGAAAATAAGTTTAACAATATATAGGAGAATTCAGCGATAAAGCACAGTGTAATATATCTATATCTGAACAAAAAGTAGTAGTTTAGTGTTTAAAAATAAAATGTTGTAGCACAAAAATTTGCCGAAAAAGATTTTCATTTTTCTTTGACACATTTTTTTCTCATGATTGTCGAGCGTATGAGTTTGTCCAATGTTTTTTTTTTTTTTTTTTTTTTTTTTTTTTTTTTTTTTTTTTTTTGCAATACTTCTTTTAAAATGCCTTTTAGAAATACATTCCATTTGGAAAAATTATCTGAGAGGAATATTCTTTAATCCAGATATAAGAAAATTTCAATATTTAGGAATTGTGATGTACTCCATGTTTTTAGCACATTTACTTCATATCTTTTGGTGTTTTTTTCTAAGCAGTGTTATAATAAAAAAGAATAAACAAATGCAGTGCAACCTCGGTTATTCGAGTTGATTGACACTGCGAGTACCTCAGATATTGGAAATCTCACTTAACAAAAACTCTCCGTGCTTAGAGTAACATTTCTTAGAAAAAAAAACAAAATGTTTTTTAAATAATAAATGCAAACATATATAAAGTAATGTTTTATAGCTCAACAAACGAAAGCCATTTCCAAAGATTCCATTAAAAGAAGTTTACTACGATATTAATATTTTTAAACAAACTGCCTGCCCTACATATCCTGAGAACAATTAAGTCCAGATCCGACCCGGCTTGATTATGTAGGAAAATAATACAAGACTGATCTCATTCTGGTTTAAAAACTAAGCCTGGGGCTCAAAAACCATGTAACTGCCCGATGCCAATCTCTGCACTGGAAATGTTACATTTCTGTATAAATGTTGTCAAATTAGCATCGACTCATGACTCACATTTATACATATTTGTGCAAAAGTGATATTCATTAAAAATGGTTCATATTTTATCGTTTTCGTTTAGATTTTTATTTCTGTCCAATAGGCCGGCTTAATCTTTTATCGGCTCGGACGGACACGCCCGTTCATTTTTTTTCTGCCGGTCTAGCCCATCTATTTTGTTTATCAGTTAAAAAAAACTGTCCTAATTCTGCAGGGCCGTGCCCGTGCAGATCTCTAAAAGAACCTTTAGCACAGGCAATGAACAAAAAGGTTTGGTCCTTCTCAAGGTTCATAAAAAAAACCTACTAGCTTGGATAAAAAATAGGATAATGTTTATTGAGATTCTACTGTACTTACAAACAAAAGAAAATAGAAAAGATCTTTTTTGTATGCACCTTTTTTGAAAAATCCAATTTTAAAAATCTAAACAATTAAAAAATATCGAAAGTATTACGTGAAAAAATATCTTATATAATTGCACAATTTTTCACAGTTTTCTATCGCATTTTTTCTAATTCATTGGTGCACAAACTTCATTGAGGCATTTTTGTTTTTAAGGCAGGTATTTCACAATAGAACCCTTGTATCACTAACTTAAATTGCTCATTAATAACTGAAGCTCATATCATGCCATATAATTCTTTCCCAGTAGGTACCTTATTGGACATAAGTGTTTTCCTGAAATCTGGGTCGAAAGGAATGCCTAGAAGAATATTTTTTTCTTTTATTTTTTCCGATAAATCGTCCATCTGTCTTAAAGTAATACTTTCGTGAAAACTTGATATCACATAGAAAGTGCAATAAAAAAAAAAAAAAAAAAAAAAAAGTGACACTACTTTTGTTATGTCCAGAACAAGGATGGATCCAATTTATCTTTATTGGGTTAGTACTTTTAACTTGTCTGTTAAAGGGATATTGAATTTGAAATATCTGGATGATTAAAAATAAATTTGCAAATTCAGATGATTAATGTGTTCGTAAAAACATTGACAAATATCACTCTATCATTCAAGAGTTTAATTCATTTCCCGTCAACTTTTATTTTTACCTCTTTTTTTCGGTAAGGTATAATGTTTCATTGTAAAAATTAATGCTGGCAAATTAAATAATAATAATAATAATTCTATTTTTAAATAGCTCTATCTTGAAAGAATATAAAGGAAATATTTCTATATTTATATTGTAAGAACATCATATTTGTACATTTTATGATTCTACAAAATACTAAGAAAATAATTAAAGATAAAAGATTTGAGTGGGGTTATAAAACTTGCACAAAATTCCTCAAAATTCAAATTTGATTAATCCTTCTAAATCCTTCAATCCCTCTAAAATATTTATAAAATGATTATGTAAATCTTTTAATTTAGTTTAAACAACTTGCGTAAAATGATTTAGAATGTAAATTTTTCATAAATTCATAATGCGGTAGATAAAGAGTTAAAACAAGTCGGAAATTCTACGTCAAGCGTAGCAAGTGAGATGCCTTTGTAACTATAACGAAGTTTTAAAAATATTCAGATCTTATTTTAATAGTGTAACAATTGTTTGGATATAGTGTAGCAGACGAAATTTTTTGTGTGTCCTGTGTATAAAATATATGAAATAGTTTAACATAATAAAAACAAACCCCAAATAATGTGTCCTCTCATACTATTATGTAGTGGAATGCATTTGTATAGCCCTGTAAATTAATAACATATATTCCCTGAATCACGGGTTGTACAGAATTTAAATTTTAGTACATAACTGCAGACTTTATTTACGTTTCATTTTATCCCAATCTGTCTAATTCATTGGTGTAAAAACTTTAGATAAATCTTTTTTGTGTTTAATTCCAACAAAATCCTTGACATGAATTACTAATTAATAACTTGACCTCATATCTTGGTATGAATTTCCCAATAGGTACCTAATCTCACAAGTTTTCCCCCTGAAATCTGGGTCAAAAGAGATACCATGAAGAACTTTAACTTATTTCCTATAAAGCGTCTATCTATCTTAATCTAATACCTTCGTAAAAATTCGAAATCACATGGGAAGTGCGAAAAAAAATTCACTTCTTTTTTTTGTGTGTGTCGCTGCTTATTTTTTATGAATGTCAAGAATATGTATGGATCCAATTTATCTTTTAACTTGTCTGCTAGAGAGGTATTAAATTTAAAGTAATTAGTTTAACAATATATTCGCAAAGTCCATTGAATAATACGTTCGCAAAAAGGTTGAGTACTGTTAAATTAAAAATATGTAATGTATCATATAAAAAATAGGTTACATAACTGCAGATTTTCATTATGCTTCATTTTGTTTCAATTTTCTAATTCGTTGGAGTACAATCATTAGATAAAGTATTATTGTGTTTAATTCAGATAATTCCCAATAAAATCATTGATATGAATTAATAATTAATAACATAAGCTCATATCTTTCCACGTAATTTTCCCCCTTTTTCTTAAGAGGAATATTCCAGTAAGTACCTAATCTCACATGTTTTTCACCTAAAATCTGGGTCAAAAGGAATAACCCGAAAAATGCTTCTTTTTCACGTATTTCCGATAAAGCGCCTATCTATCTTAATCTAATACCTTCGTGAAAACTCGAAATCATATAGGAAGTACGGAAAAAACATTTTTTCCTTTTTTTGTCACAACTTTTTTCAAGAAGGTCTTTAATATTAGATATTTCCTGTGTAATTTATTTGCGTTATCACTTTTATTTTTCTCTTAGAAAAAAATAACATACAAGTACATTCGTGAATTTAGGTATAAAATATTGTAGTATTTCTGTAATAGTTGAGTGGCTAACTTATGTCTTTAAAAATATTTAGTTCTTTATTTATCTGAAAATTGTAATAGTGTGAAAATTTTAATATTGTGTATGGGGAAAAAATCCTATTTTTTATTTTATGTAATTTTTTGCTATTTTCTCCTATGAGGAACATCCCGGTCGGTACCTAATCCCACATCTTTTTTTCCCTGAAATCTGGGTCAAAAGGAATAACTTGAAGAATGCTTCTTTTTTCACTTATTTCCGATAAAGTGTCTATCTATCTTAATCTAATACCTTCGTGAAAATTCGAAATCACCTAGGAAGTGCGAAAAAAAAAAAAAACTCACTTTCTTTTATGGGTCACTGTTTTTTTTATGAATGTTAAGAATATTGGATGGATATAATTTATCTTTTTTGGTGTTATTACTTTTATCTCGTCTGTTAGAGAGGTATTAAATTTAAAATAATTGTTTAACAATATATTCACAAAATAATTTGAATAATATCTTCGTAAAAAGTTTGAGCACTGTTAAGTAAAAGTATGAAAAGTATTACACAAAAAAATAGCTTACATAACTGCAGATTTTCTTTAAGTTCCCTTATTTGTTTCAATTTTATAATTCAATGATCTACAGACTTTAGATAAAACATTTTTGTGTTTAATGCAGATACTCCCCAATAAAATATTTGACATAAATTATTAATTAATAACTTGAGCTCTTACCTTTCCATGTAATTTTTCCCTTTTTCCCTAAGAGGAACACCCCCGTGGGTACCTAATCTCACAAGTGCTTCTTCCTGAAATCTAGGTCGAAAGGAACGCCAAGAAGAATGCTTCTTCTTTCAGTTATTTCGGATAAAGCACCTATCTATTCTAATCCAATACCTTTGTGAAAACTCGAAATCACATAGGAAGTGCGAAAAAAACCCTCTTTTCATTTTTTGTGTCACTATTCTTGTCATGGAGGTCTTTAATATTAGATAGCTCCTGTGTAATTTATTTGCGTTATCACTTTAAATTTTCTTTTAGAAAGACATTTAGTTAGAAAAAATTAACATAAAAGTATATTCGTGAATTTAGGTATAAAATATTGTAGTATTTCAGTAATTGTTGAATGTCTAACTTATGTCCTGAAAAATGTTTTGGTCTTTATTTATCTGAAAATTGTAATATTGTGAAAATTATAATATTGTGTATGGGGAAAAAATCCTATTTTTAATTATTTTGTTTTATCATTCTATGTATTTTTTTTTTCTCTTTTTTTCCTATGACGAACATCCCAGTGGGAACCTAATCTCACATGTTTTTCCCCTGAAATCTGGGTCAAAAGGAATACTATGAAGAATGTTTCTTCTTTCACTTATTTCCGATAAAGAATCTATCCATCTTAATATAATACCTTCGTAAAAACTCAAAATCAGATAGGAAGTGCGGTTTTTTTTTTTTTTTTTTTTTTTTTTTTGAATGTCGAGAATATAGATGGATCCAATTATCTATTTTTAGGTTATTACTTTTAACTTGTCTGTTAGAGGTATTTTAAAGTTAAAATAATTAATTTAACAATATATTCGCAAAATCAATTAAATAATATGTTCATTAAAAGGTTGAGTATTGTTAAAATATCTGTCAAGAGTTTAATTATTTCCTTTTAAATATCATTTTGCCCTTTTTTATCAGTGGAAAAATTATTGTATTATAAAAACTAAAATAAATACTTGGAATAAAAAAAAGAAAACCCATTTTTATAAATGGCAGTATATCATATGTTTATATGATATGTATTATATGTTTAATACCATTTTTATAAATGGCATTAGATATTCTTAATTCAAAATTATAAAAATTGCCAAATGTATTTCATAAAAATATATCATATAAAAAGTTATTTTTTAAAATTGTAAATATTTTTATGTATTTTTTTTCTTGTAACTTCTCTTATTCGCTCTTTTGCGAACTTTTAATGAAGATTTTTTTTACAATGCATGTATTCACTATAAAATTCATGAACCCCTTGAAAATCGGGGGTGAAATTCTTAACCACTTTATTTTAATTCATACATACGATATTGACATTGACACCAGTACTAAGCAATCAAAATATTCCGTTTATTAAATATACGAAGAAAACCTTATACTTATTTTCAAATAAGGTGTGCGGTGTTGTGTAGGACGGTCGATTTTCTGCACGAGGGATATGGGCCCTATGGGGAGTGCCCTCCGTAGGGGGGGGTCCAAGGTTCGAGCAAGGAAATCCAAAGTTCGAAAAATACCCCTATTCAGGGTTCGCACCGTTTCTAAAATTTTCACACGTTGCTACCAGTATTTAAAATCAAAACTCTTCATGGAAGGTCCGTTTATTATCTACAATAGAATTATAAATAAATATTACCTTTTAAAAAATGTGGTAGGAAAGTACAAAAATTTTAGGAAAAGTGCGAACCCTGCCTATTTTCAAACAAATTTTGTTCTAAATTCTGATGCTAGTCAATAATTTCATACTTTTACAATTTTGTTTTGCCCCTGAAAGGGTTAATAACTTAAGTTTCTAACCTTCCATCAATTTTTTCCCTCTTCTTCCGTGAGGTACCTAAATTACATAAGATTTCCTCTAAAATCTGGAAAAAATATCATGCATCTTCTTTCCGCTTATTCCAGATAAAACACCTATATTATCTTAATTTTAAATCTTCCTAAATCTCGAAATCAGAGAAAAGTGTTTCGAAAAATCAAATTTTTATTTTATTGCTTTTTTTTTTTGTATGCTTGTGTTATTCTATGTAGTAACCGAATGACCGGAATATATAAGGGTTCAATGTGTACTGGCTGCGTATTCATTTGTAAAATAACTTTTAATCCTTTGCGGTGCAGGACAAATTCTTTGCTTAAGTATTGAAATTAATAACTGACACCGGAATTTGAAAACAACTTTATTTACTCTCTTAAAAAGTCAGGCACGAAATAGCTCAAGTTGAGCTGAAATCCACTCATCTCAATGTTGAAGGGCAGCTTCTCAAAAAAGAGTTGAAATAACTCGAGTTTTAACCAATTTAAATGAAGTTTAGCTATTTAAATAACCAATTTAGATCAAGAAGATTTAATCGTTTGAAAAACAACTCTTTTATGATCGAAAAAATTACAGCTCTTTCATGAGAAGCCAAATCAGCTCTTTCGTTTTAAGAGTGTAAAAAAAAGGGAGCAAGATTTCACGCATTTAATAAAGCGTAAAATTTTTTACCAAAATTTTGGTGCCAATGTGGCGTTTGGTAATTAAAATTAAGTGGTTACATAGATATACCACTGAAACGTAAGGGGTTAGAAAGATATTAATGAAAAGAAAATAAACTTGACAGTTTATACGAGAATTTTAGAGATGGATCAAGATCCTAAAAATATATTCTACTGATTTCGATAATAGTATCAAATTAGTTCAGTATTAATTTAGTATCTGAAAAGAAAATACTGTGGAAGAAAACAAAACAAATTCTTTACTTAAGTATTGAAATTAATGACTGACACCGGAATTTAAAAACAACTTTATTAAAAAAAAATAAAAAAAAATAAAAATAAAATAAAATAAAATAAAAATAAAAAAAGGGGGGGGGAGAGCAAGATTTTACGCATTCAATAAAGCGTAAAATTTTTTACCAAAATTCAGGTGCCACTGTGGCGTTTGGTAATTAAAATTAAGTGGTTTCATAGATATACCACTGAAACGTAAGGGGTTAGAAAGATATTAATCAAAAGAAAATAAACTTGACACTTTATACGAGAATTTTAGAGATGGATCAAGATCCTAAAAATATCTTCGACTGATTTCGATAATAGTATCAAATTAGTTCAGTATTAATTTAGTATCTGAAAAGAAAATACTGTGGAAGAAAACAAAATTAAAAAAAAATAATATTTTCTTCAGCCATAGTCCAGAATATTGATGGGCCCAATGCATTTTCACTGCGTTATCACTTTTAAAATGTCTTTTAGAATGATATTCACTGTATAAAAAATTTGTAAAGTTACAAAAACTGTTCTGGAATCTGGGATTCCTAGGAAATTTTATGTAACGGCAACGAAAAAAATTCATGTAACGGTTACATGTCTGTATAATAAATAAGAAAATCTGGAAGTTTATAAAATTTTTTTGGGGAAACTGGGATGCCTTGAGCTTACTATGTATCTGGAACTCGGGATATAGATAAAATTTAATCAGATTACTGTAGTTATAGTAGATTCATTTGTTAACTTCTTCAGACCTGAGGTACACAAATGTGTACCCCCATTCTTTTCCTCACAAAAACTAAACTGTTCGATTTTTTTCCATTTTTACTTTACTTCTATACAGCTGAAGGTTTTTTCCTTAAAAAAAACCAATAAATGTCAAAACTGATGAATATTATTTCATTAAATAAATATTATTTAAACCCGAATTTCGAAAATACCTTCAAGACATTGTAGCCAAGAAAGTAAGAAATATTCATGATTATTTAACTTAAATGCTTTGCAATAAAAAATTTTGTGGATTTGCTGATCATTTACTTGTTTAAATACCTTAATTTTAATATTGCGTAAATTTATATTGCTGAAAGTTAAACTGATGTTTTTAAGGAATTAGTACTTTTATATCCATATTTGTAAACCTAAATTACCAGTCCCCTAAAGTGCTGATTTCATAAAAATGACTCTTTTTGTCATCTATGGTGTCATTTCGTTTATGCAAAGGCAATAAATATATATTTGTGGAGTTATTTTATACTCAGGTCTGAAGAGGTTAAACTACAGATTTCTATTGCTTTTTTAAAACTAGATTTGTAGATTTACATTATTTTTTGTACTATGTTACGTATAAAAATTTAGTAAGCAAGTAGATTTTTTAGCTTTATATATGTAGAATTACAGATTTTTTTACAGTGTTCAAT
The DNA here is from genome assembly GCA_964019185.1 of Maratus speculifer. Classification (NCBI taxonomy): domain Eukaryota; kingdom Metazoa; phylum Arthropoda; class Arachnida; order Araneae; family Salticidae; genus Maratus; species Maratus speculifer. Next base: position 231,419 of record CAXHSM010001319.1, on the reverse strand, counting down.
TTGGAAAAATTAGATGAACAATATATCCGTGAATTCAGCTGTAAACAATGTGTAATATTTCATTATTTGCTGAGTGCTTAATTCATTTTCTTCCTATATTTTTCGTCTTTTTTATTTGTTTGAAAAAAGTAATGTTATATTTTAATATATATGTATATATATACACACACACACACACACACACACATATATATATATATATATATATATATATATATATATATATATACATATATATTTGCAGATAAAAGAAAATAGATAACATGCTTTGTATTCATTTAAAAATATTTCCCCTCTAAAAATTCCAAACTTTCACTGATGTAAAATCTTTTAATAAGGAATTTTTGCTTTTAAGGCAAATAATTCATTAATATTCACTAAATAGTTACATCTCAGACTTGAATTACTGTTTAATAATTGGAATTCATATCATTCCGTGATTTTTTTTTTCCTTTTCCCTGTGAGGAACATCCCAATAGAGTACCTAATCACAACAACTTTCTCTTGAAATCTGGACCGAAAAGAATTCCAAGAAGAATGCTTCTCCTTTCATTTATTTTCGATAAAGCACCTATCTATCTTAATCTAATACCTTCGTGAGAACTTGAAATCCCACAGGAAAAATGCGGAAGAAAATTCTTTTTCTTTTTTGTATCACTGTTTTTGTCCTTAATATTAGATAGTTCCTATATAATTTCATTGCGTTATCACTTTTAATTTTTGCTTAGAAAGATATTTTGTTTGAAATAATTAGCATAACTGTATATTAGTGAAATCATTTGATAAAATATTGTAGTATTTGAGAAATTGTCGAGTGCTTAACTTACGTCCCGAAAAATATTTTGGCATTTATTTATCTGAAAATTTTAATATTGTGTGCGGAAAAAAATAGTATTTTTATTTATTTATTTTTGTATCTGCGTTTATATGTTTGTATCGGCGTTGATTACTCAAGTTTTAGTAGATTCTTTTGTAAGACTGCATATGTCGTTTGCTTTACAAAAACTAGTTTTGTAGATTTATATCATTTTTTGTACTGTGTTATGCATAAATCTTTAGTAAGTGAAGAGATTTCACTAACTTTGCATAAGTAGAATTAGAGATTTTTTTTTTTACAGTTTTGTTCACTTTGGAAAAATTAGTTAAACAATATATTTGTGAAATCCGCTATAAACAATTTCAGCCTTTATAAAGTGCTTAATTCATTTTCTTCCTACATTTTGCGTCGTTTTTATTTTTATAAAAAAAGGCAATGTTGTGGTGTTAAAAAATATAAATGAAAGGATATATAAAACATGCTTTGTATTCAGTTAAAAATATTTCCCCAATGAAAATTCTGAACATAAAAATGTATTGAAAAAATTATGTAAACAAAGTTATAAAATTTTATTTTTTTATGTTTAACTTTCTTTCAATTTTTCTAATCCACTAGTGTAAAAACTTTCGATAAGAATTTTTTGTTTTTAAAAGAAATAATTCACTATAAATATACTTATATCACAGACTTGAATTACTGTTTATTAGTTTGAGTTCATATCATTCCGTGTAATTTTTTCCCTTATTCCTGTAGGGAACTTAATCACAACAACTTTCTCTTGAAATCTGGGCCGAAAAGAATTCCAAGAAGAATGCTTCTCCTTTCATTTATTTTCGATAAAGCGCCTATCTATCTTAACCTAATACCTTCGTGAGAACTTGAAATCACATAGGAAAAGTGTAAAAAAAAACTTCTTTTTCTTTTTTGTGTCGCTATTTTTGTCAAGAATGTCCTTAATATTAGATAGTTCCTATGTAATTTCATTGCGTTATCACTTTAAACTTTTCTCTTAGAAAGATATTTTGTTTTGAAATAATTAGCATAACTGTATATTCGTGAAATCATTGGATAAAATATTGTAGTATTTCAGATATTGTCGAGTGCTTAACTTACGCCCTGAAAAATATCTTGGCATTTATTTATCTGAAAATTTTAATATTGTGAAGATTATAATATTGTGTATGGGAGAAAATACTATTTTTATTTATTTATTTTTGTATCGCTGTTTTTTTCCTGCATCTAATGCTGTATAGATATGGATGGATCTTATCCTCATTTCATGATCACATTTAATTTGTCGTTTCGGGATGTATTCAATGTGGAGAAATTACACTAACATTACTGAATTCAGCGACAGAACCAAGTGCAAAGTTTCAGTATTTTAGCTCATTTCCATCTAAAATATTTTATCCTTCTTCTTAAAATGTAATGTCATGAAAATCATATTTTTATAAATATGTGTGAAAAAAAATCTAGCTTTCATTTTGTCCTTTCTTCTATCTTTACAAGAAGAAAGAATTGGATTCGAAGAAATGTTCGACTTCTGGTTTTTGACGGATTTATTTGTTTTAGATGGTCCTGAACATGATTTGAGATAAGGTCTATCTGTGACTTACTGAGTATGAGTCTATCTGTATGTGCTAAAAATTTTTGATGTCTCTATCTCAAACTGCTCTATATCTGCAAAGACCTTGATATAAAATGGCTCTTATTAGTTTTTAGTTTATATTGTCCAACACGTGGTGCTGTTTGCAACTTTTTTGCGATTTCTGCCATAGCTCTATCTCAAGTTCTCATGTACTGATTTTCATCAAATCTCAGATTCAGTAAGACATTAACACCAGTTAGTGGAGATCCCGGCATACAGATAAAAGTTTCGCAAGATTAGTGTAATTTTAGTAGATTCTTTTGTAAAAGTACAGATTTCTGTAGCTTTACAAAAACTAGTTTTGTAGATTTAGATAATTTTTTTTGTGCAGTCTTTACATATAAAAAAGTATAGTAGTAAGTATATTAGTAAGCTTATAGATTTTTCTAACTTTATGTCTGTAGAATTAGAGATTATTTATACAGTGTTCAATTTGGAAAAAATATCTGAACAACATATTCATGAATTCATCTATAAAGAATGTATAATATTTCAGCAATTTTCAAGTGCTTAATACATTTTCATTCTACATTTTTCGCCTTTTTTATTTTTTAAATTAAGGCAATGTTGTAGTGTAAAAATAAATAAATAATTAAAATAAATAAAAATGTATTTACAAATAAAATAAAATTGAACATGTTTTTTATTCATTCAAAAATATTTCCTTACTAAGAATTCTAAACTTAAAACATATTGATGAATTATATAAACAAATATACTATAAAATAATAAATTTTTTATGTTTAACTTTCTTGCAGTTTTTCTAATTCGATGGTGTACAAACGTTTCAATATTTATTATTATTATTATTATTTTAAGGCAAATATCTTACTATAAAAATAGTTATATCATTGACTTGAATAACTGTTTAACAACTCGAGTTCATATCTTTCCATGTAGTTTTCCCCCTTTTTCCTGTGAGGAACATACCAATAGGTACCTAATCCCTACAGCTTTCTTTTGAAATCTGGGTCGAAAGGAATGCCAAGAAGAATGCTTCTCCTTTCATTTATTTTCGCCTATCTATCTTAATCTAATACCTTCGTGAGAACTTGAAATCACACAGGGAAAGTGCGGAAAAAAAACATCTTTTTCTTTTTTGTGTCACTGTTTTTGTCAAGAATGTCCTTAATATTAGATAGATCCTATGTAATTTCATTGCGTTATCACTTTTAATTTTCTCCCAGAAATATATATAGTTTGAAATAATTAGGAAAATTGTATATTCGTGAAATCATTTGATAAAATACTGTAGTATTTCAGAAATTGTCGAGTGCTTAACTTACGTCCCGAAAGAATATTTTGGTCTTTCTTTATCTGAAAATTGTAATAAGGTACCCTGGGGTATTAACGCCAGGCTGGGTAACAACGCCAAGTGCTTATATTTTGCATAATTATGAAATAATCAGGTAAATGACACCCATGAGCTCTGCGCAGAAGGGTTTTGAGTCATATAAATCGCAGAAAACAGCTTCAAGTTAATTTGTTTCATTTTTAGGTCTTATTGTTTTTACAAGCAACTAAAATTAACGCTTGATCTAAAATTTGCGAGATAAGGTTTTTGATATGAAGACTATATTTTTTATCCAGAAATACTTTGTTTATTACATAAATTTGTAGTGTATTTCATGTACTTTCAAATTGTTGTAGAAGATTTTGGATATCTTCTCGAGATAATTTGTAGTTTAGGATTTACTGCTCAATAAGTATCCCGGGGTAATAACGCCAGGGATTGGCGTTATTACCCCGGTTGATTCCCAACAGTGGCTGAACTATATCCGAAGAGGGTTTCTATATTAATATGGGACAGCATTATCATCATTGTTGAAATGGTAAGATTAAGGGGAGGGGGTGCCCAATACTTAAAAAAAATCTCTCTATTTTATTTTTTATTATGTTATTATTACTTTTTTTTACTAATGTAAAAAATAATTTTTAAGTCTTGTAAATAAAACTATATCAAAATGTTTTCGAGATTCAAATTCGAACATCTTCAAAATCAGGTTTCCATTAAATTTCCACTGGATTGTTCAATTGAGTTCGAAATTTTAACTGTCCGCTTTCTCAGCGTTCTGTTTTTCAAACCTTTATAAATTTAACCTTTAACTGATGTGACAGAAATTGTAACGTATGAATGTGATGCGGTTTGTGAAACCACAAAATTGAAAGATGAATAAAAGGCGGGAATAACTCATAGGATTGTGTTTTTATACTAAACTTTTTATACAAGAGTATTATACTTAATATTCACCTATTCAGTCTCTGGTGATAGTACTAAAATCCATATAAACTGAAAATTACAAGTTAAACTAAAAAATTAAAAGAAAAATAGTGGTCTACGAGACCGGTAACATTAGTTAAAGGTTAAAATTCTATCCATGATTAAAAATCATAGAATACTGTTCCTGCACTAAACTTTTGTACAGAATTAATTCTAATTAAATTTAATCTATTCAAATATTTCTAACAATATTACGAGAACTCCAAACGAAAGAGAATTTCAGTTTTAACTATAGTTAAATTGGAAAATACAAGTTAAACGCTATTTTTTTGGGGGGGGGGGGCGAGGGGGTACAGTGTTCAGTCAGATTGCTAACAGCAGTTAAAGGTTAATTTTGTTGCTAATATAGAGATAATGATATATAACCATATGAATTATGTATAAAATTGAATAAGAGATCTCTTTGGGATAATATTTTTTAATCAAAAATTTTATTCAGTTTATTAAAAATTTATTAAAGCATGCTCTTTAAAACGTCGACAATTTAACTGTAGGTTTGGAGAATCCGCATTAGTGTGGAGTTATGCGTTAAAAACTATTTACTAGATTACTATAATAGTATTAACCCTTAACTGCTGTGACAAAAATTGTCGCATAACTTACTGTGAGCGGCCTGTCAGACCGCTTAATCTAACGATTAATAAAATGTTAAATTAACTTTTAGAATATTATTTTTGTATTGAACTTTATATACAGGACTATTATAAATAAAATTCAGCTATTCAAAAGGTGCTAGAGATAGTGATAGGACTCCAAATGAAACAAAATTTTCCCGGTATCTATAGTTAAATTAAAAATTGCAAGTTAAACTCTGAAACTTGAAAAACCCAGCGGTATGTGAGACGTTAACAGCAGTTAAGGTTTAACAAAAATATTTATTACATATAACTCTAGTTATTATAAAACATCACACGATTAAAATATTACATTATGAATGGTTAAAACCATGCAATGTTTCTTATAATCATATTTAAGCGGGACTTTTTAAGCAAAGATAGACACAGGATGATATATTCTGTTGAAGCTCCCCCTCACTCCTTTTTCTTTCACTTTCACAAATTAATCAATATTTTCTATGGCATAGAATGCATACATGGGAATATAAACTCTGATTCAAATAATCCGTGCAATGTTTCTAATAATTCTATTTAAATGGTCATTTTTAAGCAAAACGTAGCTTAGAATCTGATATTCTTTGCCTCCTCCCCCTGCCACCACCACAGCTTTCTTTTCCTTTCAGAGTCACAAAAAAAATTGTACATTTTCAATAGCTTAGATTGCAATTTGTCAATTTCTAGAGCTGTAGAGTTTGTATTTTTAGAATAGGGCAATCTACATGCCATTATTCCATCTTATTTTATAGTTTTGTTTGCATGGCGTTATTACCCATATAGGTGGGTATTAACGCCAAATAGCATTGGTCCAGAAAAAACGCCATTACATTTTATGAATACATATCTGTTAAATTATTTTATATTATATAGATAGTCAATGAGTTGCTGTATCAGATCCTATATTTGTTTGAAAAATACAATCTAAAACTAAGCCGTGGAAATTGGTAGAACCTTAACGTGGCGTTATTACCCCAGGGTACCTTATTGTGCGCGGGAAAAAATACCATTTTTATTTATTTATTTTTGTATCGCTGTTTTATCCTGCATATCCAGTATATGGATGGATCTTATTCCCATATCATTATCACTTTTAATTTGTCGTTTAGAGATGTAATCAAAGTGAAAAAATTGTATTAGCATTACTGAATTCAGAGATATAATCCAGTGTAAAGTTTCGGTATCTTAACACATTTCCAACTAAAATATTTTACCCTTTTACTGAAAAATGTAATGTTGTGAAAATTAAATATTTATAAGCATTCGCGGGAAAAAAAAAAAAAAAAAAAACGTTTCTTTGGTCATTTCTTCTTTTTTTTATCTTTACAAGAAGAAAGTATTGGATTGTGAGAAAGTAGTACGTCCGGTTTTCGATGGCTTTATATGTTTTAAAAATCATGAACACGATGTGAGGATTTTTAGAAAAAGTGTCACTCTGTGAATATGAGTTTGTATGTCACTTTGTGAGTATGAGACTGTCTGCATGTGACAAAGGTTTTTGAGCGCCCTGTCTCAAGATCTAAGCTACAACATTTCACAAAACTTTAGATTCGATTAGACCTTGATATATATACTAGCACTGATAAGTTTTTGGTGTATATTGCCTAACAGGTGGTTCTTGGAATTTTTTTTTTTTTTTTTACGATTTCCACAATAGCTCTATTTCAAGGAAAAATGCACTGATTTTCATGAAATTTCAGATTCAGTTAGTTCTCTGTTCGAATAGGTTCTAATTACGTTTTAGTGTGAATCGTTTAATAGGTGGCGCTGCTACATTGCGATTTTCACGATTTCCGCAATAGCTCTCTTTATTTAATCACGAATATTCATCTAACTTCAGATTCAGCTAGAAATTAACACACGTTGTTGGTGATTAAGTGTTAATGTCAATCACTCAATAGGTGGCACTGCTTTTCTGAATTTTTTCACGATTTTTGCAATACCTTTATCTCAAACATTAATGCACTAATTTTCCTCAAACTTCAGTTTCAGTTAGATGTTGACATAGATTGGTGCTCACTAGGTTTTGGTGTAAATAATCTTAAAGGTTTCACTTCTTTGCTGTATTTAATATGATTTACATGATTTTAGCGACAGTCACATTTCAAGAACTAATGTACGGAATTTCATATCTTTAAAACCCTCATGATGGGCATAGATCGCCTCTTAATTTTGGCATTATACTAGCGAATTTTGAAATATTAATATGTTTAAAATAGAAGAAAGTTTTGGTATTGGAACATCCAGCTAGTTCTTTTTGTGTCACTGCGTTATATTTGTTTTAAAAACATTTATATACATAATCAATTTGGACTAATTTGTTTAAAAACTGGTTATGTTATCAATACAACGCAGTGTAATTGGGCATATTTCGAGTAATTGACTCATTTCATGCTACTTTTTTGTCTATATTCCTTGAAAAAGCATTGTTGTAGTGTAAAATATAATATGTAATTGTCAATTTTACCCTTTGGACTCTGGCGTCTCTTAGATGAGTTTTATACGGTCTGCACCCGTTTTTTAAAAGAAATGTCCTTCATTTACACAATTTCTAATATGCTATGATTAAATGAGCCAAATTTTGTTTACCTTTATTAGTGATGCCAGAAACATATTTTGCAAGGAAAGATTATGATGCCACACCGGTGACAAAGGGTTAAGGAGAAAATAAAAAATATGTTTCCCCATTCGAAAATCCTAACTACAAAATGAAACGATAAAATTTGAGATTTTTTACCATACATAGATAATTTTATTACAACGTTTTTAGTTATTATTGTGCTTTACATTTTAATACAATTTTTTGTCTACTATTTTAATCCGCTTTGCATTCTGCTTTAAATCTGTTTATGCATACAAGGAAAACATATATGTGTAAAAACACACTTAAAAAACGTGAGTTTTTGCATTTCGTTTCTTTACAGATTTGAAATTATTATGCTATCTATGGAAATGTGTGGAAATAAAAATTTTAATCTTTTTAAATAAAACTTTAAATCATAAAAATAATTTCCGCTTATTGCTTTACTTTTTATTGTATTTAAAATGTGTCTAGAAAATTTGCGTGACACTACATAAGAAAAACTTAAACAGGATTTTGAGAATTTTGGAATTTTTTTAAATACAGAAATACGGATATAACATAGAAGTGAATTAACCATTTTAAATCAAGACACTTAAGATATGAAAAAGTAAATTATTTGCAAAATAACATAGATATATTCATTGAATTTTTTAGATAATATAAAGAAACAGAAAAATAAGAATCACTGAATAATATTGAACAATAAGGAATACTGAGTATTGAATGAGTACTTAATGCTCTTTGATCTGAGTACTGAGATTAGTAAAGACTAGTCGTTGGGGGCCACCGTAATACTTACCCATCATGGATATGCATAATATAATATAATATATGAAAATACAACATCTGTAAACTATTTATAAAATGCATTGCAATTCCAAAAGAAAAATAAACGTATATTTAAATATTTTTAATATACATAGTAATGCTTTATTAATAAATTGCTGATGAACCAATTTCGACAAATAATATAAAACACCAAACTACTCAAGTAGTACCGAGTTGCGTAAAAGAAACATCCTTATAATAATAAAAAAAATAATACTAATAACTAACGGTTTACTGCGTCGGATTAATCGTCTTATTTCCAATTTAAAATATATCTTTGAATTGAAATTTTAAAAAAATACAGGGTCATGGAAAATCGAAGAATGTGGTAAACAGGTTTACGAATATCTCAGCAACTAAAAATCCGATCAACTTCGTTCTTTATGCAAAATTTGTGTTATTTTATTTCCTTTCACTTCTACTCTATAAAATAAAAATTTTATGTACCTTTCATCGAGAGTCCGAAAAAAAATTAGTTTCGAATAATCGAAGTTACTGATATTAAATAGGCTTCGTTTCATTCTTACATACGTACATACAAAATTTCCAGTCTCTATCTCAACTTTTTCGGGAGATAGAACGTTTACAGACACACAGACAAACGGATGGAAAAAAAATTGAAAATATGTTTTTCAGAATCTCCAGTATCTGAAACGTTTTAAAACGAACTAATTTTTTTTTCGATTTTGAAAACGATTGCAAGATTTATCCTAAACTACGTATGATGGGTAAGTAATAAAGCATTCATTTATTGCGATAAAATTTTAAATAGAAAATAACTATTTGAAAAAAAAATCAACTAAATTTTTTCTCAAAAACGTAAAAATGTAATATTAAAAAATAATAAAACATTTAAGTTGGAAATACGAATTTAAATATACAGAAATTTGCATGTATTTACTAATTATGTATGCATGCGTAGCTTATCTATGTAATAGTTATATGATAAATTATTTTCATATAATATTTTTTTTTCATACAGCTTTTTTAATTTAACGCGTTATATGAGAAAGTTTATTTGTAAACAACTGTGAATGAATTACTAAACAATACAAGTGATTAGTGACAGATATTTACTGTGAAAAAGGCAGAAGTTTCTTAATTTACAAAAATATACTATAATCACAAATAAAAGTATACAATAACATCTTCTGAGTCAACCAAGATTAAGAAAAGCTTTCTTTTTTCTTTACAATCATCATAAAAGAATTTATCTTTGAAATTTAAAAAAGAATTTATGAAAATAAATTTTTATAGCCCGCCAGTAAACAGACGGACGATTTTACAGAAGTATTACTGGTAATCCGGACGCCAGTACTATTTACTGTCTTTTAACGGAAAATTTCCGTAAATTCTGAAAAAACTATGAAAAAAAACGGAATATTTACGGAAATTTTACCGTTAAGAAACAGTAAATTATACTTGACGTCCAGATTACCAGTAATACTTCTGTAAAATTGGGCGTTTTTCTTTTCTTTTTTTTTTTTTTTTTTACAGTGTAATATTCGAAAACGTTTCCGAGTATCTTTTACAGTGCATTAGTCATTTCTCTTTAACCCTTTACCTACCGAAGTCATGAAAATTTTACATTCTAAAGTATTTTACATAAATTGTTTAAACCAAATTAAAAGATTTACATAATCATATAATAAATTTTTGCAGGATTTTAGAAGCATTGGAGGATTTAGAAGGATTAATTAAATTTGAATTTACAGGGATTTTGTGCAATATTTATTACCCCACTCAAATCTTTTAGTTTAAATTCTTTTCTTAGTATTTTTTTGCAGAATTATAAAATGTACAATTATGATGTTCTTACAATATAAATATAGAAATATTTTCGAATTGAAAAATCCCCATCCCTCTCTCTCAGCGCCAAGAAAGCTGAAAACATAAAAAAAAAAAAAAAGAAATTATTCTTTTAAAAATATTTTTGTTTTGTGTAACCAATAGTGCTTTTAGAACAAAATAAAGTAATGTATCTTAACTCATTCTAAGCAGTATTACAACTAATTGGTGCATTAAAATAATTTTATAACAAGTTATTTTATTGGTACTTATAAGAACCGTCGGTAGATAAATGGTTAACAGAAAAACATATGCAATTAGAAGCATTAAATTTAACATTAAAATTAATACTTTTTTGTTGCAATTTCATGCACAATTTCAATTATGTAGCCGAAAATAGTTAGTAGAGGTCTGAGAGCATTCGGGTTCAGAAAACTGATTAATGCATTGTAAAAGCTATCCCAAAGTTACGTGTGGCTATTAACACTAGAGCGGCCATACGAATATATTTCGGTTCAAATCAGAAAATTCATTATAAAATAAGTGTAAAAAATCGAAAGAAAAAAACTGTTAAATAAATAATTTAAAGTGTTGTAAATCAAAATTCTAGTGTGAAATATTTTTTTATGAAACTTGACTGAAATTTCCGGCCTTTCTAGTGTTAAATATTTATTTTTAAAATGTCATTTTTAAATTTTGAAAAAAAGAATTGTCTTCTGAGGTTTTGAAATATAACGGACCGTGTTCCGAAATATTGGCTGATTTTGGAAGTGTTTAGAGAATAACTTCGATCGTGATTATAATAAATTTTCGTAGCTTAAGAATAAGTCTTTTTTTATAGTGTAGTAAAATTTGTAAGAAATAATGATACTTGAAAAAAAATCAAAAGTATACAAAATTTGTTTGTATTTTTTACAGTGTTCTTACTCCTAACTATAAGAAATCTAGATTTTCTTTCGTAAATAATGAACATATATTTATATTTCTCTCTCGCTGGGTAAAATTTCTTTGAAAAAGCTATTTTATTTATTAGAGCAAAAAGTGAAATAAAAAATCATGATGATTATTTAAATAACAAATGAAAATTCGTTTTCATCCATAGCGAAATACTTTCCATAAAAGAATTTATACTGCATGTTTATTTTATTAGAAGAAATTCTCCTTTGCAATTTAAAACTGTAGAAAAAAACCCAAAGTAAAACGTAAATGCTAATGTAAAATTTCTATCCATGTGACATTGCCTTTACTCCAAGAAGATTACATGACAATAAAACAATGAATAGTGAATAAAATCACCCGTTTAGAGAACGGATGTACAAAATAATGTAAAAGTTAAAAAAAAATTTCTTAGAAAATTCCTTTAATTCATTTTCAAGACGATTTCAAGTTTTTGCAGTTTTTTAAAACAAGTAAAGAAACTGCAGACTAGATATACGATGACCTCACAAGCTTTCTTAAAGCTAAGAGAACGGTATTCACAAATTTGCATTTTATTTTATAGAGTTTTTTGTATACGATGTCTGAGGTCAATATCTATTCGAGTATCTTTTTACATTTTAGATTTCAGGTGTGCCAATTTTTTTCAGAGAACTCTATCGAATTCGGAAAGAGTTTAATATAACATAATATAACATCATAGATTTTCTCAGGAAATTTCAGGAAGGTTCTGCACTTAAAAAAATGGAGGGGGGGGGAAGTGCCCATTCCACTTTTTCCTTCAAAAAAAAATTTTTTTTTTTTTTTTGCATAGTAAAAAGTGAACTAATGTGTTCTTAAAAATAGCTATCGAATTAAGAATTGAGTTTAATATAACATAGTATAGCATCAGAGATTTTTTATGTTATTTTAGGAAGGTTCTACACTCTGCCATGTCCTTTGGTTTAATAAATAGCATCCATCTTTCCAATTATTCAAAAAATGACAACTTCTTGCCCTTATGCAAAAAATTAGCATTACCCTCGCTAAAAAAGTGCTCATTCCTCTTTTTCCTTTAAAAAAATTCTTGCATAGTAAAAACTGACCGAATGCGTTCTTGACAAGTTGAAAATTGCACGCCAAGCGTAGCAAATGAGGTGCGTTTGTACTATAAAGACACTTTTAAAATATTCAGATCTTAGTGTAATAGTATACAGTACTTCGGATACAGTAGTGTATCCAGAATCTTTTGTGTGTCCTTGTAAATACTATCTGCTTGAACTCACTTGTAAACATCAGCAAAGTATATCAATTTCATGAAATCTGGAATAGTTTAACGTTATTAAACCGTTCCGCAAACAATGATTCCCCCCTATACCATTATGTAATGAAATACTTTTGTATCGCACTGTAAATGAATAACACAAATTCTTTGCACCGCGCATTATGAAGAACGCATATTTTAGTATATACTTCATAGATGTACATCAATTTCATTATCTTCGAAAGAGTGTAACACCATTAAAATGCACTTGAAACTGATTTTTTTCTCATTGGCCAATCCCATTTTTTCCATACTTTTGATTGTTCCTATAATTAAACTATTCGTCCGATTTTCATAAAATTTTAAATGACTCTATAAAATTATGCAACAATTATTTATTTTAAATCTCAAATGATTTTTTGGGTAGATTTTTCTCTGTTATATGCTGACAGGTGGAATGACTGAACGTCGACTATAAGTGCTATGTATTTTCATAACATATTAGGGTTTTTCCAGGCAGTTTCAGGTTAGTTCTGCACCTAACCTTAGAATTAGTTTAATTAATACTATCCTTCTTGCCATTTGTTCAAAAAATGAGCCCCCTGCCAGCCCTTCATACAAAAAAATTTCACTCTGCTTGCCCCTCGGTTAAAAAAAGGGGGGGGGGGCATACTTTTTTTCCTTTAAAAAATTTCTTGCATATAAAAATTGCCCTAATGTGTTCTTGAAAATAGTTATGTGAGTTTAAAATATTAAAAGTGACTTTAAAAATCAAAAGAATGGATTAAAAAAATACCTATAGGAATCTGAAAAGTGACATGAAGCATCTAAAGCATGTCTCAATTAGAAAAGTGCTATTTTCTCACCTACAACACTCTGTAGTTTTTTAAACCTAGGGGAAACAATGTAATATAATATAGTATAATGTAACATACTATAATTTAACCTCACCACTGCCTCGGTCCACATATGTGAAAAACTATTCTTTTCCTCATAAAAATGTAACTGATCACCTTTTTTTTTAAACTTTTACTTTATTTCTTAATATTTCAATATTTTTTACTTTAAAAGCAAACCAATAAAGGACTACATCTATGCTAATTTCCTCATAAAACAGATGTTAGTTTCACCAGAGTTTGCAAAATGTCCTCAAGACAATGTGGTCAAGAATTTGAAAAGATTTCATATTTATTTAATGTAAATATATTGAAGTGTTCATTCACTTCTTTAAAGGTCTTCAATTTGTGATAATTAAATTGGTATTTCAAGAGGATTTGTAATTTTAGATTCACATTTGTGAACCTAAATTACTGATCTACTAACGTATCAATTTCCGAAAAGCTCTCTTTTCTGTTATCTGTGATGTCATGTCTTTGTTTAAAATCAATAAAGGAATAATTGTATTATTATTATTTTAGCTTCGAGAACGAAGAGTTTAATATATCGTCCGAGTTTCACTCTATTCAGGAAAGCATTTCCTTACCTTCAGAAACAGATATCCGAAGTTTACAGACGCGTTTCTGAAGCAAAAGTTTCTTTTACTGCTCATATTTTTTAGAAAATATTCCGAGTAGTTTTTAACTGTTTATTAATTAGATTACTTAACCTTGTATCAGCAGAAAATATCGGGTTTTTTTAGATGTTATTAAATTTTAAGTAAACATTTTACGATGCCTTATAGAAGTTATGAGAGCAAGAGTAACAAAATAAAGTTAATTTGCTGATTTGTTGAACATATTTATTAAATATGAAAATGTTCACTTGAAAATTTATAGTATCCGTAAAACTGATATTTTGTATTTATACCAGATTTAAAAAAAAACTGAAAAATGTACCTCAAAAACTACTAGGAAACATTTCTGAAAATAATAGAGAACAAACGAAACTTTTCTTTCAGAAATGTTTTATTAAAGTGTTCAGCGCACCTTTGAAACGTGATTTTCAATCAAAATATCGATTTTTCATTTTCGAAATAACATTAAAGTTGAACGTTTTCATTGTCGAAGTATGCTTAGATTGTGTAATAAAATTAAGTAAAAACTTACTTAAAGGTGCATTTAATATGTCACTAATATAAAATATGTCAGAAATATAAAAAGTTTTACTACATGACATAGTTTTTTAAAACTTAAAAATATCCACAATTTCACTCCGAACGCTTTCGATCAGAAATTGATCTTGATCATGGCAGCTGTGATTGTGTAATCAAACCTTCCCCATAAAAAAATATTGCACGCAGTTAACTAAAGCTAGTCTTTAAACATAAGCTATTTTTGTAGAATCAATCAAAAAGATTTTTGCTTGAGAGAATTTTTTTTTTTAAAAATCTCAAATATCGAATACCTCGTTTCATAAACGATCTCTACATTTATTTAAAATCCAATGTTAATGACCTCTATTACAATAAAAAATAACCACACAGAAAATATTCATCGAATTTTTCTTTTTACAAATGCACCTCTACAAAAGAAAGAAAAATGGTGTGAAGCGCACAAGGGGTATTAAACTTTTGCAAATTTAAACTGTTGAAATAAAATCCTTCAAATATTGGAGGCATCTGCTTTTGACTTGAAAAATAGTACGCACATCATTAACAAAGTTTCAAATCCAGTCTGGTTGACTGTGAAAGCCGAGAAAGATAGAATTTTTAACGAAACGCAGAACAAACATTCTTTAAGCAGTAAAACTGACGAAGGATGTTACAAATATGATATCCTGGAAAAAGGTATAGGATTTCATTCTTCAAGAACAACAAAAGATCTAGAAAATGAAGGAAAAAATATCGTTTCAGAAAGAATCCAATATATTGATTTCTAAGAGACAACGCTAAAACAGGTGTTGACAATTTTGATCTAAAGTTTTTTCCTGACAAACTATAGAAAATTTCGGAAAAAATTATTTTAGATATAAAGTCCCAATATTTAGTAGAATTTTTCAATTTATGTTAAACTGGTGTATTGTTTAGTTCGTTTTCAAAAGGGAATTTAGGTTATTTTTTAATTATTTATATTCTAAAAATTTGGTAATATAATTCTTCTTTTATTTAGAAAACATTATTTATATTCATATAATTTCGTTTGTGAAAATTTAGAAATCATCATGCAGGATGGTATACAACTTTTAAATTATTACATTTTAGATGATTATTTTTACAACTTAAGGATCCTTCTGTGATCCAATATGAAAGTGAACCTAGCTGCATTTTATTAAAATTTAATTTTGTAAGCCAAAATATAGAATTTTGTCATGCATAATGGTACATAAATGATTTTTTAACTTAATTAAAACATCTTTTATACAACTTAGATGAAATTGTGTGATCCAATTTAATAAAAGTAAACCAAGCTGCCTTTTTAAAAATCTAATTTTGTTATTTCATGATAATGCGTAAATGATTAATTTTCTATTATTACAACTTAAAAGATTATTTTTACAACTTAGATGAAATCCTGTGATACAATTTAATAAATGCGAGCCTAGTTGCATTTTATTAAAATATAGTTTTATCAGTAATAATAAAGAATTTCATTATGCACAGTGACTCATAAATGATTATTTATTTTATGATTACAATTCAGGAGATTTTTTTTTTGCAACTTAGATGAAATCCTGTCATCCATTTTAATAAAAGGCAACCTAGTTCCATTTTATTAAAATCTAATTTTGATATTAATTGTGTTGTTATTATCATAGGAAACACAAATACGCTGAACTCAATTTCTAGAGCTCAAGCTCACCAGGAAGTGGGTAAAAGCAGAAATTAACTAAAAGCGTGTATTAAAAAAGTATTCATCTGTCCAATACCCACAATATCATTTTAAAACAACACCATTTTTTTCTTTTAATTCATCTTTTTTATAACATAAGTTAGAACGAATATTCCTTAAAAAAAGAATCGTATCATCCATCAAAAGCTAACATCGAAAAATGACTTTAAAAATGAATTCTATTCTTTACTATCTTCTTTTTGCAGAAAAATAAAATCTTATCCATGCGATTCGGGAACTAAATTCAGTTTTTGCTCATGTACCATTTCTCTAAAACAGCAGAGCTAGTCGACGATTTGTCAACGCTTCTTCTTCGGGCACCTTTAAAAGTGAACTGCAGAAAAGAGTTTGCGTGGACCATTTATTGTACTTGTCACTTCTATAGATCGCGGCAGTTCTCTCAGGAATTTCTATTCACGGCAGGAATTCTCTTGGTTTCGCCTTCAAATTTAACTTTAACCATTGCCCCATTTGTCACAGGGTTGGTGTGAACATGGTTCTCTTCCTTTAGCTATTAATTCAGCCTTGTTCTCATAGAAGATTCAAGTCTCTAGTGAGGATTTCGAAATTAAACCTATAAGCACGATTCCTTATAGATTTATCTATGTTTTTTTTTAATTGTTTAATAACGGGTTTAATTGATGATTATATTTTAATATAAATAACGATATGAAACAAATCTTCAAAAGAAAATATGATAAATGAATTAAATCATGTTAATAGTAAGTCTTTAACGAACCTTAACGATTTCCTTTGAAGATAAAAAGGAAGTTTATAGAATTAAAATAAAAATAGACTTTTGATAGACCCATTTTTTTTCTTTTTACACAGATGGTTTGGTTGTTTTAATGTAAT
The DNA here is from genome assembly GCA_964019185.1 of Maratus speculifer. Taxonomy (NCBI): domain Eukaryota; kingdom Metazoa; phylum Arthropoda; class Arachnida; order Araneae; family Salticidae; genus Maratus; species Maratus speculifer. The sequence goes on along the minus strand of CAXHSM010001319.1, from coordinate 214,061 downwards.
TTATGATGTATATTTACTACCTCTTCAATTGTTATTTGTTAGAATGTTGGTTAAATGTATCATACAAGAACAAGAACATAAAAGTTTTTTCATATGTTAACATATTTTGATTACAGGTATATAATTTATTTTGATACGAAGCTCTAATAACACTAATGCAGATTATTTTATATATCATTATGTGAATAAAAAGGAATACTCTTAGTTTCGCCTTGAAATTTAACTTTAACCATTGTCCCATTTGTCACAGGGTTGGTGTGGACATGGTTCTCTTCCTGCAGCTATTAATTCAGCCTTGTTCTCTTAAAAGATTCAAGTCTCTTGTGAGGGTTTCGAAATTAAACCTACAAGAGCGACTCCTAATAGTTTAATAAGTGATTTAATCTATTATACTTTGATTAAAATATTTTTAATATAAATAATCGAATTAGCTGAAACAAATCTATAAATGATAATATGATAAATTCATTAAATCATGCTAATAGTATGTTTTAACGAGCATTAACAATTTCCTTTGTGCTTTAAAAGGAAGTTTATAGAATTAAAAATAAAAAATGGAGTTTTGACAGGCTCAATTCTTTTCGTCTATTTTCACAGATAGATTAGTTGTTTTAATGTAATTGATCATAAGAAATAAAATTTTTATCATATATTAACGTATTTCGATTATAGAAATATATTTTATTTTGATACGAAGCACTTATAACATTATTGCAGATTATTTTATATGATAATATGAGAATAAAAAGGAATACCCTTAGCTTCTTCTTGGAATTTAACTCTAACCATTGCCCCATTTGCCACACGGTTGGTGTAGATATGGTTCTCTTCTTGCAGCTATTAATACAGCCTTGTTCTCTGAGAAGATTCAAGTCTCTAGTGAGGAATTTAAAATCAAACATACCAGCGCGATTCCTTATAGTTTAAGCTATGCTTTGTATGACACTGTTGAATAACTGATTTAATCGATTTATACTTTGTTGAACGTATTTAAATGTAAATAATTAAATTACCCAAAGGCGAAATTTTAAATTCAAGTATGATAGAGTAATTAAATAATGCTCATAATATGTCTTTGACGAATCTCAATGATATTTTTTATGATATTTTTATTCCCAATGTATTTTAAAAAGAAGTTAATAGAATTAAAAAAAAAAGAAACAGACTTTTGATACGCCCATTTTTTTTCTTTTTTCACAGACATTTTGAGTGTTTTAATGTAATTTATGATGTATATTTACTGTATCTTTAATTGTTATTTGTTTGAATGTTGGTTAAATCGATTATACAAGATCAAGAACGTAAAACGTTATCACATGTAAATGTACTTCGATTATAGAAATATAATTTATTTTGATATGAAACGCTTATAACACTTTATTTTGTATGTCACTATCTGAACAATGAGGAATTCTCTTATTTCCCTCTTGAAATTTACCCATTGCGCCATTTGTCGCAATGTTGGTGTGGACATGTTTCTCGTCCTTTAGTTATTAATTCAACCATGTTATCTTAGAAGATAGAAGTCTTCAGTGAGGATTTCAAAAATAACACTACGAGCGCGATAGTTTAAACTATGTTTGCTCCGAACTGTATAATAACAGATTTAATGTATAAGGTTCTGAAGAATATATTTAACTATAAATAATCGAATTACCTGAAACAAAAGTTTACATTCTAGTATGATAAATAAATTAAATTCTGCTTATAATATCTCTTTATTGAATATTAAATGCTCCGTTTGTTTTTTAAAAAGCAAAAATGGAGTGGGGGTGGAAAATATACTTACAAGCATGGTTCATTAAGGTTCAAACTATATTTTGTCCGAATCGTTTGATAACTGATTTATAATACTTTGATGAATTATTTAAATGTAAGCAATCGTATTACTCGAAACAAACATTGAAATTCGAGTATGTTAGATTTATTAAAACATGCTGAAAGTATCTCTTTGACCAACATTAACCACCATTTTTGTACTCATAAGAAAGTGTATAGACTTTTAAAAAATAGCCTTTAAGTAGGCCCAATTTTTCCTCTTTTTTAAAAAATGTATGCATTGTTTTATTTAATTTATTAGGTATATTTACTGCTTTTCTAATCGTTTTTTATTTGAAAGTTGATTAAATATATTATAGAAGATCATGAAAGTAAAATGTTGTATCACATTATAACGCATTTCAATTATAAGAATATTTATTTTGATATGAAGCGCTTATAACACTTTCGCGGCTTATTCTATATATTAATATGTAAGTAATACTGAATTCTCTTAGTTTCGTCTTCAAATTTAACTTTAACCATTGCCCTATTTGTCACAGGGTTGGAGTGGACAAGGGTCTCTTCCGGCAGCTATTAATTTAACCTTGTTCAATTAGAAGATGGGATTCTGTAGTTAGGAGCCGAAAATTAAACCTAAAAGCGAGATTTCTTAAAGATCAAACTATGTTTTATCCGAGTTGTATAATATCTGATTTAAAGTATAATGCTTTGATGAATATATTTAAATATAAATAACTGAATTGCGAAACACATTATGGTAATTTAATTTAAATTGAAATATATATGCATTTGAAACATTTAAATTGAAAACAAATTATTAATTAATGTTATTGATACATCCTTATACCGGGTGTCCCAAAAATGACTGATGGATTTTAAAATTCAATAACTTGCAAACGGTGACAGCTATTTAAAAAACTTTTGCAGCAGGGTTTTGTATAATGTCAGGAGTTTTTTTACCGTAATTTTTTATTTTAATTCGAATTTCAAACAATAGGTGGCGCTGACGACGATTGAAGACCAGGTCGACGCTTCACTCAGCACTGATCACCTGGCCTTCAATCGCCGTCAGCACCACTTATTGTTTGAAATTCGAACTAAAATAAAAAATTACGGTAAAAAACTCCTGACATTATACATAACCCTCCTGCAAAACTTTTTTAAATAGCTGTAACCGTTTGCAAGTTATTGAATTTTAAAATCCATCAGTCATTTTTGGGACACCCGGTATATTGAATGAAGTATATGAATAAAGAACTTTTTTGTCTTTAACTAACCTATTTTTTTTTTCATGCTAAGTTTGATTATTTTAATTCAATTTGTAAAATTTCGTAAATATTTCGAAAGGATAGGCTCAATATGTAGATGTTCTTTAGCAAGGTCTTATAGAGAAATGGAAAATTAAAAATCCAAAAACATTTTCTTAAAACTTAAAACTGAGTTTTATCTGAACTGTGTAATAAATAATTTAATGAAATACATTTTAAGGGAATAAATAACATCATAAATAACCTTATTTATAACTATTTTAAAATAAAATTTATTGCTGCTACCATCTATGTAAGAATTTAATAATTATAAATTAACAATTTGAATTTGTTAATTAAAGAATAAGTTGTTTTGAAAGAAATATTAAACGAAACACTCTATTCGATCAGCGATCACATTTACCCACTTGTTTCAGAAATGTTTTGACTGTTTTCATGTAATTTATGATGTATATTTATAGCCTCTCTAATCGTTCTTTGCATAAAAGTTGATTTCAAAAAATGCCGATAGAGGGCGCTTTAGACTTTGGAGAAACGAACAACTATTTTTTACCATTATTAGGTATATTTATTGCCTTTCTAATCGTTCTTTGTTTGAAAGTTGATTAAATATATTATACAAGATCAAGAAAATAAAATTTTGTATCGCATTTTAGCCCATTTCATTTATAAGATATTTATTTTAATATGAAGCACTTCTAACACTATCGCAGTTTATTTTATATATTAATATGTAAGTAATAAAAAATTCTCTTATTTCTTCTTCAAATTTAACTTTCACCTTTCACCATGCCCCATTTGTCACAGGGTTGGTGTGGACATGGTTCCCTTTCTGCAGCTATTAATTTAACGTTGTTCAATTAGAAGATGGGATTCTGTTGCAAGGAGTGGAAAATTAAACCTAAAAACGATATTTCTTTAAGATCTAACTATGTTTTATCCGAGTTGTGTAATATCTGATTTAAAGTATAACGCCTTGATGAATATAGTGGAATATAAATAATTAATTTTCCAAACAGAAATATTTAAATTCAAATATAATTTATTAAATATTGTAAAAGATACGTCTTTTTATGGTCGATAAAGTATTACAATAAAGTCCTTTTATGTGTTTGATGGATCAATTTTTTTTCTTAACAGCAAGTTTGATTATTTTAATTCAATTTGTAAACTTTCGTAAATATTTCTAAAGGATAAGCTCAGTATGTAGAAGTCCTTTAACAAGGTCTTATTGAGAAGTGGAAAATTAAACTTTTGAACGCCTTTTTTTAAGATTTAAAACTAAGTTTTGTCTGAATTGTATAATAAATTATCTAAGGGAAAACGTTTTAAGGGAAATAATTAAATGTAAATAGTCTTTTAAACCGAAATAAATGTTTAAATTCTTGGATAATGAATAATTAAATTATGTTAAAATAAAAATTCTAGGGAAGAATTGGTTTTAAAATTATTTCGGTCAATGAAATTTTTTTTTAATAATGCAAGATATATTTATGATCCCACATGCACATTTAAGGCTATATTTTTGAAAGGATATTTTCAGCCATCTTGCAATTAAAACATATGTCACCAGAAAAAGTTAAGTGACTCTTTTAAATTCCTTAAATTGGATCAATTAGAAATTAAGATTTTAAATAAACATTATATGAGTTTTTGATTGATTAATTCGCTCAGTTTTATAACTGGTTTATCAAAGCTTTTTCCTTCTACGAATTGAGTTTTTGTTTTTCATCTGTTTTTGAACTTTTAAGGATAAATTTTCAGACTGATAGAACATTTTTAAATATTATTTTTTGATTATACGTCATATAAAAAGTCGAATTAATTTAGAGAGAAATATTTTTCCAAAAATCCCAAACAAACAATGCAATTTTATGTTTTCGTATAGATTAATTTTGAATTCCTTTTCTCTTTAAATTAAATAAACCTTAAGATACGCAGTCTATGTAAAATCTAGTATATCTTTAAGTTTTTCATGTAATGTTGTTAAAACATTTTTTGTTTCGTAAAAGTTGATTTCGATTTTCTTATTTTAAATTAACATTTCTAGTTCTTATATTGATAATATTGATAATTATAGCTATATTTAAGCTTAGTATTGTGCACTTTGCTTTAAACACTTAAGACAATCTAAAAATATTCGTTAAAAATATCTTTTACACTTGTATACACCTTGTATTTACACACTTGTATTTACACCTTTTATCTTGTTCGATGCTCGAACTAGCCAGTCTGGGTAACAACGACCCTAGTATTAACAATATATCGGTATAATACATTGGCACAATCGTGTTAACATAGTAATGAAATTTTGACATAACATTCTGGTGCTTGTAGTTCTCCTTATTCTAACAATTTGATTATGACTACACTGATAAAAATCTTTTCTTAATTTGAGCCAAATTCTGGTGCTCAATAGCTGCCTCTGTAAGATGGTGAAACCTTGAACTAATATTTGGAGCTATTGTTGAAGCGTAGTTCCAATAGTTGGAACGATGTTGAAACAGGAAGCTTTAAATTTTGGTACGAAATTTTAACATTTTATGTTGGCAGATATTGAGCACCAAAATTTGGTTCAAACTAGAGGAAAATTTTTAACAGTATACAGGGCTCGTACCGTTCCTAAGTTTTTTACACGTTGCTACCAATATTTTAAATCAAAAATCTTCATGGAAAAATCGTTTAGCATCTACAATATTATTATACAATAAATATTACCGTTTAAAAATTGTGGTAGGAAAGTACGAAAATTTTAGGAACAGTGCAAAACCTGAGTGTAGTTAAGTTTCCGTTCCTTTTATTTCCATTTGTTTCCTCATATTTGTACTTTGAAGCCAATATTGCTACAATACTGTTGCTTAATTATAAATATTGCACGTCTGAAACTAATAATCGTACACTTTTCACATTTAATTGCCAATTTTTCCAATGTAAAAGGCATTTTTAGCGAATATTTTTAGTTTGTCAAGTGTTTGTTAGTTAAGTTAGTTTGTTAAGTGTTCAAAGCAAAGTGCACAATACTAAGCTTAAATATAACTATAATTACCAATATTGGTTAAGAACTAGAGTTGTTAATTTAAAATGATAAAATCGAAATCAACTTTTACGAAACAAAAAAATGTTTTAACAACATTACATGAGAAACTTAAAGATATACTAGATTTTACATAGAGTGCTTAACTTAAGGTTTATTTTATTTAAAGAGAAAGGGAATTCAAAATTAATCTATACTAAAACATAAAATTGAATTGTTTGTTTGGAATTTTTGGAAAAATATTTCTCTCTAATTTGATTCGACTTTTTATATGACGTATAATTAAAAAAAAATATTTAAAAATGTTCTACCAGTCTGTCAATATCCTTAAAAGTTCAAAAACAGATGAAAACAAAAACTCAATTCTTAGAGGGAAAAAGCTTTGATAAACCAGGTATAAAACTAAGAGAATTAATCAATCAATAAAAAGAATATTGCCCAGCTAAACTGATGGCATTGAGCTAAAGGGCTACATATTACTAATTGCACATGATAGCCTTATATTTTCAAGGGTTAGCTCCGTTCGAAAAGTAAATTAAGGAGGGGAACAGCTCCCCCCATTTCTCCGTTTCATACTTAATCATTGAACCCCTTAAACTAATCACGGATATGCTTTATCATATAGAAAAACTGATAAATCTGCGTGAAAAACCCATCTATATCAATTAAGGGGAGGGGAATGAGCCCCCGTTCCCCCTCTTATACATATCGAATGAACTCCAAAATCTAATCAGGGAAGCGCCTTATCAGAATATACATATATCCAAAATTTCAAGTGAATCCGATATTTTTATCATGAGTTATCGCGTTACGCACATACAGAACGGACGGGCAAATAAGCTTCCAGGCTTTGATAGCCTGTGAGCTAAAAACTCATATAATGTTTATTTAAAATATTAATTTCTAATTAATCCAGTTTAAGGAATTTGAAAGGGTCACTTAAACTTTTTCTTGTGACATATATTTTAATTTAAAAAATTGATCGATAAATAATTTTTCTTAAATCCTGAAAACTTTTATGTAATACAAATGGAATACAAAGAGTTTCTAAGCAATTATAATAAAAATGCTTATTTATTATTACTTCTAACCTCAGCAAAATTGCAAAAGCATGTAAGGAAATAAAATTCTTTCTAACATAATTGACAAGTGTTTATAAACTGGGTTTGTCTATCTGTTTGCCGTCTGCCCTTTTCCATAACTCTAACAATTACATTTGGATTGCCATGCTGTTTATATATATTGTGATTCAGTTTCTTTATTAAAATAATCTTGATTTATTATGGTCTATGGAGAAAAATCGTCTGCGGTATATTTAATTGACGTACTATCATTTCAAGTATAATAATATAGATATTCACTTTCAATGTGCTATAAAATATTCTATACTACTAATATACAAGAATATGGAGTGCAAAGTATTTATCATTCATTTACAAGATCTCACAAAATAATTTGATTACAGTATTATCTATGAGAAATAAGTACTAAAAAAATAAACTTTTCTACCAAAAATTGAACCGACTTCAAAAACTACTGCAAAGCGAAAAATAATTTTTTACATAATAGTAATAAGAAATTAAATTAAGAACGTACTATTTACCATGCGTATTATTATATTTATGTACATTAATTTGATTTTTTGGAGTCGGTGCCAGCCAAGCCAAGTCACATGTAATTTTACAATAGACACACATCCAAGTATCTACGAGTTTTTTTTTAAGATTTAATATTTAGTTAAAAAATTTAAACTTATTCATTTACGATTTGCATTGGTTATTTAATTTTAGTTTAAAACTTGGCTTGGCTGGCACCGACTCCAAAAAATCAAATTAATCTACATAAATATAATAATACCCATGGTAAATAGCACGTCCTTAATTTAATTTCTTATTACTATTATGTAAAAATTTCTTTTTAGCTTTGCAGTAGTTTTTGAAGTCGGTTCAATTTTTGGTAGAAAAATTTATTTTTCTCTTTTTGGGGAAAAGTTAACGAATTTTTGAAGTCGGTTAATAAAAATTATAATACGGAAAAAATATATTGTAAATCATGCACGCATGTCAGGAGCGGGGCCCGAACCCACGCTATCTTTCGAGAACCAGAGTTTAAATCTGGCGCCTTAGATCGCTCAGCCATCCTAACTGCACTCCATTCGGCGAGCTTATTCAACGTCAATACTACTTTTAATTTGCGAGAAATCACTAATTTTATACCTTTTTGCCTAATTATTTAAAAAGTACTGAACCAATTTTAATGAAATGAAAGTTGTACTAATTCGAGTGTAGCCTCTTTCATTTAACAGAAAATACAAATTAATCGGTTGGATAGTTTGGGAGTAATCGGTGAACATACATAAAAAATACATACGCGTCGATTTGATGACCTTCTCCTCCTTTTTTGAAGTCAGTTAAAAATTATAAGAAGGAAAAGATTATTGTACACACGTATGTCAGGAGTGGGGTTCGAACCCGCGCTTTCTTTCGATAACCAGAGTTTAAATCAGGTGCTTTAGACCGCACGGCCATACTGAATTCAATCTATCCGGCGAACTTATTCAACCTCATGCTACTTTTCGCAAGTTCATTATTTTAGTACTCTTTCACTGATAAAGTATCGAGTTGATAAAAGATCTCTGATATTCTGTGCTAAATATTCTTAATTGCATAATTAGTATTTAATTTGTAAAATGTATATGTAAAAATTATAATACGAAAAAAGTTTTTACATACATGCATGTCTGGAGTGGGGTTCGAACCCATTCTCTTTTTCGAAGACCAGAGTTTAAATCAGGTGCTTTAGACCGCTCGGCCATCCTAACTACATTTCCATCAGCGAACTTATTCAACAGTTTTAATTAGTGAAAAAGCACCAATTTTATTTGTTTTTGTCTAATTACTAAAAAAGTATTGAACCAATTTATGAAACAGAAGTGGTACCAATTCGAGAACAAGTTCTTTCATTTAACACCAAAACCAAAATAATCGGTTGGATGGTTTCGGAGTAATCGGTGAACATACATAAAATATATATATATATACGCGTTGAATTGATAACTTCCTCTCCTTTTTTGAAGTCGGTTAAATACGTTTTCATTTTTGATATAAGTTTTTAAGTTTAAATAATTATTTGATTATTACGTTGAGATTTTGTAGATTATATACAGGCAAACATAAAAAAATTCGTAGGCATAAATGTGTACGTGTATGAATTGCTTAAGGATCTTTTTAAATTCAATTTTGCAATTTTGAGCTAAACTGCGTTTAAAGAGAGAGGAAAGACATATTTATGGAATATAAATAAATTCAAATACAGAGGTATAGAAAGAACTGGATGCATAGCTGTCTATAAATATGTATTCCTCATGTTTTCAAATGCAGTACAATACAGTATAGTACACGTTTTCAAGTGTAATGCGTTTTCTAAATTGCTTACTTAAAACATCTTCTTCCAACTTATTTAGCGATGATGCTTTATTACAGTAATCTGGAAATATTGAGAAAGGGTTTCAAAATCTATGATTGACACATGATTTTCTTTGTTTAAAATCTCCTTGATTCTACGAAGAGAGGGAGTGATACTGTCATTTCTATATTTTTTTTCACTAAATTTTAATTTATTGTTTTAAGTTAATAAATTTATTAAATAATTTTTCCTTGTCAGAAAGTATATTTTATTTCACATTTGATTGATATTCTAGTCTTGTTTTATGCCTTATTCAAAAGTTTTATGGATGGTTTAACTCAATCAGTTTTTTTTTAATATTTTCAAATTTCAAATAAAATTTTCAACAGTTTAAATTTTATTGTAACAAATAAAATAAAGTTTTACGGTTTAAGAAGTAAAAAGAAAATTGTATATTTGTTTATAAAATGAAGATAAAAGAAAAAATATATTTATTAAAATTAAAACAATTTAAACCGAATTAGCTGCAGAGTAAAAAAGTTTTGAAAATAACATTACATAACAAGCAGATTGGAAACTTGGTGTTCATAAAACATCATTTTCAATATTTAAATATATTTCCATAAAAAACTGTTTTATCCATTCGTTTCCATAAATCAAGGGCGTATGACCCGCATCTTTACCTCAGTCTGTGGTTTAAAATTACAATAATTTTAGGTTGATATTATTATCTCTCTATCTTTTTTAATAAAATTGATTTAAAATATTGTTAAATAAATAAGCTTTCTTTGCCACAAAGTTTATTTCATGTTGAATTTCCCTTATATATTTTTTAATCTTCTCCTTCATAAGTTTTTAAAAGTTCAAAACATCCTTAGAGAAATTTTATGTGTGTCTTTTAAATAATTTTAGGTTACAAATAATTAAAAAAAAATTAAATTTTATTCTAAAATACCTAAAAAAGATAGTTAAATTTTAATAAATTGAAATAGTTATTTATTTGCTAAAATTAATAGTTTAAAGTACAAATGTTTAAGTTAAACATTTCAAATTCTTTTAGAGTATTTAACTGAAACATCTTTTGAAGACCGTTTACTTAAAACTTGGAACGGAAGGTCAAATGATCATCAAAACAGTATTTTTATGTTTCATTTTGTCGTTTCATTATCTTTTAAGAAAGTATAATTGTGATTACAAAGATTTTTTTTTTAAATCAAATTGGTATACCCATATAAAAATAACATTCTTAATGATTTTTCAAAATGTTTTGAATATGAGCACATACAGGACCATACATTGTCAGCCTAATTCACTTAATGAGCTTTATTTGCAAAACGTATTATAAGATTCAAACATTTGAAAGAAAACCCAGATTTAAGACTTAAACATATATATATGTAACGACTTCGGGTGTTGTAGTCGTGGCATAATAAGTTGGACTCGGGAACCTCTTGTTGGTTCGAACTCTTTTTATTAGGCCGCTCTTTGTACAGAAGGATACGCGAGTCCGGTCGGAAGTCGCCCGAGCCGTTTACGTTGATTATTTAGCGTTGCATGATCGTAGGTTCCGCAGACATCTCAAAACTGCAAAGTCTCTCGTTTTTAGCGCGCGTTCTGGGTAATATGTCGAGGATTGTAATATTTTCCAGCAGAGGGCACAGTTGTGAATTTGGGAGGAACATTTAATTTAATTGGTTCATTAGGTTTTGATTGATATGTGGTCAAAGCCCGCACAATTCCCGGGTCGATGACGTATGTGACTGTAACCACAAATGGCTGCAAAAAGCCCTTAGATCATCAATTTTACTTTTAAGGAGCGTCCAAAAATGATCTCTGAAAGTAATAAATGTTAGGCTGGGAAAGAAAGTTACCAGGGGCAAAATAGCTTTAAGCTTAAGAATTAAAGATTAAAAATATTAATTTAGATTTTAAACTTTTGAATTTTAAATTTTAGTTTAAAAAGAGGTTAGGTTTTATCCTTTCATATATATATATATATAATTACTATTTAAAATATCATGTGTAGGACATGAATGACAAGGAAACCATGATTTTGTTAAAAACAGAACAACAAAACATTTTCAAACTATTTTTCATTCAATATGAGTCTAAAGACCGCGACTAATATAAACTACCACTTTTATGTCTTAAATCATTTAGATAAATAAAAAAATAACTATTTTCTACATTGTATAGATATTATAGCATAATAAATATAAATATTTATCTATTATATATAGCTATAAAGAACAAAGTACAAAGATTCATACGTTAGACGCTACCTAATTTAAGTAAATAACGATACGCACAGCGGGTATTGATATTTGATATCTTATAATTTCTAAAAAGAAGACAAATTCACATGTAACTTAGTACGTAAATATCGAAAATAAAAATATGTGTAAATAATTTTTAAATTTTTTTAATAAATCCTTTTTAGCATTTCTTGGAAACATTTGTTAATTTTGCGAATATTTTACGCATTATAAGAATAAATAATTTTATATTTTACTAAGATATTCATAACATTATTCTGCAATAAGTAAATTGCTACAATAAGAGAAAGAGCGTACATTCAAATAAACTATGTGTGTGCATTTGAAAATAAACACAGCGCATGTAAAAAATATTAGGACAATAAAAAATATTATTTTTTTTTTGTAAATTTCAAAGCAAATGAAACTTTTTTCCTCATTGTACGTATCATCAAGCTGTAAAGTTAATAAAAATGTAAAAAAAAAAATTGACCACGAGTATTTTATTATAAAAATAAAGTAATTGTACAAAAAACCCGCTATTTTCATCAGTGTAAAAACTTTAAGAACAGCAAAATGAATTCAATAACGTAACCGAAGAAACAAATATTTAATGTATTATGCACCTATCTGTCTACTCACGTACTGGAGATTCCGAAAAATATATTATTAGAAAAAAAATTGCCGACCGTCCGTCTGCCTGTGTGTGTGTCTGTTTGTCGGTAAACGCTTTATCTCCCGAAAAATTTGAGACAGAAATTTTGTATGTCCTTAGTATGTAAAAATGGGATGAAGCCTGTTTAATATCAACAAACTCGATTATCCGGAACTATTTTTTTTCGAATTCTCGAAAAATTAGTTCTGATGAAAGGTATACAAAAATTTTAATGATTTTTTATTTTTTATTTTAAGGAATGGACGTAAAAGGCAATAAAATAACACGATTGTTGCATAAAGAACGAAGTCGATCGGATTATTATTTGCCGAAATATTTGTAATCCTGTTTTCAATATTCTTAGATTTTTCATGACCCTGTATTTCATTCAAATTTCAATTCAAAGACATATTTTTTTGAAAATGAGACCCTTAAATCTACTCAGTAAACTGTTAGTTAATATGATTATTATTTTTGGAGTTATAAAGATGTTTTTTACGTAATTCTGTACTACTTGTGTAGTTTGGCATTTTATATAATTTGTCGAAATTTGTTCGTACGCAATTCATTAATAGAACATTACTATGTATATTAAAAATGTTTAAATATGTGTTTAAAGTTTGTTTTGGAATTGCAATGCATTTTATAAATAGTTTACACATATTTTATTTTCGTATATTATATTATGCATATCCATGATGAGTAAGCCCCCAACGACTAGTCTATTAATTTCGGTAATATAATGCTTGTGTTGGGCACATTGAAAAATGCTACCCAGTAAAACCTTTTAAGACGGAATTGCAAAGGAACTGGATGTTTTTTGTTCACTATACTATACTATATTATACAATAATGATCCCCCTCAATAAATAATTATGTAAAAGTAGTCTTTTGTGCGCCACTGTATACGAATTTTATTTGCTACTTGTTTTATACTTCTTAGAAAACATGTTGTACAATGTTTAACAGGTTGTGCAATGTTCAATACACATGTCTAGTTTTGTCTATCAATATTATCATGCCTGAAATGTTGTAAAGATAGTTACGTAACCTATAGAACATAATATAAGGAAATCTTTCATTTCTCTTTTCAAACGGACTATAAATGCAACACAATTAATTTTTTATACCGAAAATTCTATAGTAAATCTCAATGGCATATATAAATTACATAGCAATCTCAGTAAAGTAATAAAATATTGAAAACTGATACATAAACTGATAAAAAGACAAGCACAATACACTGTAAAAAAAATCTGTGGAGGTACTAAACATTTTCTAGGAAACTGGGATTCCAAGAACTTTTCATCTAACGATAATAGGAAAAATTCATGTAATCGATTCTGAAACTTAAATTTTTGCTGTTACCGTTACAAGAAAAGGTCTTGGAATCCCAGTTTCCTAGAAAAGATTTAGCACCTTTGCCGATTTTTTTTTTACAGTGTACATAAACATTTTTCAACTATACTGGAAAGTATAAAAAAATTGCAAGTCTACAAATCCCATGACTATGATTTTTTATGTGTGCAAAATACGCTCAGCTCAACAATTTGCGAATCTCAGCGGAAAACTTAGCGGCTGCATTGGATGAGCGAAATCATAGATTTTTCCATTGATACTTGTAAAACCAAATTTTCACCTACCAATGAAAATACTATTTTCTTGTTGGTAACCATTGTCTGCTTAATCATTATTCCATTTTAATGTCTTAATAACTGATTTCTTCTTTTGAACTTGCTTTACTTATAGATTTTCCTTTAGAGTTGTTTGTCTATAGTTTTCGTAATTATTGAGTTAGGCAAAATTTAAAAAAAGAAATACTAAACGCAATTAACACATTAGGCGTGTGTTGGAGATTTGGAACTAATCTTTTGGTAAATATTTGACACATGAGCCAAACGTATTTTTATTTTTAGCTTAAGGTAGTCACCCTGTTGAGCATTGAATCTCCAGTCACCGATCCACCCAATCAGCGTTGTTCGTACGAAAAAGTGCTCTCCAATATTTTTCTGATAGATAATATTCAATACACTGTTAAAGATTTTGTCCTAGTTTTAACCAAATTTTGGTGCTCAGTAGCTGCCACCATAAGCTGCTGAAATCTCGTACCAACATTTGGAGCTTCCATTTTGAACCTCGTTTCAACTATTGGGACTATGCTTCAACAGGAGCTCCAAATATTGGTTCAAGATTTCACCATCATACAGTGATAGCTACTGAGCACCAAAATTTGGTTCAAACTAGGAGAATATTTTTAACAGAATAAAAATCTATATTGCAACCCGTTCTCAGAATCGTCACAATAACTTATACATTTTTTATGTGATCGATATGACACAATGGTCAGAATACCTGTCTAACTGTCCAAAGTTCTTGGGTTTGGTAATTGGTGTTTTCATCCTTTAAAAGAATTCGGTAGTTATATTTATTAATTTACTATCAGTTATTCTGATTTTTTAATTGAATATTCTTAATGAAACAACGTTTTAATATTTAATATCCTCTAAAAGCAATAGTTTAATAGTATAGTTATAGTTAATAGTCAAAAGTTTATAGTTAATAGTTAATTAAAATGCAACGTATCTATAAATTAAACAATAATACAGAACTGCATCTTTGAAATGTAACTTTAGTAATATTATTATATCTTATTATCAAAATTAAATTATTATGGTATTTCTATTTTATTTTAAATATGATATTTCATATTTGAGTTACGTACGTATATTATGATTTCCTCTGTATTTATTCTGAATAAAAATATAAAGTTAATAAGTCAAATTTATCTAGCACATTATGTACAAATGTAGTCCCTTATTAGTACTACTTATGAGCTATTTATCAATAAATAAATTGAATAAATTTAAATATCCAAAATATTTTCTCAATTTACATTACAAAATAATTTTATCTCGAATTTTAGTGAAATTTAATATAGATTTAGCAGCATTAATTTGCTATGGTGCTCAAGTTTTAAAATAAAGCATGACTTTATGTATAATTTACACTAATTAATGTAATAAATTATATTTCGTTTTGTTGCGTTATATTTTGAAAATTGTCAGTTTTAAATAAAATACCCACAAGGATGTATATAAGAATGATAAATAAATGTAATTTGTTATAAATTGCGGTGTATAAAATTGATTTTTAACATATTCACAAAGATTTTTTTGTAAAATCACTTTCATGAATATTAAAAATATAGGCATTCGTTACAAAAATTGCATGCCTAAACAGTGAGAATTCGCCAATATTCACGATTCAAAGAAAATAGTCAGGTACATGGAACAAGGTTGTTGCTAAAATCTAGTAATTTTATGTTCCATTTGCTGTAAAAGAAAAAAAAATCATGTACTTTTTCAGATATAAATTTGCTTAAATCTGTATACTTGCTAAAATTTTATTAGTATACTGTTCAAAAAGTAAAAATGGATAAATCTACAAAACTTGTTTTTGTAAAGCTACAGAAATACAGTCGAGCTACTATATAACGAAATCCATCGTTCAAGTAAAAAATTCGTTATATAGAGAAATTCGATGTATAGAGTATGATGTTAAAAATAGTATTTAATGTGTAAATTTTGGACAAATATTATTTTTGATCTTTTTAATTAAGAATTTGAAATGTTTAAAAGTATATATTAACCTAACATTTTATTTCTTACTTATTTAAGCAGTTTCAAAAAACAGAAAAGACATTTATTTGAAAGCTTAATGAAAATCAAATAAGGAAGACTTACATAAATTTCAGAGGAAGAAATCTGTAATTTTTTGTTGTTTTGATTTTAAAATTACAATTGTTACGCTCTCAAAAAAAATTCTCAAATTTTAGCAAGGAATGAAAAATTGTAGTTGATATTTTCCCCCATTTGAAGGTCTCTCTTATGTGCTCTCATTGATTCCTCTCTTATACGTGTAACAATTCAGTTGACTGTGTTTTGAGAAGGATGTTGAAAGGTGTGTGGGAGGTGGGATGAACTTGTTAGATTTAAAGAATAAGAAGAGAAGTAATATTTATAAAAAAAAAAAACCTCTCCAATGAACGATAAATCAAAAATAAGTGATGGAAAATTGATTCCATATGATTTCGAAGCTTTTTTAAAACTGAATAAATTAAGATCAATTTATGAAAAAATTCGTTATATGGAGATAGATATTTCGCTATATAGAGTCTGTTTTTAATGTAATCATGCGAAAAGGGGACCGTTCTTACTAAAAATTCGTTATATGGAGAAATTCGATGTATGGAGTTTCGTTATATAGAGGTTCGACTGTATGTAGTATTGAAAAAGAAACAAATAAAATTACAGTAATCTTAGTAAAATTTTATCTGTAATCCGAGTAGCTGTTACATAAAAAGATCTTTTTATCACAGTTTCCTGAAAAATTCTTAGTAATATCACAGATTTTTTTTTTTTTTTTTTTTTTTTTTTTTTTTTTTTTTTTTTTTTTTACAGTGAAACAATGTACCATGCATATGAATTTTGGTTGTTGCCGTTACTTAAGAAGTTCTAGGAATACCAGTTGCCTAGAAAATTTTTAGTAACTCTACAGATTTTTTTACAGTGTTGTAATAATTAGAATAAGAATAGTAAATAAAATTTATGAAGTGCATAATAATGCACAAATAAGTTATGTGCAATAAACACATCATTATCTCGCTCGTTTAGATATATGGTTCGGTTTTTGTGACTTCCCAAAACATAAACTGTAGTATAACAGCATTTAGAATTAGTATATAACTACAGGGTGTATCTAAACTACTGCGCAAAACTTTAAGGGGTGATAGTACACATCAAGACAAATAATATTAAATGGGATACTAAGGGTCCCAAACGTCTTCCGAAGGAGATAGGCGCCATCAATGTTTAGGGTCCAAAATTCGAAATGATTATAAAAACGGAAAAATTGGTCTATTCGTTTGCGGTTTTCACGAAAACTATTCTTTATGTCAGTATTCTCTTGAAAATAAATTATAAAGATAAATTTCAAAAAATGCCGATAGAGGGCGCTTTAGACTTTACAGTAACGAACAACTATTTTTTGCCATTAGTTTTTGCATCTCATTAAATTTTTTTAGAAGTTTGGATATGTACTTAAATTTTGAGCTCAATATCTGTGGTTAAGTAGCGCAAACTGAACTGTGTTCAATAGGAATGGGTAAGTTCAAATTTCAAATTATTATAAAAAACAGAATAATTGGTCAATTGATTTGCGATTTTCACTAAAACTATTCTTTATGTCAGTATTGTATTGAAAATAAATTATAAACATAAATTTCAAAAAATGTCGATAGAGAGCGCTTTAGACTTTGGAGTAACATACAACTATTTTTTACCGTTATTTTTTGCATCTCATAAAATTTTTTTATGCTTAGACATAAACTTAAATTTTGTGCTGAAAGTCTGAATCGTTGAGAGTGGTTAAATAGCGCTAACTGAAGTGTGTTCAATGGGGGTGGGAAGGTTCAAATTTCAAATGATTATACAAAACGGAAAAATTGGTCGATTCGTTTGCGTTTTTTCTCTAAAACCATTCTTTATGTCAGTATTTCCTTGAAAATAAATTTTAAAGATAAATTTCAAAAAATTCCTTTAGATTGCCTTAAACTTTAGAGTAACCGAAAACAATTTTTAACTGTTACTTTTTGTATCTAATTAATTACTTATAAAAGCTTAGACTTAAATTTTGAGCTCAAATCTGATTCATTGATCGCAATTTCTGAATCGTTGGGAGGGGTTAAGAAGCGCAAACTGAACTGTGTTCAGGAGTTGAAATGATACCCTGCCCACCCTACGAACACAGTTCAATTTTTCGCTACTTAATTACTCAAAAAGATTCAGATTTTAAGCTCAAAATTTAAGTCTAAGCTTTTAAAACTTTTATTTAGATTTAAAAAAATAACGGTTAAAAATGGCTGTTGTTTACTCTAAAGTTTAAAGCGCCCTCTAATGGAATTTTTTGAAATTTATCTTAAAAATTTATTTTTAAGGAAATACTGACATAAAGAATGGTTTTAGAGAATACCGTAAACGAATCGACCAATTTTTCCATTTTTTATAATCATTTGAAATTTGAACCTCCCTACCCCCCTTGAACGCAGTTCAGTTTGAGCTACTTAACCACTCTCTACGACTGAGATATTGAGCTCAAAATTTAAGTTTATTTCTAAGCTTCTAAAAAAGTTTAATGAGATGCAAAAAAATAACGGTAAAATATAGTTGTACGTTACTCCAAAGTCTAAAGCGCCCTCTATCGACATTTTTTGAAATTTATCTGTATAATTTATTTTAAAGACAATACTGACATAAAGAATAATTTTAGTAAAAACCGCAAATCAACTGACCAATTTTTCTGTTTTTTATAATCATTTGAAATTTGAACCTACCCACTCCCATTGAACACAGTTCAGTTTGTGATACTTAACCATAGATATTGAGCTCAAAATTTAAGTTTATGTCTAAACTTCTAAAAAAAATTTAATGAGATGCAAAAACTAACGGCAAAAAATAGTTGTTCGTTACTGCAAATTCGAAAGCGCCCTCTATCGGCTTTTTTTAAAATTTATCTTTATAATTTATTTTCAAAGAATAGTTTTCGTGAAAACCGCAAACGAATTGACCAATTTTTCCGTTTTTAGTAATCATTTCAAATTTTGGACCCTAAACTTTGATGACGCCTATCTCCTTCGGAAGACGTTTGGGACCCTTAGTTTCCCATTTAATATTATTTGTCTTGATGTGTAATATCATCCTTTAAAGTTTTGCCCAGTAATTTAGATACACCCTGTATATTGAAAAAGTAACTGTATTATATGCATTTCTCTTTTATTCGTTAAAAATGTAACATGCCTATCGAAGCACTTTTAGATAACAACGAAACGCTTTCTTTTATCTTACCTGTCTTAGTTTTGTACTTTACTCGGTTATATTTATATCGCCCTTATTTGACTGTATCTTGGCAGACACAAAATACAACATCAACAAAAAAAAACTTTACTGTGTCAATTTTACCCTCATTCACTGTAAAAAAAATCTGTAAAGGTACTAAACATTTTCTAGGAAACTGGGATTTCTAGAACTTTTCTTGTAACGGTAACAGCAAAAATTCAAGTTTCATAATCGGCTACATGAATTTTTTCTATTATCGTTACGTGAAAATTTCTTGGAATTCCAGTTTCCTAGAAAATGTTTAGTACCTTTACAGACTTTTTTTTACAGTGTTGTATATTTTGAATTTTTTGAGAAAATTTGAAAATAGGGACGTATTCACACACTTGAAATTTAGTTTATACACTGTAAAAAAATCTCTACACATACTAAAAGCTTTCTAAGAAATTGTGATTCCTAAAACTTTTTAAGTAACGGCAACAACAAAAATTCATGTCAAATACAGATTTGCACTGAAAAAAAACTGTAAGCTTACTAAGAAATTTTTAGGAAACTGTGATTCCAAGAATTTTTCATGTAACTACAACCCAGATTACAGATAAAATGTTAGTAATAAAACTGTAATTTTTGTAGACTCGTTTGTAAAGTTCTGTAATTTTACAAAAATTAGTTTTTTACATTTAAACTTTTTCTTGTACAGTGTACAGATAAAATGTTAGTAACCATACAGATTTCGGCAATTTTACATCTGTAGGATTACAGATTATTTTTACCGTGTAGTCGCTCTTTTTACACTAGGTTTGTAATTACATAAATACGAGGATTTCTAAATGAATATCGGGGTTTTAACGCTTGTTAGTATTCATTACATAAAAGTTAAAACTACAATTAATATATAAAATGAAAGAGCAAATCAAACAGTTTTACCTACCAGCTTACAAATGTCCAATGTGAGTACCTTCGTCAAAGGCAAACATCAAGTCGAAAGCACAGTTCTTCCCAAACGTTGATAAGTGTTTCTGGGGTCATTGTTGCAATAGCTTCAATGGTCAGCTGGTATTAGAGACGCATAAACACAATCCTTTATGAACCCCCACAGATACACATCACATGGCGTCAGATCAGGTGAGCGTCTCAACACATCTTTGCTAATCAACGTTTGGGAGCTATCAACTTTATGCGTGCCGTGTGAAGACAGATGCTCACATTGAACACTTGTAAGTTTCTAGCTAAAGCTGTTTGAGTTTCTCTTTGTTTTTTATGTGTTAATATTTATGTAGTAAGTACTACCATATGTTAAATCACCGATAATCATTTAGAAACACCTTGTATATACAATGCAGTCGACGTCTGATCCTCCGCCTGCCTGTTTGTCCGTCTGTCTGCATATAACAGTGCTAATACCCAAACAAATGGTCTGCGTAATAGTCATTGCGTAATTTTGTAGTGTCATTTTCAAATTTTATTAATATTAAATCACGTCTTTAAAACATGTACTAAAAATTTTCTTCATTCCATTAAATCCTATCATATGTAATTAATTCATTGATACCTCATGATGATTAATGAGTCTAAATTGCCATGGTGTTGAAGTCCTGCTATTTCCGTATTTCTGCATTGAATACATGTAATCGTAATAAATTTTGTATTCCAGCATTTCTGCATAAAGCTGTAACAGCTATTGCACAAAAACCGGAATATTTATAAAGCTAGTTATGGTATGAACTCTCCTCATTTGCCATGTTTTACGTTCAATTTCCGATTTTTTTAAAGCATGTAGTAATAGTTAACTACAAGAAGATAATTTTTTCGACCACCGAACACACATTATAAAAAAACTCACACTACATGTTAAGTTAGAGTCACATATTTTTTTCTTATCATTTAAAACAGTATAGCACAAGAATCAATCTGAATATTTTTTAACCAATCAAAAATAGTTAAAATACTTTCTTTTCTAATACTTCTCTTTAATAATCATAATCCCAGCAGTACCTAAGAATCGAGAACATAAACTATATTATTTATGTTACATTTCTAAAATCGTTTCCTATAATGAGATAAGAATAAAAATGTAAAATGCAAGCTATCCCAAGATTTAATGGATATTTGAAAAAAGATCTGGTAATGGGCAAAATGGAAACCACAGATTAAACCTATATCGGTCTTCTCTTTAAATTATAACTTCTGAAATCGGGGCAATTAATTCTGAATACAGCGTTCTCTAGTTATTTTAAGATTAAAGAAAGAACTTTTAAAATAATAGTTTTAATGATTGTCAAAATGGATGCTAAAAGGTTTTTACTGAGTTTTTTTAGGTGAATATGCAGTTTCATTCGTAATATTTTTTTTTTATAAAAAAATACGCGACACGATATTTTAACAAAAAGTTAACCGAGTATAAGAAATATACAGCGGTTAGAAAAAAATTAAATTGTAATGGTATTAATGAAAGAAATAATTTTACATATGTATGTTCGTCGTTTGCGAAACAAAATCTGGAATCATACCATACGACTTTCTGGAACTATCTGGATTCGAACACTATACTTTATTTGAAACTGTAGATTACCTCTGAGCCAAAAAGCACCGTGTTTACAAGTCCTGATCGCTGACAAAAAAAAAATGGCGGCTGGAGAAAGCGGTTTTTTAACGTATGTACAATCCCCTAAATTAGACACCAATATTTTATAAAAGACTGACTTTTATAAAAATTTTTAACTTGCATAATCTCAGGAAAACAGAGCGCAAAAATCTTTTTAATATTATTAGAACCAAAAATTCAAGCAACCGTACACACGCTAAAAAAGAAAATAAGAAGAAAAAATCCGTCTTCAGATGCTGCAGTTTTTGCGTCAACGTCCAGGCTTAGTATTCAGTGGGAGGTGCTGGAAGGCTCGATTACATCAAAGAAATATTTATCACTTATACTCTGACGCATTTCCTTGGGAATTTTCGATCTAGTACCAGTTGTAAAATGGTTTTAAAATAATTTAAAATGGGAATAAATGCTTAAACCAATTTTTATTAAAATTCTATCGATATTTTTGCAATATTGCTCTATCACTTATCTGCAAAATGGCACTGGTTGGATAGGAAGTACCGTTTTTAGGCGTGTTCGTAATCATATAAATACATAGCATCGTTAGTTGTCGTCTCGTCCGTTAGTCCGCCTGTCCGCATATAACCGCGCAAAAACTACGCAACCCTAATGGTTTTTAATTTAATATGAATAACCTTAGGGCAATTTTGCCGAGTCATTTCAATTTTCATGAAAATTGGATCAAAACTTGAAAATATATTATTATTATTTTATATTCCGTTCAATTCTATCATACGCAATAAATTCAGTAATATACCATGATAGGTAATGGTTTTAGGTTGCTATGGGGATTACGTCCTATTTAAGATGGAGTCGTATTATTTAAACTTTACAGAATTTAAGGTATAAAACCGTAATAATTTTGTATTCATGCATATCTGCTTAAAAGTACAAGAGCCACTGCACCAGATTTAAATATTTATAAAACTAGTTATAATATACCATTTGGAATGTTTGACGTACAATTTCTGATTTGTTGCATTTATGTTGTTCACCCAAGCACACAAATCATAATGAGCCCATGAATGGAAAAAGCCACGCCTCTGTAGGTACGTATCCTTTGGAAAAGACTGTTTATCGGACAAAGGGGAATCTGCGTTAAAATATTCTGCCCGCTTATTGGTGTTTTCCTTTTATATACCTACTTTGATTTCGCATGAGTAAAGTCTATTACAATACTTTCTTTAAATTATCTGCTCGAAAAGTATATAGAACACTGTCAAAAATTCTGTCTATCAAAACACTTACAGTGAAATTATGCTTATTATTGTACAAATATGATTCATATAAAAAATGTGTGTTTAGTATAATAATAATGTACTTGTCTTGAACGGTTTAGTGTAGAAATAAAGTTGCATCTCGAGATATGAAGCATCTTATGTCTGCATTAATTATACGAAGGACATTTAAAATATCTTCAAGTTTTCTGATAAATATTTCCTATAAAATGTGATAAAGGTAGGAAGACTTTCTTACAAAGATAGAAAAATATCATTTATAAACCTTCATTTCCACTGTTTTATTTTCTATTTAGGTAAATAATTTTTTTTTAGTTACTTTGCTTGTTTAATGGTTTTACCGTTTTGTGACTAGGCAGTTGCAGTTTAATTTCATTTTGATAGGCGGATAGTTTTTAGATTTTAATTCATAAAAATTTCAACTACTCTTAATTTCTTATAAAGAATAGAAATTAAAAAAAAATAATATTAATATAATCTCAGAAAATACCATTACTGAATTTGTTAAGTGCCTAAAAGCTTTAAAAAAATCAATTTTTGTTTTTAAAATTTTTTTTAATCTTTACAGTGTCCAAAAAATTTTCCTGAAACCATTTTTCGTTCAATCCAAGGGACAACCAATTGATCGAACAAGAGTCATGTGGGATAGAAATCCGAACTGTGCGTATTAAAATTAGGTTTTTCTTCCTTTTTTAAGTTAAAACCCATTCTTAAATATTTCAAGCTATAGACATTTTATTTTCTTCAAATTAAATACATTTTTTCAAATAGGAAATGATTTTTTTTTTTTTTTTTTATAATTTCGACTTTTTTTTCAGGTAATTGCAAAAATGAAAATGTACTGCAAAATTGACACCAAGCTTCAAACCGATAGACAATGCTTGAAAAAGATTTTTTAAAAGTATAAACCCACTCTTCAAGCTATAGGCGTTTTATTTCTTCCAAATTAAACAGATTTTTTCAAACCCAGAACAATACTTTAGGAAATGATTTTTTTTAATAATTTCAATTTTTTCTCAGGTAGTTGCAAAAGTGAAAATGTACCGTCAAAAATTGACACCAAACTTCAAACAGATGGGCAACGCTTGAAAAAGATTTTTTAAAGTATAAATTTCGCTTAAATATTTCAACCTATACGCATCTTATTTTCTCCAAATTAAACACATTTTTTCAAACTCAGAACAATACTTTAGGAAATGAATTTTTTTTAATAATTTCGATTTTTTTCAGGTAGTTGCAAAAATGAAAATGTACTGCCAAAAATTGACACCAAACTTCAAACCGATGGGGAATGCTTGAAAAAGATTTTTTTTTTTTTTTTTTTTTTTTTTTTTTTTTTTTTTAAGTATAAACCCACTCTTCAAGCTATAGACGTTTTATTTCTTCCATAATAAACACATTTTTTCAAACTCAAAACAATACTTTAGGAAATGATTTTTATTTAATAATTTCAATTTTTTCTCAGGTAGTTGCAAAAATGAAAATGTACCGCAAAAAATTGACACCAAACTTCAAACAGATGGGCAACGCTTGAAAACGTTTTTTTAGTATAAATCTCTCCTAAATATTTCAAGCTATATACATCTTATTTTCTCCAAATTAAGAACATTTTTTCAAACTCAGAACAGTACTTTATGAAATTAATTTTTTTAAGAGTTTCGATTTTTTTCAGATTGTTGCAAAAATTTAAATGTACTGCCAAAAATTGTCACCAAACTTCAAACAGATGGGCAACGCTCGGCAGGTTCGCTAGTAAAAATAATAAAATGATAAAATAATTAAATAACCCATTTAATACTGTTTTTATTCTATCATTATCACAAGAAATCTGCCAAAAATTTGAAATGAAGTCCTTAAAACTTTCTTTTTTTAATTCACAGAAATATCTTCTGTATAAACATATATCTCTATTTTTAACCGCATAACATTATTCTACTCAACGAGTTTGCTGTTGATTGGGAAAAGTCGTATAATATTATTAAAGAACGATTTCTGCTCCAGTGATGTCTGGATCCAAAGGAAAACTTGAACGAAAAAGGACCGCAGAGTGATAGCGTTCCAGATCAATATACTCCAAAGAATTGAATCTTTTCATTATATCTGCTCCTCTATATTGCTAAGAAAAGGACACTTATGCTTATATTTTTCCACATCCACACTTTATATCTTTTCAATACTCATATCAGTGTGCAGAGTAATTTATGTATGTTATACATTTTAGCCAATGCATTGTTGAAAAATTTTTTAATTTGGAGCTCCTTTTATGAAGAGCCTGAATATATTTTTGTCTTTTTAAAAGAGGCTGTACCAGACTATTTAATCCCAGGTTATTTAAGTTGCAATTGCTTTTTTCTGTTCAAAAAATCATTTTTTTTTTAATTTTTTTATACTTACACTGTTCAGGATGACACCACGAAACTAATTTTCGGTCAATCCTAGAGACAACGAATATAACGAACCATAGTCATGTCGGATAGAAATCCGGAAAATGCGTAATCTGAGACTTTTTTTTTTTTTTTTTTTTTTTAGATTTTTTAAAAATATATAGCCGCACTCTTAAATAGTTCAAGCTATAGACGTTTTAATTTCTCTGCATAAAATATTTTTTTTTCAAACGGAAAACAATACTTTAGGAAATTACTTTTTTAAATAATTTCGATTTTTCTGGTAGTTGCAAAAATAAAAATGTATTGTCGAAATTGACACCAGACGTCAAACAGACAGGAAACGCTTAGTAGGTTTGATAAGAAATAATAAAATAGTTAAATAATAACAATAAATAAAGTAAATAACCCATTTAATACTGCTTTTATTATACCATTATCGCCTGACATCTATCAAAATTTTAAAATACCCTCTTTAAAACCCCTGAAGCTTTTTTTACTTTGTTCTCAAAAATATCTTTTGCATAAACAGCTGGGTCAATCCATTTAAAGTGGTCCAGCACTGGTCGCTCAACCATTTCTAAAAAATCTGAAATATTTTGTACAACAACCTTAACATGATGGAAGTTCAAAATGGCCGTTATTTTAATTTTACTATTTTTTGTGTGTGCATGGCGGCCATCTTTCTTTCATCGTGTGCAGCGATTTTCTCAGATACTAGGATACACAAAATTGTAAATATCTCGTCTTTTATTTTCCCAATTGAAATGTGGTTTGCAACATTTTGTTCAGAATAAAAAAGGCTAAATGTATGGTGGTAGAATAATTTCGGAAAATAAAATTTTACAGGTGAAATTTTAGCACAAAATTTAAGATTTTTTTCCAAAATCTATCCGTTTTTAAGAGGAAAATTTTCATGCAAGAAAAACTGTCACACATACACAATTTTTTCTAGAAATAGGTCAAACGTGCGTGTACCCATACACCAAGTTCTAGATCTGGAAGTTGATTTCTCTTTGCAAAAAAAATTCCGAAATTCTTCAAAAATTTCAAAAATCGCACTTTTTAAGCTTTGATATCTCTGTTGGGGCACGAGATAAAAATTTGAAATTTTGGCCTTTGATAGTATTGTGTAGTAATGTAATGTATAAAAAATTTCAAGAAGGAGACTTGACTACAAGCGGAGATATGACATGGACAATATGTGAAAACAATACTGCCAAACTATTGTAATCTACTATGAAATTGTTCAACAAGACTGTCAATCTTACACATTTTTTTTCTAGAAATAGGTCAAAAGTGCGTGTACTCATACACCAAGTCCCAGATCTGGGAGTTAATTTCTCTTTGAGAAAAAAATTCCGAAATTCGTGAAAAATTTCAAAAATCGCACTTTTAAGGGTTTGATATCTCTGGTGGAACACGAGATAAAAATCTGAAATTCTGACCTTTGATAGTATTGTGTAGTAGTGTTATGTACAAAAAATTTCAAGAAGGAGATTTGAATATAAGGTGAGATACGGTGATTAAAAAATTTTAAGAAATGCTATTATCAGTACATTAGGAGAAATGATATTAGTTTCTTTTATTACAATATTTACACAGAAAATATCGTTTGTTGAAAACAGTTTAATAATAAATATTTAATTTACAAAGATACTATATATGATCAACAAAGAGCTTAATACTATTTACGAGAGATGTAATGAGTTCGACCAGTTACTTTTGTCAGTCCATCAGGCTGTTCTTCCTCAAAATTGTATTTGAAGCCACCCAAGTCTTGTCTTCCCTTGTTAACTTGAATGAAATTCTCTAGGTTTAATAAGTAAAACCATGTCAACTCGATCAGTTGCAACCCATTGTCTGAAATTTACTTTTCCTGAAATGTGTACCGAGTAATATTGTTGCAATAGCATTTCTAGTCGGTTTGTTCCTCTGGACAAATAGTGTATTGGCTAAGCATACATTCTGAATTGTTTAAATCACACAGACGCATTTGAAGAACATATTTGTAATTAACATTTAACTTTGTACCATAAATAATTAATTTAAAATTTTGGAGGTATGAACAATTACATAGTAGATTGCAATAGTTTGGCAGCATTGTTTTCAGATATTGTCCATGTCATATCTCAGCTTGTAGTCAAATCTCCTTCTTGAAATCTTTTGTACATAACACTACTACACAATACTATCAAAGGCCAGAATTTCAGATTTTTATCTCGTGCTACATCAGAGATATCAAAGCCTAAAAAGGGCGATTTTTGAAATTTTTGACGAATTTCGGAATTTTTTTCGCAAAGAGAAATCAACTCCCAGATCTGGGACTTGGTGTATGAGTAAACGCCCTTTTGACCTATTTGTAGAAAAAATTGTGTAAGTTTGGCAGTCTTGTGGAACAATTATATAGTAGGTTACAATAGTTTGACAATATTGTTTTCACATATTGCCCATGTCATATCTCAGCTTGTAGTCCAATCTCCTTCTTGAAATGTTTTGTACATAACACTACTACACAATACTCTCAAAGGCTATATCTCGTGCTACATCAGAGATATCAAAGCCTAAAAAGTGCAATTTTTGAAATTTTTGAAGAATTTCGGAATTGTATGAGTACACGCACTTTTGACCTATGTGTAGGAAAAATTGTGTAAGGTTGACAGTTTTCCTTGTATAAAAAATTTCCTCTTGCAAATGGATAGATTTTGGAAAAAATCTTAAATTTTGTGCTAAAATTGCAGCTGTAAAAATTTATTTTTCAAAATTATTTTACCACCATACATTTAGCCTGTTTTATTCTGAACAAAATGCTACAAACCCCATTTCAATCGGGGAAATAAAAGACGAGATATTTACAATTTTGTGTATCCTAGTATCTGAGAAAATCGCTGAACACGATGAAACAAAGATGGCCGCAATGCACAAACAAAAAATAGTAAAATTAAATTAACGGTCATTTTGAACTTCCGTCATGTAAGGGTTGTTGTACAAAAAGTTTCAGAATTTTTAAAAATGGTCGAGAGACCAAAAAAAATATTTTCTGGACCACTTGAAATGGATTGACCCAGCTAATTCTATGTGCAACCGCATAATATTATTTCACTCAAAGAATTTGCTGTTGATAGGGAAAAGTCGAATAATATCATTAAAGAACAATTTCTGCTCCAGTGATGTCTGGATCTAAAGGAACACTTGAACGAAAAAGGACAGCAGAGTGATTGCGTTCCAGATCAATATACTCGAAGAAATTGAATCTTTTCATTATATTTGCTCATCTATATTGTTAAGAGAAGGACAGTTATGCTTATATTTTTCGGCACCCACACTTTATATCTTTTCAATGTTCATAAAAGTACAGAATTGAACGTAAAATAATTTATTACATTAGAATATCTTTCATCGGAATTTTTGCTGCATCGTCAAAGATGCTTCGGAATTGTTCTGTTTTCATAAATGATTAAAAACAAATATAAATTCCACTGTACACAACACCCTTGGTGGGATAAATAAATAATACTTATTATTCATATGCACTGCGGTAAATCGAAATATAAGCATTAGAGTATTTGTAAATTCCTTTTAGTACTATGTAATTTCTGGTAATGCTATTTCAACGTTGAATATTATATATTCAAAATCGTCTTTTGAAGCGTGCTACAGTACTGCATTGGACGTCTCCATGAAAATATAATAGTAAAGGAAATAATTTAACAGAAAGAAAATAGTTCAAGCGTACATTATTACAGATTTAACAGCGTATTAGATATATAATGATATTTTTCATATAATTATCATGAAAACTTTCCAAATGCTTTACAATACACTGCTTTAAATTGATGATAATTTTGTGTTACTTTATATCTATTCAATGCTCACACCAGTATGCAAAGCTGAACATAAAATAATTTATATCATTAGAATATCTTTCATCACCAATTTTTGTTGCATATTCAAAGATGCTTTGGAATTGTTTTATACTTTTGAATTTTTCTATCCTTACAGTGTCCAGATTAATTTCCCGAAGCCATTTTTTGTTCAATCAAGGGGACAACCAATTTAACGATCCAGAGTGACGTTGGATAGAAATTAGGAAAATGCATGATAAAACGTTTTTTTTATTAGTTTTTTTAAAAAGTATAGCCCTACTCTTAAGTAGTTCAAGCTATAGACGTTTTATTTTCTTCAAACACATTTTTTTCTAACGGAAAACAATACTTTAGAAAATGAATATTTTAATGATTTCATTTTTTCCCCTGGTAGTTGAAAAATGAAAATATATATTGCCAAAAATTGACACCAGAGTCAAAAGGATGGGAAAGGCTTAGTAAGTTTGATAATAAAATAATAAAATAGTTAAATAATAACAATAAATAAAGCAAATATCCCATTTAATACTGCTTTTATTGTACCATTATCGCCTGAAATCATCCAAAACTTTAAAATATCGTATAAACGTTAAAACACCTGAAACTTTCTTTTATTTTGTTCTCAGAAATATTTTTTATATAAACAGCTATTTCTATGTGTAACCGCATAATATTATTCCACGCAACAAATTTGCTGTTGATAGAGAAAATTTAAATAATATCATCAACCCCTTAAGGGGTAAGCAATAATGTATATTTAATATTGAGCTCTCATCGGAAAAATCGAATTTTTTTTTTTTTTTTAAGAATAAGAAAGGGCAATTTTTTAACATTTTGACTCCAAAGTTAACTGTGAAAAAATTCGTTAAAAGTTTCTAATGAGATACTCGATTAAATTAAGTGGGATAAAATGTGTCTCACAGTCCCTCAAAGGGTTAAAAATAGAAGAAATTAAAAATAATCTTTAGACAAGGAATTTCAAATTATGACAAAATAATTAAGAGTACTTGCTTTTTGTGGCTACTTTTCTAGAAAATACCCTTTACGAGAAAAAGAATTCTTGCACATGTAATTTATAGCATTCTAATACTAAATGTTATGAAAATATAGAACCTGTTTGAAGAATTTAGAAACAACACTTACTCTAGCTTGAATCAAGTTAAACGATTTCATGCAAAATCAATATTATCAAAAGTATTTGCTTACCTAAAAAAAAAAGCATAATATAAATACAAATAACATAATAAAAATGTAAAAAAAATATTTTATCCCATTTTTCATGATTTGTAGCAAAAAGTTTTCATATAGAAAATATATTTTTTAAAAGATTTCAAGAGAAAAAATTTTATAATAATGAATAATTTAATAATGCTGTTTTTTATCTGAAACAGTATTCCATTTTTCATGAATTAATAAACTGTAATGAAAAAATTTTGATGCTTTTGTTACAGAAAAATAATTGATTTTTTAAAAAATTTATTCGTTTATGAATAAGAGAAATTTCACTTTTAAAATATAGGTAAATGATTAAAAATATCGACATATTTACATAATCAACATCAAAAGTAAAGAAAAAGCATCTTAATTGCCGAACTTTTACGAAATCTTTTGATTTTACTAGTTGAGCCCATAGTTTTATGACTGAAACAAAAATCTAAAACCATAATTCCATAATTTCCCGTAGATAACCCGGTGATAAGAAAATCTATTTACTAATTTAGGATAAATACGCACCGCGGTACAAAACGTTTTAAAGTACAATTTTCTGGGTTGAGACAGATTTTTTTGAGCTGCGAGTCATCTATGTAAAATTACGGAAGTGAGTTATTTTCAGCACATCCTTCAGGTATGACAAGAAAAACATCAAACTTTATAAAACATTTACAATGTTCTAAAATACGTAAATTAATTTTTAGACCTACTTTTTTTTAGAAAATACGAATCCACATCAGAAATTAGAGAAAAACATTTTTGGTTTCATCTAATGACTGACATTTTGAAATTATTTTTTCGTCATCTACACTTTATATCTTTTCAATGCTCATATCAGTATACAGAGTTGAACATAAAATAATTTATATCATTAGAATATCTTTCATCGCCAATTTTTGCTGCATCGTCAAAGATGCTTTGGATTTGTTTTATGTGTTTGAATATTTTTATCTTTGCAGTGTCCAGATTAATTTCTCGATACCATTTTTTATTCAATCCAGGGGGCAACCAATTTAACGAGTCAGAGTCACGTCGGATAGAAACTGGGAAAATGCGTGGTAAAACATGTTTCTTTTTTTTTTTTCTTGAAAATAATTTTTAAAAATGTATAGCTCTACTCTTAAATAGTTCATGCTATAGACTTTTTATTTTCTCCAAATTAAACACATTTTTTCTAACAGAGAACAATATTTTACAAAATGATTTTTTTAATAATTACATTTTTTCCTTGTAGTTGAAAAATGGAAAGGTATTGCCAAATATTGGCACAAGTCGTCAAACAGACGAGAAACGCTTAGTAGATTTGATAATAAGATAATAAAATAGTTAAATAATAACAATAAATAAAGTAAATATCCCATTTAATATGCTTTTATTAGACCATTATCGCATGGCATCTTTCAAAACTTTAAAATATTGTCTTTAAAACGCCTGAAACTTTCTTTACTTTGTTTCCAAAAACATATTTTGTATAAGCAGCTATTTCTATGTGTAACCGCATAATACTTTTCCGCTAAATGAATTTGCTGTTGATAGGGAAAAGTCGAATAATATAATTAAAGAACCATTTCAGCACCAGTGGTGTCTGGATTCAAAGGAACTCTTGAACGAAAAAGGACCGCAGAGTGATTGCGTTCTAGATCAATATAATCGAAGTAATTGAATCTTTTCATTATATCTATGCTCCTGTATATTGCTGAGAGAAGGTCACTCATGCTTACATTTTTCCACATCCATACTTTATATCTTTTCAATGCTCATATCAGTATGCAGAGTTGAATGTAAAATAATTTATGTATGTCATACATTTTAGCTAATTCATTGGTGAATAAAATTTTTAATTTAAAGCCCCTTTTATGAAGAGCCCAATGATATTTTTGACTATTTAAAAGAAGCTGTACCAGATTATTGGATCCCAGGCTGTTCAAGTTGCACTTGCTTTTTTCATTTCAAAAAATCATTTTTTTAAAACAATTTCTTTTTCTAGTGTCCAGAATAATTCCATGAAACTATTTTTCATTCAATCCAAGGGACAATAAATATACGGAACCAGAGTCATGTCGGATAGAAATCCGGAAAAAAACGTAATCAAAGTCGTTTTTTTTTTAAAGATTTTTCATAAAGTATAGCCCATTCTTAAATAATTCAAGCTATAGAAGTTTTATTTTCTCTAAATTAAACTATTTCTTTTTCAAACGGAGAACTACACTTTAGGAAATGAATTTTTTTTTAATAATTTCGATTTTTTTTGGTAGTTGAAAAAATGAAAGTGTATAGCCAAAAATTGACACCAAACGTCAAACACATTGGAAACGCTTAGTAGGCTTGCTAGTAAAATAATAAAATAGTTCAATAATAACAATAAATAAAGAAAATAACCCATTTAATACTGCTTTTATTAAATCATTATCACCAGAAATCTTCCAAAACTTTAAAATGTCGTCCTTAAAACTTTTTTTCTTTATTCTCAGAAATATATTTTGTAGAAACAGCTATCTCTATGTCTAACCGCATAACATTATTCCACTCAACAAATTTACTGTTGATAGAGAAAAGTCGACTAATATCATTGAAGAACAATTTCTGCTCCAGTGAAGTCTGGATCAAAAGGAACACTTGAACGAAAAAGGATCGCAGAATGATTGCGTTCCAAATCAATATGCTCGAAGGAATTGAATCTTTTCATTATATCTGCTCCTTTATATTGCTAAGAATAGGACACTTATGCTTATATTTTCCACACCCACACTTTATATCTTTTCAATGCTCATATCAGTATACAAAGTTAAACAGAAAATGATTTATGGTATGTGATTAATTTTATCTAATGCAATGGTGAATAAAATTTTTAATTTAGAGCTCCTTTTATGAAGAGTCCAAATATATGTTTGACTGTACCAGAAGAAAGGGGCTGAACTAGACTATTTAATCCCAAGTTGTTGATGCAGTTGCTTTTTTCTGTTCAAAAAATCATATTTTGTTTGCTTATTTTATTTTTTTATTTTTTACGCTTACAGTGTCCAGGATGACACCACGAAACTAATTTTCGTTCAATACAACAGGACAACGAATGCAACGAACCAGAGTCATGTCAGATAGAAATCCGGAAAGCGCGTAATATAAGACGGATTTCATTTATATATTTTTTTAAAGAATCTTTAAAAATATATATAGACGATCTCTTAAATAATTCAAGCTATAGACGTTTTATTTTCTTCACATTATATATTTTTTTCAAACGGAGAACAATACTTTAGGAAATTAATTTATTTAATAATTTCGATTTTTCCTGGTAGTTATAAAAATAAAAATGTATTGCCGAAAATGACATCAAAGAGATAGGGAAAGCTTGGTAGGTTTGCTAAGAAAATAATAAAATAGTTTAATAATAACAAAAAATAAAGTAAATAACCTGTTTAACACTGCTTTTATTAAATCATTATCTCCAGAAATCTTCAAAAACTTTGAAATGTCGTCCTTAAAACTTTCTTTTTTTATTCTCAGAATTTTTTATGCATAAACAGCTATCTCTATGTTTAACCGCATCACATTATTCCACTCAACGAATTTGCTGTTATAGGGAAAAAGTCAAATAATATTATTAAAGAACAATGTCTGCTCCAGTGATCACTTGAACGAAAAAGGACCGCAGAGTGATTGCGTTCCAGATCAATGTACTCAAAGGCATTGAATCGTTTCATTATATCTGCTCCTCTATATTGCAAAGAGAAGTACACTCATGATTATATTTTTCCACATTCACACTTTATATCTTTTCAATTCTCATATCAATACAGAGTTGAACGTAAAATAATTTATATCATTAGAATATTTTCCATGCCAATTTTTGCTGCATCATCAAAAATGCTTTGGAATCGATTTGTTTTAATAAATCATTAAACACAAATATAAATTCCACTGTACACAACACCCAAGGTAAGATACATACATAGTATTTATTATTCATGTGCATTGCGCTAAATCCAAATATAAGCATTAGAATATTTGTAAATTTCTTTTAGTCTTTTACTTTCTTTTACTTTCCTGGTATTGCTATTTCAATGTTGAATATTATATATTCAAAAAGCTCTCCTGAAGCGTGTTACAGTACTGCTTCAAACATCTCCTTGAGAATATAATTGTAAAGGAAATAAATTATCAGATAGAAAATAGTTTGAGCGTACATTATTACACATTTAACAGCGTATTACACATTTAATGATACTTTTCATATAATTATCACTAAAACCTTCCAAATGCTTTAAATTGATGAAACTTTTGTGTCACTTTGCACTTAAATTTGGTCTTTTGCCTAAAAATCGATATATGTTTATTCGCATAACATTATTCCACTTAACAAATCTAGAGTCTATAGAGAAATGTCAACAAATATCGTTAGAAAAAAAAGAAAAGAAAAACTGGTTTTTGTGGTTCAGCAGCCAAAGGAACACTTGAGAAAAAAAAGAATAAAAGAGTGATTGCTCTCCAAATCAATATACTCAAACAAATTGCATATTTTTATTAAAGCTGTTCATATACTTCTATAATATTGTACAACATTGCTAATATACACTGACGGCCACACAAAATGCAACACCCACAAGGAAACCTGCAAATCATGTGAAATTTACGTCATGCGTTTGAGGCGACGAAACATGAAAATAATTAGCATTGCAGTACAAACGCACATTACGGACGACGATAGCGCCAACCGAAAGCGCTTTATAAAGGGAGAACAGATTGGCGATTTGAAGTACAGTTTTTGATAATTATTTTTTCGTGCGATTTTTTGCGTAAGCTGATTTTCTATGCCTCGTGGATGACATCGAGCGTCTTATGACAAAGTTTCTAAATTCGATTGAGGAAAAATAGTAGCCAATATGGATTGGGGATTATCCTTCAGACAAATCGGTCAACGTGTTGGACGAAACCAAGCAACTGTGATGCGGATCTGTAATCGCTGGATGCAGGAGGGAACGATGGACCGATAGGGCCGATCGCACCCACTTTGTCGTACCACTGCGCAAAAAATCGGGCGGATTGTGCGCATGGCAGTGATGGATCATGCAGCCACATTACGAACCATAGCACAATAGATTCACCTTGCTACGCATCATTCGGTGTCCGCTCGTACCATTCGATGCCGTTTGCACCAGAGTGTAATGTTCGCTAGGCGTCCATTGCTTTGTTTAACTTTGGGTGGAAAGCACAGGCGTTTGCGCTGCAAAATGTGTGAGGAGCAGCAGAGATTTTAAACGGAATGGAACGACATTGAGCTTACTTTCGAATCCCGCTTCTGCCTGCAACATCCGATGGTAGGTTGGTTGGTTGTATAGGTTTTTATGGCACAAGGTCCCTTTGGGGGCATGCTGCGCCTTATCAGGATGGTAGGATTTGAGTTTGAAGACGCTGTGATGAGAGACTTCTGAATTGTTGCGTTTTGCATCGCCACACTCGTCTTGCACTCGGTACCTTGGTTTGGAGTGGCATTGGATTTCACTGCCGCACCCCTCTTCTACTCATTCCCGTTACACTTATCAACCAGCGCTACAACTCTTAGAGGTTGGAACACGAGGTCCTCCCGTACATTCAGAGCTTCCCATCAGCCGTATCACAACAGGATAATGCACGACCACACGTGCATTTAGCAATATGTGGAAGCCGCATGGACTGCTGTACCCCAAAAAGACATTAAAAGCCGCTTTGATTCTATGCCGTGGCGTGTGGCATAGCCAACAATGGCGGCCACACTAACTACTGGTTTTGTCATCATCCACACGCCACAAGAGGCTGTAATTTTAATCCTTTGATGTTAGTGCAACATGTTATTTTTCAGATAAATTTCGCTGTGGTCCTTCTTGGTGTTGCATTTTGTGTTGCCAGCAGTATAAATAAAAGGACAATCCAATAAGTTCTGTTTTCAATTTTCGCCGCAAAAGTGATGCATTTGTGATTTTGCGCATGCGCATTCAATTTAATAACTAATTTAATATAAATGAAGTTACTTTTATATTGCTAAGTATTTGGCGAGATGTTTCGCCGAAAGCAGGGCTGCGGAGTCGGTGGGAAAAATAGCCGACTCCTACTGTAATTCCGAAAATTTTCACGACTTGGACTACGAACTCTGGGCTGGTTCGTATACTTGTGTTCCTGTTGTTTAAAATTATGAGGGAACGCAAAAAAAAAAAAAATTAGGCGAAAATTTCACTACTTCGGTATTAATTCAGTTCTTAGAGATTGAACGAAAAAGAGAAAAAATATTTCCCGTTTTAGTAATTTTTCAATTTTGCTTCCCACAAATCTGAAAATTAAACTATCGAAATCTAAAGAAGAATACAAAACGGAAATTTTGTTATTTCGGAATCGTAGACTTGAAAAGAGGAAATCTTTTAAAATTGGATGTTAATTCGTGTCCTCCAGAGAAAAAAAAATCTCGATGGGAAGGGAAAAAAATAAATATGAAAATTTCACAACATCGGAAATAATTCGGAATCTACTAGATCTTTTATTTCAAAACGGTTTTCATCTACTGTATATGCCGGGCAGTATATTGGAAATTTTTAACTTTTATAGCCCAATATAATTTAAAAATAATAATAATAATTTCTGATATGGATTTAAAATTACATATAATTCGTTTAATTTTTCTTCAAACTTACATTAATTTTAAACACGATTTTTGAATCGGTAAATTAATTATAACACACTTAAATTCTCCAAGTGGGTGAAAACATCTGTTATAATAAATTTACCGATTAAATAATCGTGTTTATAACTAATCTAATATCTAATATGATTTCGTATGCAGCGATTTCTGCAGTTCCAAATATTGAGCTTCGATTTAATCTGTTGAGCTGATCCATGGTATCAGACCGAATTCTATGATCGTTGAGATCATTTGGGTGAAAAAATACTCCAGAATTGATCCGGGATGGCTCGATTGGAAGAGCACTGGAGCCAATAAATCCCTGGTTCGAATCCTGGCCCGAGTTTTTCCCCCCACTTGGAAAATTTACATCTGTTCACTTCAAACTGTCTAACAACAACAACAACAAAAAAGCCGGCATCGGAGTCAACTTGTTTTTTAGCGACTCCGACTCTTTTACTCAAAAATGGGTCCGACTCCGACTCCGGAGCCTGGACGAATCTTTTAAAAAATTGAACATCCCGCTACATGCGAGTGACGGTCTTTCATTCGTTTTTTGAACACCAGGGACCTAAACCAATTAAAATGGTCTAACAAATTTGTGAAATTTGGAGAAAATGCGTTGAGTGATAAGATGATAATGATGTGGGTACGAAGTTTCAATAAAGGAACGTGAAAACTTATACGATGAAGAATGATTGTGGGTAGACATGTATGATTCATGATGATTGGTTTGGTTACAGGATTGTGGAGACGATTAAAGAAAACCGAAAATTTACCATTAGGACGATGTCAATGCATTTTATTCAAATTTCGAGTTCACATTTTATGAAATGATCGGTATCGCAGGCGGCATCTTTCTGCTACGAAATAATAGAAAAGCTCATGCCCCTCTAGAATAAATGTTTCAACTATGATAGAAACAATGTTGAAAATAATCTAAGAGTTCAACTTCATTATTCCATGAATATCTTTTCCTAATAATTGCTTGCTTTTGTTCAATTGCTTATTGGAACTTTCTTGATGGCTCTAATTTAAAACTGTTCAATGAAGTGTGTTATGATATTACTTCAGACATTTCCATGAATATTTAATAAGAAAATGAAACAATTTAACAAACACAATAGTCAAAGTACAAATCGCATTTAATAACACTTTTAGTAAAATAAATGAACATCTTCTATATACATCTTTTATGAGAGCTTTACAATATACTCCTTTAAATCCACGAAAACTTTGTTTTACTTTACTCTTAGAATTTTGTCTTTTGTCTTAAGAGCTATTTCAATGTTTATCCGCATAGCATTATTCCACTCAACGAATTCGCAGCCCATAGAGGAATGTAGACTAATATAATTGAAAACAATTTCTTTTCTAGTGGCCTCAGCATCCAAAGTAACACTTCAGAGAAAAAGGACCGCAAAGGGATTGCGCTCCAGATCAATATACTCGGAAGAATTGCATCTTTTCATTACAGCTGCTCCTGTATATTGCTAACAAAAAGACACTTATGCTTATATATTTCCATATCCACGCTTTATGCTCTTTCAAAGTTAGTATCAATACATAGTTGGGCGCAAACTTGTTATATCTCGTCAGAGTAGATTTCACAATCATATTTGTTACTTTATTCGTGAATGATGATTTGAGATTTTTCTGTTTAGATATAAGAATAATTGAGAAATATAAAATTCACTTTAGGTAACACCCATGAAGGGATCTATATAAAAAAAATATTTCTTATTCACGCGCAATGCGTTATATATAAGCAATGAAATATTTGCAATGTTGAAAATAACCTAAGAGTTCTACTTCATTATTCCATGAACATATTTTTCTAATAATTGCTTGCTTTTGTTCAATTGCTTAGCGGAATTTTCTAGATAGTCCTAGTTTAAAACTGTTCTATGAAGTGTGTTATATGATGATATAAGCAATGGAAGTATTTGTAAATTTAGTTTAGGACTACAAATTTCCTAGTGATACTATTTCAATGATAAGTAAGTACTACTATGTGATTCAAAACAGTTGAATAAAGCGCGTTACGATAGTACTTCAAACATCTCCATCAAAATGTAATGAGAAAATAAAACAATTTAGCAAAAACAATTATCAAACTGTATAATGCATCTAATAATACTTTTAGTAAAATAGATCAAAGAAAAACGCCAAATGATTTGAAATATACTCCTTTAAATCCATGAAAATTTTAGTTTAGTTTATTCTTAAAATTCTGTCTTTTGTATTAAGAGCTATATCAATATTTATTCGCATACCATTATCCCACTTAACGAATTCGCAGTCTATACAGGAATGTAGACTAATATCATTGGTTTGGTTTGGTTTATTTTTGTCGTCCGATTATCTACGCTAGGGATATAGGACCAGGGGGGAGTGCCCTTCGTGGGAGTCTTTCTAAGGGAACCTAACCCGTATTTACGCAAGGTTCGAAGAAAATCACGAAAACTCCGAACGGTTAGGCCGACAGCCGCGATTGGGTTTGAACCCAGCACCTGCCGTCTACCAGTTGAAAGGTCCGTATCTCTCGGCCACTGGTGGGGCACTAATATCATTGAAGAACAATTTCTGTTCTACTGGCCTCAGCATCCAAAGTAATACTTCAAAGAAAAAATGAGTGCCAAATGATAGCGCTCCAGATCAATATACACTGTTAAAAATCTTGTCGTGGTTTGAACCAAATTTTGGTGCCTAATATCTACCTCTGTAAGATGATGAAAAGTTGAACCGATATTTGGTACTAATGTTGAAACATAGGTCCAATAGTTGGAACGAAGTTAAAATAGAAAGCTCCAAATGTTGGTTACGAGATTTAGCCATGTCATTGTGGCAGCTACCGAGCACCAAAATTTGGTTCAAACTAGAGCAAAATATTTAACAGTGTACTCGAAGGAATTGCACTTTCCATTACAGCAGCTCCTATATATAGTTGAGAAAAAGACACTTATGCTTACCGTAATTTCCGGCATATAATCCGCGGATCAAACAATCATTTTTCGACCCAGAAATATTTTGTAAAGAAAGGTAACTTCTTAGGTCACCAATAATATTTGTCTTCAATCACTAAATAAGATTTCTGGGTCCAGAAAGACTTATTTGATCTGGGGATTATACGCCGGAAATTACGGTATATCTTTCCACATCCACGCTTTATGACCTTTCAAATTTCGTATCAGTTATACAGAATTGAACTTAAAATAATTTATTTTGAATTCTTCTGGTTTCATTGAAGATAAAGTGAGAAATCGAAAATTCACTTACCCAGCGCTTATAATATAAATTTATAAACAATATTTATTATTCCTGTATAATGCGTTAAATATAAACATTGAAGCAAATGGACAATTACTTTAGTGCTGCTTAAATCTTAGTTATATTATTTCAATGATACATTAATACTTAACACAACTTAATACAACTATAAAATTGGAAGCAGTTCCATGGAGTGTGCAACAATAAAGCTTTATACATCTTCATGAAAATTTAATGAGTAAATGAAACAATTTAACAAAAACAATATTTAAAGTGCATAACGCATTTTATAATACTTTTATTGTAATATATCAACAGAAAACTACTAAATGTTTTACAGAATACTCCTTTAAACCCAAGAAAGTTTTGTTTCACTGACTCTTAGTTATCTTACTTCACTTTTATTTACTTTACGCTTAGAATTTTTTTTTTTTTTTTTTTTTTTTTTTTTTTTTTTTGTATAAAGAGCTATTTCAATGTTTATCCGCATAACAATATTCTATTCAATGAATTTGCAGTCTATACAGAAATGTTGATTAATATTGTTGAAGAACACTGAAATATCTGAACATTGAAAAGAACCGCATAGGGATAGCGCTCTATATTAATATACTCGAAGGAACTGCATCTTTTCATTACAGCTGCTTCTCTATATTTCTAAGAAAAGGACACTCATGCGTATATCTTTCAACATCGAAGTTTTATGCCCTTTTAATGGTCGTATAGTGCAAAGTTGGACATTAAATACTTATCCAGTTCATTAAATATTTCACCGAAATTTTTGCTTCGTTATTCTATAATGATGATTTAAAGCATATTTTTCTGTGAGATATCAAATAATTGCAATAATACACTTTGTGCCAATCACCATTAAACGGAAATAACAAATCAGAACGCGTTACGAGATACAACAATAACAGCTCGTCATCAGCTGAACCAACACGTGTCCGTAAGGAGACATAGAGATAAACGTTTAATGGTGATTTATACAAAGTGTATTATTGTAATTAATAATTATCGCCAGCTTTATCGGTGTTATTTCATTAGATATCAAATAGTCAATTTAAGTTTCACTGTACAATTAATTCCTTCTATTAATACTAATCATTTAATCTCACCGAAAAGTCTTAAAAAGTTTTTTTAATGGTTGGAAAAGTGAATTTAGTCTTTGTTTGCAGTAGCATGTGCATTTTAGTTCTAAATATATAAATCTAATAACCAATATTCGTACATGCAAGTGAAAATGTGATTAAAGCGCATTATGTGGTAAAGAAAAGTAACATTTATGTTATAAAACGTTTTTATCACTGCTTAGTCAAATCATAATATTTGAGGCATTCGAAAAACATTTTATTCTAAAAACATTTTAAAGCTTCTATTTAGCACACTGCATAC
Source organism: Maratus speculifer (assembly GCA_964019185.1). Classification (NCBI taxonomy): domain Eukaryota; kingdom Metazoa; phylum Arthropoda; class Arachnida; order Araneae; family Salticidae; genus Maratus; species Maratus speculifer. The sequence goes on along the minus strand of CAXHSM010001319.1, from coordinate 172,156 downwards.
GAAAAATAGGTATCCTTAAAGATTTTCCCTTGAACACTTCCAAAAACATCTGTAATAATAAAATAATATTACCGTATATTGTTTATATAGTCAATAGATTAAGTATAATTTTTTCAAGCGTGGTGGGTAATATTTTCTAAATGATGAAATTTTGAAGTTTTACACTGTTAAAAATGTTGCTCTAGTTTGAAACAAATTTTGGTGCTTATAAGCTGTCACTATAAGAGGGTGAAATCTTATACCAACATTTGGAGCTTCCTATTTCAACCTCATTCCAAGTATTGGAGCTATGCTTCAATAGGAGCTCCAAAATATTGATTCAAGATTTCACCCTCTCACAGTGGCAGCTATTGAGCACCAAAATTTCGTTCAAATTAGGGCAAACATTTTAATAGTGTACCACTGTTGGTGGGAAATATGTCGCTATTTTATTCTTATGAATTTCAATGTAAGTCCAACATATCTGCGTCTCGGGCGAATACTTACAATGCAAATCTAATATTTTTGTAGCACCGCCATTTACTTTGTGAATAGTTCCAATATAAAATCAATATTTATTCATTAGTGATATGTCATTTGTAGTATTTCCGACAGATACAATATTACTAACAATAAACCTGGTTGCACCTTGTCAAGTGTGATTCGGCGATTCTTCTCGTTATCACTATTTCGGAAATAAGTTTTTGGCACTACTACTAATAAAAAACCGTTCCAGTATATTTATATAAAATTTGTAATAATGAATACCAAGAAAATTATAGTATGGAATTGGGGGTTTTAAATAGGTGATTGCTATTTCGAAACAATTTTAAAGAGTGAAAAGTGTTATTATAACTAAGGTGGTCTGGGGTAATAACGCCAGGCGGGGTAATAACGCCAAGTGCTAATATTATGCATAATTATGAAATAATCTGGTAAATGACACCCATGTGCTCTGCGCAGAAGGTTTTTGAGTCATATAAATCGCAAAAAACAGCTTCAAGTTAATTTGTTTCATTTTTAGGTCTTATTGTTTTTACAAGCGACTAAAATTAACGCTTGATCTAAAATTTGCGAGATACGTTTTGTGATGTGAAGGCTATTTTTTTTTTAATCTAGAAATACTTTGTTTATTATATAAATTTGTAGTGAATTTCATGGACTTTCAAAGTATTGTTGAAGATTTTGGATATCTTCTCGAGATAATTTGTAATTTAAAATGTACAGCGCAATAACTATAAGGGGGTAATAACGCCAATCCTTGGCATTAATACCCCGGTTGATTCCCTACAGTGGCCGAGCTACATCCTAAATACTGATTCAAATAAACACAGTTAAACTGTGCAATGTTTCTAATAATTCTATTTAAGCTGTCCTTTTTAAGCAAAAAGAAGCCCACGGTCTGATATTCTTTTGCCTCATCCTCCCCCCCCCCCCCACACCACACCTTTATTTTTCTTACACTTTCACAAAAAATTGAACATTTTCAATAGCTTAGAATGCAATTTGTCAATTTCTAAGTTTGTAGAGTTTGTATTTTTAGAATTGGGAAATCTACATGCAATTATTCCATCTTATTTTATAGTTTTGTTTGCATGGCGTTATTACCCGTATAGGTGGGTAATAACGCCAAATAGCATTGGTCAAGAAATCACGCCATAAAATTTTATGAATACATATCTGTTAAATTATTTTTTTTATATAGATAGTCAATGAGTTGTTGTATCTTATCATATATTTGTTTGCAAAATATAATCTAAAACTGAGCCGTGAAAATTGGCAGAACCTTAACGTTGCGTTATTACCCCAGGGTACCTTAATATGACTTACAATGGGTATTTATTAAGGCCAGTCAAATTCAAAACAGTCAAATTCAGAAATGTCAGTTAAATGTTTAAATTAGTGAAACTATGCAAACAGGGCTTCCAAATGGCCCGTGAACTGAACGTCAATAATTTCTTACAAGAATTTTCTTTTTAGATTTTTCTTGCAAGTTGCACAGAAACAAACTTCAGGAAATGAGTTTAGCGCAAATTTTGTAGATACTTACCATGAAATTGTCTATTAAATAATATTGATGTTCAGTTTGCAGATCATTTGGGAGCCCTGTGTAAATAAACTTTCTTTATTTGAAAATATTGAAATTATGAGGTCCTTTTGGAATATTAACATAATCGTTGGAGCACTCAATTAACCCCTTAACTGCCGAATCTTTTTTGCTAAAAGAAAAAAAATGCCACCACAAATTTTGGAAAATAATCTTCCCTTTATTTAATAGTAAAAGTTTCTTTTTGTTAATAAAGCGAAATTTTTGACAAAAAAAAGTGGTTGTTCGATAGTTAATTTCAGAAATATGCATTTATTTGAGCGAGACGTATATGTACGCCCCTGGGCAGTTAAGGGGTTTAAAAACTTTAAAGTGTGTAAAAACACACTTTTATTTTAGTAAAAATGGGAAATTCTTGCTTTGTATAGAACACTAAGTACACTTTAATTCATAAAACAACATAAATTTTTAAACTACTTAAACTAAAATCTGATGTAAATGAACTTTACTAAAATTCCATCTTTACTATTACTTATTCGCAGTTTAAAGAATTGCAAAATCAACACTCTGAAAAACTCGGAAGAACTTTTGAATCTCGAACTAATTATATTAAAATAAATTTAAAAGCGAAATACGCGAGTCCAAAAACAGAATTTATTGGAAAATAATCGCATTTGCGTCTTAAGAAAGAGCCTCAAAAGACTGTAAAAAACCAGACAAAGTACACCATACGTTTAGATTCATTACTTTTGCACTTTAATAGAGCTAGCGAAACGCCTAACAATTTGCAGACATTTAATGTCTACATCACGCACTATAAAAGTTAAAAGAAGTTAAGAGGAGAAAATATTTAATTAAAGTTATTTTAAATAAATTTTAACTATAATACAACTTTCTTCAGATGAACAAACTTTGTGTGAAAAAAAATGTACACGAGTGTTCTAAGAACAAATTTCTCAATATTTCGTCAAACCATCTTTTACAGACTCTGTTCCTCTTGATCTGCTTTTATTTACGTTTTCTTTTTAATTACTCATTATGATGCCACACCATAATCAATGCTTTTATCAAATTTCTTTTGTTTTCCGTGTTTTCTAGATAGATATTGATAAAATTAAGCATGAGCAACTTAAAACATTTAATCCAACGAGTGTTCCCATAATATCTCTGACGCATGTTATGCACTAAGAGACCGCTACTGGTTGACGATACCTGTCAAATGTCACTTGTCAGTATTGTCAACGCGAAAACATTAAACCAAGATAAGGAAAATTGTAGTAACCCCGTTGCGACGGGAGCATTTTACGAAATTTTTAATGTTTTGTCACCGGTTTTAAAAAGCAAAAATTTGTGCCTTACTGAATGGAGAAAAAGCTGTCAATTAAATAAGGTTAACTTTATAGTAAAACTTTACTGGTGGGCATAAACAAGGATTCTTAAACTCTTTTTGTGGCACGTATACAAGTCGCTCGTTCCTAAGGGGTTAATATTTTGGCCACCTTCTCCTAATTAGCCAATATAGATGCCTTAACTGTTAAAAACTGTTTACGAGACACCACTGTAAGAAAGTATAGTTTAAATATAAGTTATGCAATATAACTAAAACTCTAAACAAAGTTATCTGTTCATCGATAACAAGATCCAAAAATAATAACCATGAATGGAATTTTAAAATTATGCTAGCATAAAATTCTGCCTGCAAAATTATAATAAATGAAAAAAAGAGGTGTAATTATACACTATTTTCTATGCTAAAAATAAAGAAATATATTTTATTTAGATAATAGAATGCATTTAACATAGATATTTATTACACATAAAATGAAATTAATCACAATAACATTATAAAAAACGGACGATTTTATGGAAATACTACTGGTAATTTGGATGCCAGTACAATTTACTGTTTTTTAGTGGAAAAATTCCCGTAAATTCCAGGAAAATACTCAAATTTTTTTGGAATTTACGGACATTTTCCGATGAAATCTGTAAATTGTACTGGAGTCTGAATTAACAGTAGTAGTTCCAAAAAATTGTCCGTTTTTTTTTTTTTTTTTTTTTTTTTTTTTTTTTTTACAATGAATGCAGCTGTTGTCGATACGTAAAATATAAATAAAAAGTTGATTTTATTCGCTATAAAAAATCTCCTTTGATGAACATATATATATATATATATATATATATATATATATATATATATATATATATATATAAGGCTTCCTTTGCAATTCTAAAGTATCTCTATACTAGATCACAGTTAAAGAAATTAGTAACAACTACTTGTATGTTGCATCCTTCGAAAATGAAAAAAAAAAATGTCTGCTACTCATATATATAGCCATGCGAAACATAACTTATATTTTTTTCTTTATTAAGCATTTTGAAAAACTAAGAAGAACATCGATTCTAATGTTACTTCTTTCAATATTTATTTTTTGGGGGTAAAGATTGAATTACTTATAGAATTTTCGGTTTACATTACATCAAAAATTAATATTTTTTCTTCGATTACTGAATTTTTGTTATCTACTAGTTTCGAAGCAACTCGTTGTGTCCCATTAATATTTTATAAGATTCTTCGGGTTTTGATAAGAAAATAGCTATCCATCCAGTCTTTGAATTAAAATTTATGAACCATAAGATAAAAATGTAATTATTATCACTTATAAATCTTAATTAGACTTTTCAATCACCATAAAATTCTTCAAAATGAATCAATTATTTCCGAGTAATTGAGCAACGAATGAAGATTGATTCTCCCTTTTTTTCTATTTTCTCGAAAATTGTTTTGGGTATCGCAATGCGAGAAACTGCAGATTGTATGCAAAATTATAATTTATTAATCTTAATTAGATCTTTTATTCCCCCATGAGATTCCTATAAATGGGCTATTTAATTTCCAAGTTTTTTAGCATTGAAAGATTGATTTTTCAGGTTTTCATCCATTAACTTAAAAATCATTTTAGATATGAAAATTCGAGAAACTGTATTTAAAATTATAAAACATAAATTTTACTAAAAATATATACTAATTTAAATACAGATTATTAAATTTTACACTTATAAAAATAATATATTTAAAATACACTTAAAAATTCGTCAACGTTTCATTCGCTTCGGCGAACGTCGTCAGGATACAATAGAAAGATGTTAAATGCAATTTAAGGTTTCAAAATATAAACACATACGTTTGGGCATGGTTGAGTTGAAAGTGCATAAACCTGCTTTTTAATAAATTATAACATACTATGACAGATTTTATGAATTGAATATGATGAATGATCGTTACAAGCTCGTGTCCCGAGCTTAATTATCGTCAATGGTTTAAATTGCATTTAATATCTTTCTTTTGTATCCTGACGACGTTCGCAGAAGCGAATGATGGATTTTTAAGTGTATTTTAAATATATTCTTTTTATAAGTGTACCATTTATTAATCTGTATTTATTTTAGTACATATTCTTAGTACAATTTATGGTGCAATTGTCCAATTCATAATCATAATTATATAAATTTTAATCAGAAAATTTAACCACCAAAAGTTTCACTCAAATGAATCATTTACTTGGCTTTTTGCTTGATGGATTAAAAGATTGGTTCTACAAAGTTTTCCCCTTTCTTCTCAAAAACTATTATAGAAATCGTTTCTTAAGAAACTGTGGATTGCACTCAAAGTTATCACTTATAAATCTTAATTAGACATTTCAATTGCCATAGATTCCTTCAAATGGATCAATAAGTTCCCGAGTTTATTAGCATTAAAAGATTGACGGTACTTTTAAGTACCATTGAAGAATACTTTATACAGTGCTCAGCAAAAGTTTAGACACTGGTGTTTTTTAACCTTTAAATAGAAAATATGAACACGTAGGTTTTACAGATGGCTATACTTATTTTCAAATATATTTTATATAATGTAGAATAAAAAATAGAAAAATAATGGTTATAATATAAGATAATACATAATTTAACTGAAAAAAGTAAAATTTGCATATTGCAAAAGTTTAGACACTTTTTTGATTTTTAGCCAACTGTTCATCGAAAAATGCAAATTTACAAGTTATGATGTCACATGTCTGAAGTATTTAATTATACCTCGATACAGCATCAGTTAGTGAAGATGCCGCGAGCTAAAAACATTCAATTAGATGAGGTAATTGAAGTAGGAAAGCTGAAATGGAAAGGGAAGACTGTTGCAGAATTTTCAGCAGCATTGAATCGTCGAAAGTGGTCTCTTTATGAGGTAAAGTGTAAGGATGACTCCTTTAAAACAAAGCATAATCTGGAAGATCTTGTGTGACGAGAAAATGAGATGACAAAGGGATTCAGAAACTGACATTTACACAAGTAATGATTGCTAATCACATTAAAAGTTAGTCAGAACTTTCTGTGTCAACGGAAATGATTCGTAGATGAATTAAAAAAACAGGTAAATCAATTTACATGAAAATGATAAAACAATCAGCTCTAAAATATCGTTATAAATTGGCGAGAATTCAACTAACTTGCAAACATACGTCATATGGACCCAAATGGTACGCTATGGTATTCAGTAACGAAAAAAAATTGGAATTTGAATGGCCCAAAAAAAGTGGGCAACTATTGGAATGGCTTAAGTAAAGATCCTGGGACTTATTAAGTCGACAAAAAGAAGGTGACTTTTAAATAATTTGGTCCTCACTTAGCTTTAATGCTCGTATATCTGTGGAGTTATTCATTGGTTGCCAAGCAACACAAGACTACGTACATACGTTGGATTTTAATTTTTAGTCATTTGGGGAACTTTTGCTGATCTAAAGTATGGATTTTAGCTTATGTTGCTTACAAAAGAAAAACTTCGTTTAACTCTGAAAATACTATTGATCTCAACTGGCCGGCGTGTAGTTCTGATCCGGACCCAATCGAAAATCTTTTGTATCATCATATGTCGTAATGTTTATGCAAATTTTGGCTATAATTTTCTTTTATTGAGATTCGAGCTGCTGTTGAACATGTTTGGTTCGAAATAGACTCCCAAGTGACGCAGAATTTAGTTTTTACGATAAAAAGTCACATTTTTGCTCTAACTGCAAACAATGCGAGTGCAACTCGATTTTAATTTGTAGTTATTTTTCTGTAAATACACAAGTTGTCTATACTTTTGCCACAATGTTAATTTTATTTTTTTGTCAATATATTTTATGTAAAAGGTAAAATTCAAAATTTATTGTGTGTGAATAAAGGATAAGTCACAAGTAATATATAACAGAGGAATAACAAACATTCGGTACATAATTCTGAAAATAGAAGCGTAATCGATCATTGTCTAAACTTTTGCTGAGCACTGTATACAACTTATTTATTCTGTCTATTAATAAAAGCTTTTTATTCTTTCTACACGAAACACTCTTCTCGATCAAATTTAGATAGAATAGAGAAACAGTCCAAGCTAAATATTTTCAAAAAGTGGTAGCTTTATTATTCATTTTCGTAATTGTTCATTTTTCACTTTTCTTTCTCTCAATAAAATCATATGAAGCATATTCAACTGCAAAAGCGTCTCCATTTATAGAGAGAGTCATGATTTATTTAAATTCATTGCCTTTTTTAAAGAATTGTAATATTTTCAAAAGAGTAATTTTGGTTAATTAATCGGATTATTTTTGTAAATATCTCACACAAAAATTATAACTACCGATGTATGTAATCCGTTTGAATGAAAAAACACATGTAAATTCCACATTAGTATTATCCAGAAATTCCAGTATACCTTCAGATATTAAAGAAGATAATTATTGAGGTGGATCAATTTCTTGATAAATAAGTCGGTAGATAAAGCGTTAAATACTGTGAAACTGCACATTGTACTGCAGATTGCAGCGGTTCAATAATGTTAATGGTATCAGAAACGGTTGTTCTGATTTCTTTGACTTCGTGTAGCCAAATGGACCTAGTAGAATGGACCATTTACCGCTGATTGAGGGCCAAACCATACTTCATTATAAAATTTATTTTAATGATTAAAATATTTGTTTAAATTGAGATAATATTGCGAAAAAGCTTGAGCTCCATATGTTTATTGTTAGCCTGAAAAAGTTGAAAATAAATTAATTCTTATTATAAAATATCTTCTTTTTAAGTGATTCCTAACTTAGTTTAAAAGTTCTATAAGGTTTGTCTTTCTCCCCGTGCTCGAACCGACGTAAACATACTCGCCTCTTGACATGTAATCTTTATATAATTATGAGGTTTATTACAGAATGCTCTGTTTTGAAAATGAAATGCCTAGCACCTGTAGCTCGTTTACAAGGTCACAGAAGAAGAATTCCACTGGATTTTGGTGTTTAGAGAAAAATTATTTGCAATCAATTTATTTAAATTGCTTATTTAACAATCTCATGTCATTGCATGTAAAAATGAAATTCCTCAATAATATTCTTCTTTGTTTGAAAGTGCTTCATAATCGGTACCTGATTCATAATTTTTCGTTCTTGTTGTACATGTAAACATTAAAATAAATCCAAATAGTTTGAAAAACTTATTTATTTGAAAACATTCGCTGACTTCAATACAGTTCGTTTTAAACCATGTTACTTAACACAGAATTTTCTGTAGATTTGTATAGACTTTACATAAAAACTAATTTTTAAAACTTATTCATATGTTCATTTCAGAATACAGACTGACATAAGTGATATTATCTTCATTTACGTTAATGGATTTCGTTTACTAAATCCTAAACAAAACTGTTATTTTACATATGAAACACCTTTCCAAAATTTACTTAAAAATAAGAACTCTAGATATTTACCATCGTTATTTCATACAAAAGAAATTGCAAAACTTGCTGAAATGAAAAGTGGATTAAATCACATCCTACAAATTCCCCATTTTTATATTATTAAACATCAAAATAAATCAGTAACATTTTTTAAATAAATGTTTCTTTGGAAATATTTCATTTATTACAACGTTATTTATTCAATAGTGCTTTATTTAATATCGATTTTACTTTATGTGTAAACAGTAATTGCACTTGAATGAAATGAATTCATATATTTTGTTAAACATATCGAATGACCCGAACTTCATTTGCATTGAGTAATTCCATTTATTAAGTCCTCAAAAAGCATTACCTCCCTTAAGTAACATTTTGTTAAAAATAAATATAGAAAAAAATAAGAATTCCAAGCATTTACAATCGTACAATTTCGTAGAAATCAAGTTTAAAATTTTTCCGAAATTAAAGCCGTTTAACTGGATATTGGCGAATTTTACTCTTCTAACAATTTACTCGAAGTTTAATGCAACTTAATGATGTATATCAAAGATTTTTCCAAATTAAACTCCAACCGTCTGTGAAGACAAGTTATTTGTAAATTATTCTGCTCTTGAGATTGAATGCTATGAAAAAAAAAAAGACTATGTTCTTCCCTTTTTATCTATTTTGAAAATGCAATTTAAGATGTTCCCATATATTCACCTCATTTTAAGTTCGCTTATATAATTATGTAGTTTCTTGTTATTTGAAAACTGGAATTTTCGAAGAATATATTTAAGATTTGGGAATGTTTAAATATATTTCGGACTTTATATTTTCTTACTCTCAATTATAATGATATATATGAGTTGCATTTCGTATTTTTCCTCGATTATTGCGTGCAATGGATGAATTAACAAATTTTTCGAAAAATGTTCAGTTCGTTTTCTATGTCTATTATCAACAGATTTTTTTTTTTTAATTCTTCTAAAATATTTCTCGAGAAGAAAATAACTTTTTTATTTTCTTTTAGTAATCTATGAATTTAACAAGTCTTTTTTTTTCTTTCAAAATATTTTCGAGGATATACTTTTAAACGCTTCATTTTTCTTTAACAATTGTGAAATATTTCTTTTAAACATAAAATTATACGACAAAAAAAAAAAAAAAAAAAAAAAAAAAAAAAAATAATAATAATAATCTTTTTATTTAAGGATTTCCTGTATTTGGCATTAACTTAAAATATAAAGTAAAACGATACGTTCTATAAAGACTAGATTTAACTTTTAACTGCATAAATTGCCGTTTAGATTTTTGAATATACACATGTTTAAAGATAGAAAACCAACGAATATAAATACACAAATAAAGTATAAGAAGGTAGCAAATAGCTATTTCGAATCTACTATCGAGATTCTTCATCAGTGCAAAACTCAGCGAGCTAAAAATAGCAAAACTGAGCAGAGATACAGAGACGCAGGCTTATATACCCGCTATGGGAACAATCCCGCCTAAAGAAAAGCAACGAATGAGAAGAAAGCAGCCAAAACCACTGGGTGGATAAGTAGCGACATCTATCGGAGAACAAGCAAAACAATCAAATCTAAAGCACCCCATTGATCGCTTAGATAACTGGGGTATTTACCAAATTTCTTGCCAATGTGGTCTTTCTTAAATTGGTCAGACTAAACGTACTCTCAGATTTCGTTTAATGGAACATAAAAGGTATGTCAAAAATCAGGAGCTTAAACGTTCCTCTATTGCTCAACATTGTTGGTCTTCACAATATAAGTTTAACTTTTCTTCAGCCACCATCATCCATAAATGGCCTTCCATTCTTGAACTTGATTTTTGGGAAGCTTACCACATCATAAAAAATTCTCACTCCTTAGTCAATGACTTATCTAGTACTCCTTATTTTCCAAGTATTTGGAAATCTCGCTTTTCTCTCGCTTTTTAGTTTTTGTTTTGCTTGTTCTCCGATAGATATCGCTACTTGTCCACCCAGTGGTTTTGGCTGCTTTATTCTCATTCGTTGCTTTTCTTTAGGCGGGATTGTTCCCATAGCGGGTATATAAGCCTGCGTCTCTGTATCTCTTTGCTCAGTTTTGCTATTTTTAGCTCGCTCAGGGGGGTACCATTTAAGCGATGCGTCAACTGTAAGGATTTCCTAGCTGCTCGCGCATTACGTCACGAAGAGGACAAATTCGCCTCGCATGGCTCGTCTCAACAGTATTTTCTAAGCTGTTCTGCATTGGATTATTTTTGTGAATGATTTTATGTATTATATTTCTTTAACAGACGTTTTGAAAAAAAAAAAAAACTAGTGAATGCGCTACATTAATCTCTAATAACTCCTGGAAAATCATCTTAAAAGAAAAGAAAAAGAAAAAAACCTAGTAAATACGCTCACTCCCACAAAATCGCAACGATGAACACTAAAATCACAGAGGAAAAAATTTACTAAATTAGGCTGCAATTTAAAACCGAATTCTTTTACGAATGTCAAAAAATTTCTGCAATACACAAAAATCTCTAAAAACTGCCTAAAAGAATCGTTAGAAATTCCAAATAAACTTTAATAAAACGGAAAAAAAGAAAGAAAAAACATTTACTTAATAGAGCTAAAATATTAAACCAGATTTCTTTCTCAACTGCCGACAAATCGACATACAATAAATTTTAAAGGAAAAAAAAAAGAAAGAACTCGCAGATGAGAAAATCTGTTATTGTTGGCGAAAAATTTTTAAATGTTTTTTTAACCTCAAAAAATTGCACGGAACGTTATAAAAAAAACCTCTAAAAATCGCATGAAAAATTCGTGAAAGATACAAAAATCTCTGCACGAATTCCTATTAAACCATTGTTTAATCCAGGGTATGGGCCGGGGAGGACGCTTCCCCCCCGGAGGATTTGAGATTTTGAATTTCCAATGGTCAAAAAGTGCAACTGTGAATCCAAAGTCCCCCCCCCCCCCCGGAGACACAGAAATCCTCCCGCTGGAAAGTGTCTGAATTCAGTACTGGAATAAACTTAATTGAAAAAAATGACAAGATCTTGTCATTTAAAATAATAAATACAAAAAAAAAAAAAATAATAATAAAGATAAGAAATTAAATTAATATATTAAGCTGAAAAAAAAAACTGGACTCCTGATTTTAGTGTTTTAGCTCTGTTCATTAATTAGAATTTATTATATGTATTAATGTCTGTTAGAGGTCTGCAATGGCCGGAATTTCCAGTCCCGGCCCGTTCTGGCCCGACGCGTTTTCGACTGTTCCTAAAAAGAATCAGATTTTTATCATATATTTAAAATTTCTTTAAAGAATACTGCATACATGTCTATTTAAAGATTTTACATTATATTTTACTGGAAATATGCATTAGCAACATTAATGATTATTTAGATTCTTAGACTTTCAACATTGAAATAAGGATTCATTTAAAAATTAGAATAAAAGAAAAAAAAGTTTAAAACATCGTAAATTTTGAAGTTGTATAATAAAAGTACATTTATGTAAATATTTCTATATCATCATTTTACTAAAGATTCCAAATCCAAATTCATTGCTACTTTCTGAATTTTTTTTTCTTTTTTCTTTTAACGCATAAGATTAGCAGATGTTTTTATTCAGAAACTATGTAATCGAATGGCGTTATCCATTTTTTGATACAAACAATTTAAGAAAATACTGTCAAAGTTAGCGTTTTCAAAAGAGTTCCGGAAGCGACAGCATGGAAAGGGAGAAAAATCTACAACCAGTTGACAAGAATCTCTTATATCTCAACAACGTTATATTTTATTTACCAAAAATGAAAAACGGTATTCGATTCCCAATCCTTTCAACAGTCAAGTTCGTCAATTTTATACTTATACAGTTAAAAATTAGTCAGAAAATGTCCGTCGTTGAGAAATGAATTTAAGAACCACCAAGAAGTATACATCCAAAGATTATGTTAACATAAGTTCTTTTTCTTTATTAATAATTTTACAAATCATGTTGTCTACCCTACACATCTATGTCAAAAAATTTCTGCAGTTCGCAAAAATCTCTAAAAACTGCCTAAAAGAATCGTTAGAAATTTCAAATAAACTTTACTAAATGAAAAAAAAAAAAAAAAAAAAAAAAAAAAAAAAAAGCATTTACTTTATAGGACTAAAATATTAAACCAGATTTCTTTCTCAAATGCCGACAAATCACCATACAATAAATTTTAAAGAAAAAACCCCCTCAGATGAGAAAATCTAATGGTTGGCAATATAGAAGGAAATCTATTATAGTTGGCTAATCTATAAAAGTTGTTAAATGTTTTTTTTTTTTTTAACAATTTCAAAAAATGGCGCCGAATGTTATAAAAAAAACTCTAAAAAACGTATAAAAAATTCGTGAAAGATACAAAAATCTCTGCACGAACTCCGAATAAACCATTGTTTAAGGCCCCTGTCCTTGCTCGAGGAAACGCTCGCGAGCTAATGCTATTCCTATGGGGAAGCATTTTTCTAATAACTCATTCGCATTTTGACATTTTTGAATAATTTTTTTTTGCATTGGATAGCTGAGGTGCATGCGGACAGTGCACCTTTTTTACTTTTTCGATTTTGGTTGCAGATATTTTATTAAAAAGCACTTTCAGTTTCGAAACCGGTTTTGAAAGTGAAACTAACTTTGTAAAAAATATCTGCGACCAAAATCGAAAAAGTAAAAAATGTGCACTGTCGGCATGCACCTCAGCTATCCAATGCAAAAAAAAAATTATTCAAAAATGTGAAAATGCGAAAGAGTTATTAGAAAAATGCTTCCCCATAGGAATAGCATTAGCTAGCGAGCGTTTCTTAGAGCGAGGACAGGGGCCTTAATCCAGGGGGTGGTCCGGGGAGGACGCTCCCCGCCCCCTCGGAAGATTTGAGATTTTGAATTTTCAATGGTCAAATTTTATAAAATAATAACATAGAAATTTTATAACTAAAGTTATTTAAAATTTTTCAGTTTTTAATATTTTTGAAATTCATTTGAAACTTTGTATTTATTATTGTTATTTAAATACTATAATGTAAAAAATATGTATACATATTTTTTTCATGATAGAATGTTTAATTACAGAATAAAATTAATGTATTATTTTGATCCTGAATGTGAATTTTATTTAATGTATTCTTTATGATAAAACAAAGTTTTTATTACTACTGCTGTGTACTGACATTTCTGTAATTAATTGATTCATTTTATTTTACAATAGTTTAAAAGTTTTCATCTGTATTTTTAAACTTTTTTTTTTTTTTTTTTTTTTTTTTTTGCGAATTTGAAGTATTTGAACCGCGTACCGCGAAATTATTTAACCATTATGCATTTTATATTTAATTAAGCAATCTGTTTTTTAACAAATTACTTTAAATAGAATGGTTTCATTCTATTTACTTTCGAAGATCTGCTTTTAAAAAATTATTTACATCATTTTCTTCGTTTTACCCATCTATTTACATTATCACGGCTGATCCATCTCCGTTTTTGTCCTCTTGGTGACGTTTCACTCCCGCTCTACTCTGATTGGCTATCCTTCAAATGGAACAACCTTATGATAGAAAAACCTTGAGCTCGCTGAGTTTTGCACTGATGAAGAATATCGATAGTAGATTCGAAATAGCTATTTGCTACCTTCTCATACTTTATTTGTGTATTTATATTCGTTGGTTTTTTATCTTTAAACATTTGTTCACAAAGGCTTTATTTGCTATTTTAATATACACATGTTATGCTTTCAACTAGTTTAAAAATCGAAATGTACAGAAAACTATTGATGGTGTTTTTTTTTTTTTTAAACTCGACTTGTGGGATAGTGTTTCATCTAAACTGATTGGTAACCATTAATGTAAAATGTTATCGTTTTATTATACATTTTTAAAGAATAAAAAGATAATTTTCTTTTAAACTACGATAAAAGAAATTTTCTATTAAACTATGTAGATACTTTTAAATTATAAGATTAATTTTTAACACAGTTATTCAAATGGAAAATAAACCATAACTAAACCATAGTGGGTGAAAAATATCCGGCCAGGATTCGGCCTAAACGGAAAGTTCAGCGTTAATCACCGGTGATTGACGTGGCACTCAACGTGTTAACACGTTGAGTGCCAAGATGACTGACACAGATATTCCCTCTTAGGCCACGTCAGTCACCGGTGACTGACAGCGTAAAATATGATATAAAACTCAAAAATTTACATTGTTCTAAGCCATTATTAACAAAGTATAATCTTTAATAAATAAAAGTTAAATAAATTTTAAATAAATTTTCAGTAATTACTTGAAAAAATAATGTTTTTATTTTTATGTCATATTTTATACTGTGAGTCATCGGTGACTGAAGCAGCCTAATGGAAGGTTTAGTGTCAGTCACCGGTGACTGACGTGTTAAGGATGCTGATCACCCAGCTTCCGAATTCCCTTCCGTAATCTAAAGTCTATGGGTGCTTTATATAAAAGTAAAAGTTAATAAATTAAAGTAAAAGTTAATAAGTTAAAAGTAAAAGTTAATAAGTTAAATATAAAAGTTAATAAGTTAAATATAAAAGTTAAATAAATTTTAAATAAATTTTCCAAAATTAAAATTTTAAATGAATTCCCTTCCGTAATCTAAAGTCTATGGGTGCTTTATATAAAAGTAAAAGTTAATAAATTAAAGTAAAAGTTAATAAATTAAAAGTAAAAGTTAATAAGTTAAATAAATTTTAAATAAATTTTCAGTAATTACTTAAAAAAATAATGTTTTTATTTTATGTCATATTTTATACTGTCAGTCATCGGTGACTGAAGCAGCCTAATGGAAGGTTTAGTATCAGTCACCGGTGACTGACGTGTTAAGGGTGCTGATCACACAGCTTCCGAATTCCCTTCCGTAATCTAAAGTCTATGGGCGCTTTATGCACTCGTCATATTTAAAATATCTCCTCAGGAAGTTAATATTTTAAATCTTTTTTTTTTTTGTACTTAAAGGATGTCTATGTCTATGTTAGTTCTCAAACTGTCTAAAATCTAAGCGTAATTTTATATTTTATGTTATAAAAACTGATGAATTGTGAGTAAGATTTTAACACTGCATAATAAAAAAAATTAAGCTTATGTTTAAGCACATGCGAGAGCCAACTGTCGAAAATCGTTGTCTTTCCCATGTAACAAAATGCTTCAACTTGCTTAGTTCACCTTTTTGGCCATTCCTCTATCAAATTGTGCCCTATGTTTGATGTGGTTTTTGCTTTGAGGCCTTTAGCAGCAATGGCTTTCGCCTCGAATGATCCATAACACATAGACAACTATAATACAGAACAATTTTATTATTCATCACATATTTAATACACTACAAAGGGACAAACACACCATCCATGTTTTACCGTGGATTCGAACCCGGAACCTTCGTGTGGCAGTAGCCGCTATTGATCAAGCCACTGGGGCAAGATTGTGCCCTATTTTCATCTTAGCATATATAGCTTACAATGCCATCGGACATCAGAGACTTTCGGAATTTTTTTTATATAGATTGTGTAATGGGAATCTTATTATGTGGTCCAAACGGAAAGACAGACAAAATTGATTTAGCACTTAAAGTGTTAAATGTTAATTGGGTGAATTTGTCCTGCAGTGTTCATCCGGGATAGCTCAGTTCGATTGGCGGCTTCAGCCGATATATCATCGATTCAAATACAGGTCCGGACATCTGTCACCCTCTTTTAAATTTACAAATTTTTATATACTTTACAACTATATGAGCTGTTCTTAAAATGCATTCATAGATTTTAATACCTTTGGCATTAATTTTTCAAATGCAAATTGGCAAGAATATAAATAGTATATAAAAAAGGCCATGTAATAAAATCAATGTAAACATTTCCGGTGAGATGCATGTTTTCATATACGTGATGGTATCGCAAAGTTTCAATTATAGGGGAATATTTTTATATTTTATTGACACCACTATTTTTAAAGACTAAATTTCGTAGTATATTTCATTTGCAAATGCTGCAAAGCGTATATAAAAGATTTTTGTTCTGAAAGTGCGAAGTAGTATTAAAATAAAGAAGTAGTAAAGAAGTAGTATTAAAATAGTCTGTAATTGAAAATTTGCGTCACCCCCCCCCCCTTTTTGAAAGTTAATAACTTTGGGACCGGTGTTTAACATATGAATTTTATTCGGTTGCACCACATTTTTTAATCAGTTGCCTTTATTTATTTATTCAAGTAAATCACCCAAATATAAAAAACAAATTTTAATTTTCTGTATTACGAAATCCAATAGCTATAACCAACTTTATTACCATAAACGACTGCTATACGCATACACATATCTACAGTATTGTGCGAATAATGTGAACACAAATACTTTTTGTACTTTTACATGTTTTCGTAGTTGCCAATGTGTATCTGTCAAATTTAGAAACTATTTTTTTCTATTTTACTACGGCATTTAGTGAGTAGCAACGTATTTCAATTTACAGACATATTGCTTTTGATATTAGTACGAATATCGAGATTTTTTTAAGTTGTTTTACTATAAGGCTGTAACAAAACTGTTCTAATAATTTTTTCCTTCTTTTTTCAGAAGATGAATACTTTTTCTAAGAAGCGCACAAAGATTCTTACTTTAATTGTGTTCTTAAATCAAAAAAGGCATCTTTGTGACATAAGTTTTAATTCAATTTTGTTCGGAAATTCATGAAACTAGCAGGTGTTGTTATTCAGAAACTGTCTAATTACACTCAATTTTATGTTTTTTTACAAACACGCAATAAACCTTCCATAATAAGCCTTCGAAGTTGATGTTTTTGAACTCATTTCACAAAGAAAACAGAAAAACTGGTCGAAAAGCAGGAGAAAAGCGAGTGATCACGCGATCAAAATAGATTAAAATTGGATAGGTAATTTAATGATCGTAAAATGGAAAACTAAGTTCGATTTGAAATTGCTTTTATTAGTCAGGTTTCCAATTTTATATCTTTCTGTGGAAAAATGAATTTCTAAATGTGTCAAAACGTTTTGCGCTTGTTGAGCAGAGCAGTTGACAACAACCTTAACACTAAAATCGCCATTAGGGGTCATTTTGACCCCTGCCAAATTGTAAAATAGCGGATTCGAACCAGAAATATCTTGATAAGATTTGTTAGCTATGTAAAACACGAAAACAGGCTAATTAAATAAGTTAAATATTTTTAAATAAAAATTCTGGTGTCAAACAGTTTTTTATAAAATTTGCATAAAATAGCCGGCGGTTCTAGTGTTAAGTGAACACACATTAACCCTTTCCGGCGCAAGCAAATTCTATTAGTAAAATGAGAAATCGTCGATTGACACCGGAGTTTATAAAGGACTTGTCTAGATATTACGAATTCCTTAATTTAAGCTTTTATTGTAAAAGCAAAATTATATTAAAATATTACTGGTGCCGTTTGCAAGTTTGGAATTAAAATTAGGTGTTGCCGGTCCGGCAACACTGCGCAAGAAAGGGTTAATGGCTCAAAAATGGTATTGCAAAAAATGTTGCGTGAGTTTAGGAGCTGTAAAGAAGATTTTGAAACAAAAGAACACTGGGAAAATTGATATGAATATAAAGGGGAAATGTGGAAGAAAGAGAACATCGAGAAAAAAAAAATATCGCCTTCACCTAGTATGTATAGTTAGTCACTTTCGGAATACCTAAACTAGAAACATAGACGACCGAAAAAGGTGAATAGGATACAACAAATCCGAATAGACGAAATGATCTGGAACGTCTACTTTCTTGTTCTCTAGGTGACAAAGCGATATTGAATCGTTTCAGTAGCGAGAAATTATACTGCATTTTCGGTGCGTTCGTAATTATATAAATACGTAGCAACAATAGTCGTCGTCTGATCTGTCCATATATATGTCTGCCTCTCTGTAAATCTGTCTGCCCGCGCTTAACAGACACAAAAACTGCCCAACCGAATCTTTTGAAATTTTAAATATATATTTGTGGCAGAATCCTTTTGTGTCATTTCAAATTTTAGTAAAATCGAATACATAGTTCAAATAAAGGAACAGTTAAAATTTTTCCGTTATATTACGGCCGATTGGATAAAATAGTTTCAAGTGCTTTTTAATGATGTTACACCTGTTGAAACATAATGAAATATGCATTTATGAAGGGCATTAAAATATACATTTTGTAGAATATCCCGTACAAAGAATATTTGTTATTCATTTGCAGGGCACCACAAAAGAATTCCGCTATATAATGGTATAGGAATGAACATTGAAATTAATTTGAACTATTTTACGCATAAAAAAATCAATATACCTTGCTTAGGTTTATTACAAGTTATTTTCTGTGGTAATCGAAAATGCATTTCGATATTATTGAATTAGATATATTATATTAACTTTTGACGTAAGATTTTTTTTCTTTCATGTTATATTTTAATTTGACCATTTTAAATTATAATACACGATATCCTTTTTATATATGTGAGAGTTTTTATGGTTTGTGGAAATAATTTATCTCGTTCGAATTAGAACTATTTTATTTAAAATTTCAACGATACAGCCATAAATCATGAGCGTTTGATGAGGTTTGGAGGATGTCTTCGAAGCCGTAAATATTATGTAAAATCTAGCTACGGCTTCGAAGGAAGGATGATTGTCTGCAATTTTGTGATCGCGACTTTTGATAGAGAATATGCCAGTTTTTTTCACGTATGTTGGGACGAAGTCAATTTGGCGGAAACTTTAACTTAAGGGTGTATTCGAAAAAATACTTTTTCATTCTCAAAAGCTCGAAGTTTTCTGATACAATTTCAGACGCATTTTTTAAAGTAGAAACATGAAACTTGCTGAGGAGATTTTTGAAGAGACGTATAAGGTGCCGTGTGATGTCATTTTGCGCTCAATTCATTCGAATTTGATTTATAAACAATCACCTTCTCAGCATGAAACTTTTTTCGTTCACAGATCTCCCGCTTTGGAAAATTCGAATGAAAAGGCCAAATTTGACTACATTTTTTCTAATATTTTCTGCATTTATCACAAAATTGACAGACGCAGCACCTTATAAAGTTTCTAAATAAGAGAATCTGCGCGTTTGTTGCATTTGATAGCAAAAGTGAATTAAAAAATAAATCGTAAAATAAGCAGTGTGAAAACATTTAATTTAATATGCAGTGATTTTAGCACAATTTCCGCGGCTGTACTCATACAGGCCTCAGCCAAAATTAAATGCAGAATAAGTCCACATTTTCATGTATGAGGATAGGTATAATTTTCTGTCTAAAACTATTGGATGTTGGGTTAAGGTAACAATTTAAGGGGATCCAAGACACATTTCAAAATATTTTTTATTTATTGAGTTAAAGTTTTGAAATCTTATGTGATGGAGCAATTTGTATAGAAAATCACACGACAAAACTTCTCATAATTTAAAAAAATAAATAAAATTTACAATTTGTTAAAAAAAAAAAAAATGGGGCAATTTAAAATCGTTATAACTCGAAATATAATTTGTAGTATTATAGTTCGAATTATATTTCAGTTGATTTAAACTTGAATAAACAGAAATATATAAGCTTTAATTTTGATTTACCATTTAAAAATATTAATTGAAATTGAAATTAAAAACATTTAAATTGCAAATTTGAACAAAATTGTGAAGTAAAAAATTTATCATATTTTTTTTTAATTTGCTGAATCAAAATTAAAGTAAAACAATTGAAAAAGCCATGTTCGAAATTTGAAACATTTAGCTTTAACGCTTCTCAATTTATAGCAATTTAAATGAGAGATATGGTGAAAAAAAACCATAATGAAGAAAAGAATTTTCGCAAAAAGTCGTTTTTAAATCAGCCATTTCTTAAAAGCTTCATTGTGGAAACAAACTAATACATAAAAATGGTTAATTTAATGAAAAAAACAACTCTATCTTTAAATATATTGACTAGTACTATACGAAATTTCTGGTTATATAGTGCCTAAAATCTCCTGAATCCCTTGATGCTTAAGAATCATGTATGAATTAGAAAATAACTAATCTATAAATTTTAGACTAAAAGTGCGATTCTTAAAGTTTAATAATTTTCATATGTATATGTATGTGTGTTTATTTATATGTGTAAATAATTTTTTGCTTGTGTTTAGATTATTTATTAGCAATGATAATTTTTTTTAAAAAAACTTTTTTCTTTATATTAGAAATTTTTAAATAATTTTCATATGTATACGAATGTGTGTTTATGTGTAAACAATTTTTTGTTTGTTTTTGAATTTTTCATTAGCAATAATATTTAAAAAAACCCTTTTCCTTTATATTAGGAAATTTTAATCCATATGCTGAGAATATAGTACAAAAAATGTACTTAGAAATACCAATAGAAGTACCTGGATTAGAGAAAAAAAAATAAAAAAATAATTGAAATTATTTGGTTATTTTCAATGAAAATTAACGATTAGATTTGAAATCATTATTTCATTCCAATCGCTAGCTTGCAAATCCACAACAAGCATTATTAGCAACACGCAATTTCAGATAAGTTCTAAATTTTAATTAAGTTACATAGCTGTTCTCTTGTAACTACGAGTTTAATTAAGTTACATTCACAGAATATTCCAAAAGCTAATGAAATAATAATTACACTATGTGACACTTTTTGCACTGTCACGGGATTTCATATTATAAAACTTCAAATGCTTTTTTAAAATTTAAAATTTGATTTTCGGCATAATATTGCTCAAAAACTTCTATCCAAATTAAGAAATTTTTGTAATATTAGTCTTTAGAATAGTTTTTGGAAACATACGAATAATACAAAGTTATACAAAGATACTGCATTTACAAATTATTCGATGCAATACTTATTGAATTACTAATACAGTATTTTAACATATTGTACTGAAACGTCTATGTATCTATTAAACGCGTGCGAAAAAATTTTACGCATAAAAAGGGTACAGCAAAATTCGAATTAATTATTATTTTAATTAATTTTATGATAACTATTCAATATCAAGTATTAATCAATATCAAATTGAATTCAATTGAATCAATTGAATATCAAGTTTTTGTTTGTTTGTTTGTTTTTTTAGAAAAATTTATATGTCATATTAGAAAACTAACGTTTTATATTTTGTCAAAATCATAAATAAAATAACATTTTTCTAACTTGTTCCGAATTGAAATTATAATAATGGATCGACCTTTTTCTTGTAATATAAAATAATAATAATTTCAAGGTTTTTTAATTAATATTATAGAAATGTATAACGCAATATAAATACAAAAGCATAATTTAGAATTTATTATAAAAGACAATCGAAAAATTGCCCAGTTCAAAATTATAAAAAATACTCCAGTACCGAAACAGAGAGTAAATTATTTATACTTTCTGAGTAGCATTACAACATTGAAATTCATATAGCAGCTAAAATTCCGACTGTTCATGCTGTTACCGGCAACATCCTAAGATATGGTGTAAGAACGATCTCAAAATTTCCGAATCTCAAACATATTTATGAACGTGTCTAATATGTTTGAATGAAGAAGAAAATATCCAAACATTCCCAGTTCTGACTAAAAAGAACAAGTTATAAATAAAATATTGCAGTCATAAACAAAGAGTGTGATAAGTTTTTCTTCGCATTTCAGTTTTCCAGTAGGATTGCATAGAAGATGTTGATGAACTTAAATCAAAATGATTTTTTTTTTCACACGTTTTCGTTCACACTTTCACAAGAAATATCTATGTATATTCGTTTAACCCATTAACGCCCGAATTATTTTCTTCGCTAAAATGTAAATTTTGTATTTCCCACCCCTTTTAAAATCAAATTAACTTTTATCTAAATTTGTCGAGGATTCTGTCTCGTGAAAGAAGGAATATATTTATCTTCCTCTTTACTGGTGGGAAAACTGCTTTCTTGTTGTTTTTGTAACCGTCCTCAAAAGAGGACGCTGGGCGTTAATGGGTTAAACCCTCTAAACTCTGGGGTGTATATTTCATCAAAATTCCAAATGTCACATTGGCACCAGTATTTTGTAAAGAAAAAAATCGGCTAACGGTCTCATTTCCAATTAAAATATACCTCTGAATTGAAATTTGAGTGAAATATAGGTTCATGAAAAATCGTAGAATGTGGAAAACAGGATTACAAATATCTCGGCAACTAATAATCCGATCGACTTTGTTCTATATGAAAAATGTGTGTTATTTTATTGCCTTTTACACGGAAAAAAATGTATTAAACCTTTTTTAAATAAATTTGGTTGAATTTTCTGGTGCCATTGTGACATTTCGGAATTAAAATTAGGTGGTAGAAAATTCTACCATCAGAGCTCAAGGGGTTAAACGTACCAGTAAGAAACAACAAATACAATTTTTAAATTAAAAAATTTTTACTTTCAGTAATAAGACTTTTTAAAATTTCCAATCAGATTTTCCAGGCATCCCGTGTCTTAAGGGTAAATGTGGAAATTGATCCTAAAATAATTTCATCCACGCAATACAAAATTAAAAACAAAAATGCGCTCTGACCACATTTAAGTCATCAAGAATTTCATGCGCTTAGCAGAAAAATTATAATCATTTTAAACTTTCCATATTACAATTAAAACATTGTTTTTCTAATTTGAACACTTGGCCAACACTGCTCTTAGTTTGAGTTAGTTTCAGTCAGTATATAAACCTCATTGAAAAAGGAAAAAAAAGTGAAATTGAATAAAACCACAGCTTGTGTTGCATTTTTACAAGACTATAATAATGGGGTTACTTACAACTAAAATTCATAAGGCTAAATAGTTGGCCATAGCAGCCAAGTTTCAGATTCTTTAAAATCAAGCAATCGAACTTTGAAAAAGAGAAATTTTAAAATAAAAGTTTTATTTTTTGCATTGTTTATGAAATTCTGGTTGAAATTTGCTTATTTCATTTGGAAGAAAGGACGTGTGCTGGCAGTAATTAATACATTTGTAAAAAAAAAAGATATAAAATATCCCAATGGCCACCATTATCTCATCTTACTATACCGAGCTGTGTTTATGAAATTTAAATGTCCCACACAGGATTGTTATTAATTTGATTTTGCAAAGCGGTGGTTTTATACTGGTTTTGTATATTGATTCAAAATTAAAGGAGGAACTTAAATAAAGGTATTTTATATCTATTAACGTAAGGTCCAATGAAAGAGATTAGGTTGGAAACTCAAGTTGATGCTCCCGTTTAGTTCAATGATATTTATTTTCACCTCCGGCCAGAAGGGAAATTTAAGAGTTAATTCGCCCGTTGAAGGTGGACCCTGTCACTGAGAAAACAATTGACGATTTTAAGAAGTGGTGTTTAATCGGGAGAATGGAAGGGGGACAGTACCCCAGTAGCCAAACAGTATTTGACCAATATTGGCTACATCTTGGAGCAATATTGGCACATTTGCACAATATTGGCATGAAATATTGCTTCATTATTGGGATGTTTACATTTTGCCCTTATTTAGCCAATATTTGCTGCCAATATTGCGGTTTTATTGGAAATATTGCCAATAAAACGATAATATTTGTTAAATATTGGAATTTCATTGGAAATATTTTCAATAAAACGCAAACATTTGTAGAATATTGGGGTTCTATTGGCAATATTTCCAATGAAACCCCAATATTGGCATAATATTGGCTGCAAATATTGGTTAAATAAGGGCGAAATGTAAACATCCCGATATTGGAGCAATATTGACGTTTTATTGGCAATATTTCCAATAGATGAAATATTGGCGCAACGTTGGAGTAATATTAGTTTGCTACTAGGGTAAGTTTGGAAAGTCCTAATGCTTGATGATTTAACAAGGCGTATATAAAACTTTATAAATCTTTTATATGTATCTTAAAAAAGTTATGAAATATTACATAAACTTTTCTCTACTAAACTCTGTTTCTTAAATTGTCATTTAAATTTATTTTTTACAGAAATATAGTTTTAATCATTTTAAAGTTATGCAAGGCATGAGAAAATAAAGATCTTTTGGAAATTTTCATGTTTTTTTAATGTGAGTTACGCGAATTTTTATATTATTCGTTTCTTACATTTTCCCACTTGTGTGTATATATCTTTGCATACTAATACACAGGTGGAAATTGATTTATGAAAAAACGGTTTTTTGACAAAAACTTCTATAATACTCATTAAAAATGAATAAAATTTCATGGGATATACATAGTACGCATGACAAATATGGTACAAAAATAAATTTTCACACATAATATTAAACATAAACAAAAAATCAAAAATTAAATTTTCGTAATATGCGAATATGGAAATTGATTTATGAAATATCACATTTCATTGGTTATTCTGAAGCAATGTGACAAAAATTTGCATAAAACAAGGTAACGTGACCTACAAAGTAGACATAAAAAGCGTTATGCAGTGAAAGCAATACGTTTCAGTTACAGTTTTCGCGATGGGTAAACGAAAGATTTTGTCTAAGGAACAAAGAGGTAAAATCGGCGCATATTTAGAATGTGGCAAGTCTGTCCCGGAAATTAGTAAACTAATTAAAAGATATGTTGATGTGATATATAACTATAGGAAAGATCCAGCAAATTATGGCAAAAATTTTAACAAAAAAGGTAATCCACGTTTAAGCAGGAGAGAAGAAAAAGGGGATTCTTCAACTTGTGTCAAAAGCTGGTCACCGTTCAAAGCAGATTTGTGCAGATCTATCCCTGCCTGTTACTTCTAACAGAGTTAGGCAAATTTTACATTCTTCACGGAGCTTGAGATGGTCGAAAATGAAGCCGTGTCCAAAGTTACTTCTGTGTTAGAAGCAGATGCGTTTGCAGTATTGCGAGAAGTACATGAAAATGGGTGACAATTGAAAGAAAGTCATTTTCTATGACGAAAAAAAAAAATAATTTGGATAGCCCCGATGGTTTGAGGTAATACTGGAGAGATCTCCAAAAAGAACCGAAATCTACATTCAGCGGACATTTTGGTGTCGGAAGTTTGATGATTTGGGCAGCGATTGTTTATGATGACAAAAGTGAAATTGTATTTTTAAACGGTCGTCAGAACTGTTTTGATTAAAGTTCAGTTTTAGAAAATTCACTTCTTCAATTTGAATGGCAATATTATGGTTTAGATTATATCTTCATGCAAGATAATGCAAGTTTTCAAGAATTGAATATTGTTCTTTTAGATCATGCACTTATTAGTCCTGATCTGAAACCCATAGAAAACGTTTAGGAACAGCTTATTTGAATGGTTTATGCAAGTGAGATGCAGTAAACATCCCTTGTAGATTTTAAAGCTTCAATCTGTTAAAACTGGAAACTAATTGATCAGAAATGCATCCAAAATCTTGTTTTATCAATGCCATATAAAATAAAAGAAACTCTAATGAATAAAGGCGGCTTTACTGATAATTAATTTCAATTAAATGTGACATTTCATAAGTCAATTTCCATGTTTTTATGTTACTAAAATCTTATTTTTGATGTTCTATTTTAGTTTATTAATTTGTATGATATTTTATTTCTATATTATTTGATGTACAAAGCATGTATAATATATGAAATCTCATTCATTTTTATTTAATATTATTAAAATTTTGATTAAAAAACCGTGTTTTCATAATTCAATTTCCACCAGTGTGTGTATATATATATATATATATATAACATAAATTAATCGGACATGTAAGGTCTTTTTTAGAATCAAAAAACAGAAACTGTTTTACAAAAATTCATTTTGAAACCCTATGTTAATATAATGGTGAAAATGTCAAAATCTTGCCGACTAAGAAATTTAATTAATGAGAAATTCCCAGAAAAATATACTAGAAATATTTAGGTAAATTTACTTTAAACATTCTAACTTTCGATTTCTTTGGCTAATCAGTAGTTTTTAATATGAAAAAAATAGGGAAAAGATAACAGTTGAAGATTCGGCGATAAATTAGCTCTTTTCAACATCTAGTATTCACCAATACATTAAGGAGAGAAAAAAACAAAATCTTCAATAAAAGACGCATAGTTACGTTTTTGTACAATATACCTAGCGTTCCATTTTTGAGGCGCTTCAAATTTTAGTAAATTTGTATAAATTTTCTTAAGATTATCTGAAATAATTATCTATAAATGCCTTTATCTGTTACCGACAGAGGACAGCATAAGATTGATAATTATTTGTTTAAAATAAAGGTCTTTTTCGGAGAACAGAATTTTCATTTTTCAAGATGGCGAAATGTAAAAAATTGATTTATTTGTGGGTATTTTCTGCCAATTATTCATAGCCAAAATTTTAGCTTGTAGACTTTTTTGAAAAACGTATTTCTTTAAATTGTGAAACTATATCTTTAACTCTGCTTTTGAATCATTTTTGTAATGCCTTTAAAATACAGGGCGCTAGCCACGGATGGATACGTATTTTTATTAGCCATTTAGAGGATCTCGAGACGATTATGAAACAAATTTTTGTTAAGCCTCAATTAGGAATAGTCTTACTTTTATTTTTGATTCTATTTTTATTTTTATTTTTGATTTTACTTCTATTTTGATTTTCTTGATTTTTATTACTAATATTTATAATGTTATTAGTCTCTGTAAAGAAACAGATACATATTTTTAGCAATTCATAAAAATATTAATTATAGTATTAAAAAACAATTTAAAACTTTTTTTATATTAATTTGGACGAAACATATGATTATGTATATTATATCATTACAAATACAGGTTGTCCAGCAAATAAGACCCCGATTTCAAAATTAAATTTCTCAAAAACAATGATCGATAGAATTATGCGGTTTATGTATTGGGTTAGCTGTAAAAATCACATACACGTTTCGAACGGTGACTATTTTGAAAAGATTGTGTACTGATTGCAACTAATATTTAATTTGAGATTTTTCTAGTTTTATATTGCTCACAGAGTAGGATCTTTTCGGATTACAGTGCCATATTAAAAAAAAATTGAGTTAAATTCCTGAAATATCGGAATTCCAAAAATTTAGTTCGAAAAATCGTTAAAATATGGCACTGTACGCCGAAAAATTCCATTCTCTGCAAGAAATCCAAAACAAGAAAAATGTCAAGTCAAATATTCTTTGCAATCAGAACACAGTCTTTTCAAAATATTCGAAACTTCTGTATAAGATTTTTACAGCTTACCTAATAAACAAACCGATTACCTCATAATTCTACAGATCTTTGTTTTGGAGAAATTTAATTTCAAAATAGCGGGTCTTATTTGCTGGATACCCTATATTATCAGTGGCATAGCCAGGAAGATAATCCAAATGCTCTAGATACTAAAAATTTTGTAAAGTTTTCTTTGTCTTCATTAATAACAGAATATTCTCCGATTAGATAAGGCGATAATAATTTTACAAAATTAGTGGTATCCAAAGTATTTGGACCTTCACTCTGGCTACGCCGCTGAATATTATGCATACTCCCCTATTTAGTACCGTTACATTTTATCAATAAATACAAAACTTTGTTTGGCAAATTTTTTCTGGTATTTTTCCAGTTTATTTTGTAAAATTTAAACCTGATTTTACTAAAAAATTCGAAAAAACAAAAAGTCACGCACAAATATGTTGATACTGGTACTTTAATAACTAAAATTTATTAATTTGTGATTTACTATTGCAAGTTTATTTCCAAAGAACAATCTCATGGACAAGAATATTTTTTAAATATTCAAATATTTGTTTAAATGCGTTTCGCTTTTCCACTCAAATGCATTTTTTTTTTCAGTTCACTTGTTAAAATTTCGGATCTAGTAAAGTAAAAAAAAAAAAAACTCGCAAACTTGTTTCCACCTAGTTACAATCATTGTTTAACTTTATTATCAGCCTTTAAAATTTCTGCCATTGTATAAATTGTCAGATCAATGCAACGATCTATTAAAATAAAATCTGCAGATATTTTATCTTCAAGTACTCCAAGCATTACAGAAACATATATTTTACTTCTTTATTAAACATATTTTCTTGATGTATTTTATTTTGAAAATGAGGTGAAGCATGTTCTGTGGTTAAGGACACATTTGAAGAACAAAATGCGAAGTTTATTTCTGCTATGAAAAAAAGTTTTCATATTAGAATTTGTACAAACATGTAAGTTATTCGCGCGTAACATTTTCTTTGAAATAACATTCCAGAAGTACATGACAAAATAGCGAAACTATTTTAACGCATACTTTTTGATTTGTATTTAAAAAATACATTTATCTTAATATGAATAACTATTTTTAAATCATGAGTAAAATCACTTTTAACCCTTTGAGGGGCAAAGCACTTCTATTCATTAAATGCTGAAATGATCGAACGACAACAGAATTTAAAAACAAATTTATTTCAAAATAGATAATTGCTTATCTTTGCGTACTTGATAAAATTAAAATTTTCATTTCAAAATTCTAGTGTCAGTGTGGCCTTTTTCAATTAAAATTAAGTTGTGTATATTTTATACCACCCCCCTTCAAGGGGTTAAAGTATTTATCTTTTTTTCTCTGCAAATAAATAATTGTGCAGGTATGCTCCTTATACGGTGATGGATAGATTTTTACGAAACTTGATATACATACGTTTTCCAGCATGAGTAATTAAAATTATTAGCTATATTAAAAAAATTCCCAACCGCTCTTTACCTGTAATAACAAAACTCTATCATTATTTATCTTTACACAAATATTTTGATATTTAATTTTCTGATGCATTTTTTTTCCGTTGTCACACGAAGAAACTACACATAGACGTCTGTTTTACATGATGTTGATGTTACTTTATTTCGGACGATTTCACTAGGGATATAGGTCTAAGTGGGAATATCCTCCGTGGGTGACTTTCTAAGGCAATCTAACCCGAATTAGCTGAAGGTGAGAGGATAACTACGGAAAACTCCGAACGATTAGGACGACATAAGCGTATGGGTTTGAACTCGACCACATCCTAGTCTATCAGCTTTGATGTCAGAACGTCTTAGCCACTGGTCAATAGTTTTATAAGGAAAAAAAATCTTATTTACTCTCTTTATTTCGGCATACGAAACTGACGTCATTCTGAGCAAATAATGTCCATATTTCATATATATTATATATATAGATACACACACACACACAAGTGAATTAAAATGACATAGTACTTCCATTTAAAAGTACAGGGTGTTGTAGAAAAGACTCCCCAACTTTGAAATGACATAACTTCGAATTCACACAAGTGAATTAAAATGACGTAGTACTTCCATTTAAAAGTACAGGATGTTGTAGAAAAGACTCCCCAACTTTGAAATCAC
Source organism: Maratus speculifer (assembly GCA_964019185.1). Lineage (NCBI taxonomy): Eukaryota > Metazoa > Arthropoda > Arachnida > Araneae > Salticidae > Maratus > Maratus speculifer. Next base: position 142,106 of record CAXHSM010001319.1, on the reverse strand, counting down.
ATAACTTCGAAACAGTGAGAGATATAAATGTGAAACAAGTTGAACTTTAGACAGATAGGGCTGGAATTTTTCTTACATCAATTTAAAAAAACAGTTCCAATATTGGACACGAAAGGGCGCTGCAACCATAAAGCTGTGTCTTTGAAATAGTTCCTGAAAAAGAGCTGTTTGAACTAAGATAAAAATCACATTAATATGTTTTCGATATGGTTAGCTTTTTCAGCAATAACATGACGCAACCTAAAGGTAAAGTTTGAAATCACTTGTTGCAATACTTCTACTGAAACAGATGCGCATCCCTCACAGATGAATTGTTCAAGCTGATCTAACGATTGGGGATTCTCAGCGTCCTTCAAGTAATCCCACAAAAAAGAAGTCGCATGGATTGAGATCCGGGGAATATGGTGGCCAATCCATACCTATACCTGTTACTTTGGGCTAATTTAAAGCAATGACTCTCTAACTGAAGTATTCCTCGAGGAAGTCAAACATTGCAGTAGTGCATTGCGATCAGGCCCCATCCTGCATAATCATGAAATCTTGAGTCTAGAATCATCCTCTAGAGTCTAGAGCTTGGAATGTTCCAATAACTGCTGTAAAATTTCAATATATCTTGATGCGTTAATCGTTTTCCTCCTGAAAAAGGTCCCAACGATTCCTTTACTAGACAGTCCGGCCCTCAGTGTAATTTTTGCTGAGTGTAGTGGTTTTGGAGGATACACAAACGGGTTTTCAATGACAAATATTCGCCAGTTTTTTTTTCTCATATCCCTTTAAATGAAAATGGGCCTCATCGGTGAGCCATAAATGACCGACATCAATTTTATTTTCATCAATCATCTGCAGTAACTCATTTGCAAAAACTTTGTTCTAGAGCTGCATTTGTGATCGCTTGATGGTACTGTATTTTATAGAGAAACAGCTTCAGGCCTTTTTGCATTATACTGTGCGTACTGGTGCTTGACAATCCTGCTTCAGCAGCGACTCGCCTTATGGTTTTCGAGGACAACGTTTAATAATTTCTTCGACTGCTTGCACATTTTCTAGTGTTATGACTGATCGGCTGTATCCTACATTTCCGGCTAAATCATTGGCCACACTATCCGTCCGTTCAAATTTGTTGAATAAATTGCGAATTATTTTCATGTCTGGACCTTTTTTAACATTATTATTTTTTAAAGCTTCTCTTTGTCATCGTCGGACTTTGATTTAATCGATGGTATTCAATTACAATAAAAATTCGTTGTTCCAAGGGATACGGTATGATATTCTTGAATTCCGAATTATTCTCTTTTTCTATGCAAGTTTTTTACACGTGTCAGCAATGAAACAGATGCACGAATGAAATTTCTGTACTTCTGAGTACCATTTAAAGCTCCATGTGTTTGTGCTGCCACCTATTATCCTATATTGGAATTATTTTTTCAAATTCGTGTATAAAAAATTCCAGACCTATCTGTCTAACATTCAAATTGTCTCACATTTCTATCTCTTACTGCTTCGAAGTTATGCCACTTCAAAGTTGGGGAATCCTTTCTGGAACACACTGTATGTCAAATAGGAAATTCTTAACTAGTGTTAAATCTAGAAAATATTAAACGCGTCAGAAAAGTTATTGTATTAGACAAGTGAAAGAATGAGGAACTAATACAAATTGATTAAAAAAAGCAGCATTTATCCCTCGCAATTTTATTTTCCTTTTATTATCCGCGAATCCATAAAATTTGCCATGCGTAAAAAAACGATTGCCAATGATTCTGGAACATTCTAACTAAACTAAGCTCCGAGACATGAAATTTTTTGCAAATTAAAAAATAATGCCGAGAATTTTCGGGCATTTTTTGGCTCAAAAGTAGAGGGGTGGTGTGCTTCTACACAAGTCTAAGAAAATTTCCAAAATTGATATTATAAAATAGAAAGAAAATGGTAAATAAAAAAACACTTACAAATTTCTACATAATACTTCAATACTCCATTCTTTTACAATAAAAAGGTCATTAATCATCATTCACTATAACTATGTCATTATCATAATTTTGAAGCAGCTGTTTCAAAACATTTTCTTTCATTGGTAGAACAGGATGAATAACGTCAGTACCTAATTCATCATCATCGCCGTATTTTTCAAAAATCACATCATCCTCAGTTTCTTCCAATTTATTACTGATGCAAAATTTTTTGAAAGATCGGAGGATTATTTCTTGTGGTAATTCATATTAACACAGTCGCTGCCGATCACGCGCCAGTGCGTGATACGGTGCCAACGTTAAGGGGCCACTCACGCACCAGCGCGTGATGTGGGGTGATGTCTCAAAGCCAGTCACGTGCTGTCGCGGGAAAATTTTTTACTGATTCTTTGTTATAAAAAGTAAATCGGCTTCTGGGAAAAACTCACTTCTACAGTGCGGCATTAACTATCATCACATCTTCACGTAAGCGGCAGTGAACGTGTTAAGATTCTTGTTAGTGTTGCTACCTTGTATATATCTTTTTAATTCTTATATTCTTGCTATAATGTCGCTATCTTATGTCAAGAATCACGTTTCAGCTCGTGTGTACGTCACGACATTCCGAAATGTTCTCATTAATGATTTCGTTGATAATGCAATCAGTTGGTATTGAAGCATGTCAGTTAACAATTTTTTAAATAAAATTTGATTGCTTTGAATTACTTTTCTGCATTTCTGATCATTTTATTGTAATACTACTAAGTGGTTTTAGATATACCTTTAAGATTGTAGACTTCATTTGCAATAAAGAGAAATTTCAAATCACTACAATTAGAGTTATAATTGGTTTTGTTTGGGACGGCCATCTATGTACACGAGGGATATAGGCTTTAGGGGAGATGTCCTCTGTGGGCCATCTTCCCTACCCACAGAGATGGGTTTTTCCAAGGGAACCTAACCCGCATTTACGCAAGGAAATCCAAGGTTCGAAGAAAACCGCGGAAAACTCCGAACGATTAGGCCGATGGTCGCGAATGTGTTCGAACCCAGTATCTACTGTCTACCAGTTTTGAGGTTAGAACTTCTCGGCCACTAGTGGGACAGAGTTATAATTGTGTTACAAGTTTATAAAAATGGCTACTTTATGTAACGCTTAAGAAATCTCTAGATTCATACACTAGAATTAAAATTATACTTTGAAGTAATTTTAATTTTGCATTCATTATTAATATATTTCTCCCATTATTATTATCATTATCTTTTGCGCACTTTGACCCTGTAGAAAATTCGCTTTATTAAACCGCATCCTTCTATACAAAAGTAAATAATAAATTAAGATAAAAAATTCCCGTGAAAACTTTTAAATGAATTAAATTTCTTAATTTTTGCGTTTTTTGTACTTTTAAAGTTTTTATGGAAGGCCTTTAAAACCGCTTTTTGTTACCGATTCTGGGGTTATCATAACGTTGTTGGGGTTACTGATCCGTGACCTTCTCACAGTAATTTAAACATACTCGTGTCATGATTGACAAAAGGTCAGAGGTAAAATATTAAACGCCTTTCTTTTGCAAAAAGTTTTTTTTGCAATCGGCGAGTTTCTCGAGCTAAAACCGTTAAAGCCTTTTATTTTAATTATAGAAGAGAGTTTTAAAAATTACATTTTAAAAAGTTATGATTTCACTAGCAGTTTTGAAAATGAAAGATTATTACCAAAAATTTATCTCAAACTTTAAACAGCCAGAATTTTGGGAAATGTAGATGCAGACTATATATACCCGTGTATAAGTCGACTACAAATTAGAGAGGAATAACAGACTGCATACCCGACTTATACATGAGTTTATATGAAACTATATATTCTAGGTTCGTTCGTCAACGAATTTAGCGTATTTCGTGAAACAATGTAAATTTATGACATTGGTAATCGAAGCACAATTATTTACACCGATTTATTGTTCTTAAATTTAGTTATAATAAATTATCAGTCTTTTGTACATAAATATTCATACATTTCGGCGGAGGTAGAATAGGTACAATGTGGAAAACTTTTTTCTATTGGAATAATTTAAACAAACCAACAAAAAAAGATCCCCAAATGCAATAAAAATGAAACCATAAAGCGAGAACCTCCATATGAAGAAAATTAACTTTTAAAATAAATTTCGCATGAAAAATATAGCTAACACCCTTGAAAAAATAAATTAACTTAAGCAATTGAAAAAAAAAGAAACTTTGAAAAAAAAAGTGTAATTGGGCCTCCAAAAATAAAATGTGAAGAAAAAGAGAATATATTCAGTTCAGCAAACAATTTTACTATTCTTCAATTTTTTCGTCTTATATTTCGATTTTAATTGTTGACTTCTGCCATATTTATCGATGTTATTCGATAATTTTCAACAAACGAATCGTATTTTATGAAACCATATGAATTTTTGCTTTTGGTAATCAAATAACAATTTTCTACACAGTTCTTAGGTTTAGTTACAATTAATTATCAGTCTTTACACATAAATATTCACACATTTAGGTAGAGGTAGGATAGGTGCAAAGCCAATAACTTTTTTCTATGGGATTAATTTAAACGAGTCAACAAAAATGAAAAAGATCCCCATATGCAATAAAAATGAAGCAGCATAGAGAAAACCTCCAAATAAAGAAATTTAAATTTCCAAATAAATTTCTTATGGAAAATGTAGCTAATTTCCTTGAAAAAATAAATTAACTTAAAAATCTGAAAAAAAGCAACTTAAAATTTTAAAAAAAGTGTAATTTGGCCTCCAAAAATAAAATGTGAAAAAAAGAGAATATATTCAATTCAGCGAACAATTTCACTATTCTTCAATCTTTTCGTCTTAAATTTCGATTTTATTGGTTGACTGCTGCCATATTTATCGATGTTATTCGATAATTTTGAGCTCGGAAACGTTGTCCATACGTAGCAGCGAAAGAATCTATGTGGATTCCAATTCCGTTCGCTTCACAAGCGTAAAAGAATCTTTCTGCCTGCCAAGCTCAATTCAATTTCATTTCAGGCAGAGTCATGTACATTCGCTTAGAATGAATGTTTACTTTTTTCACTTCAGGAGGAGATTTTATTTCCAACGTGCTTCATTTGATACTAGTTTATTTTGTTTAGAGTTGAAACAAATTTCCATTATTGTATTTCTGTAAAACTTCAACGTATGTGCCATTCTACGAACGCCAAGAAAAATAAAAATTATTAAAATAAACGTAAAATTTTCCGTTGTTTTTGAAAGTGGTTTAAGTCTATTAGTTAGAGTTGATTAGTTAAAGTTAAATTCTATTACAAATTAACATATATTTAGTTTGGGAAAATATTTCTGTTATTGTATTTCTGTTAACCCCTTAAACTTTGATGGTAGAATTTTCTACCATATAATTTTAATTCCGAAATGTCACAATGGCACCAGAAAATTTAACCAAATTTATTTGAAAAATGTTTAAAGCATTTTTTCGTGTTTATCGTTAACCGCTTTTTTTCTTTGCAAATTACTGGAGCGAATGTGACTTTTGGAATTAAAAAAAAATTTACACCCCAGAGCTCAAAGAGTTAAACTTCAACATATGCGCCATTCTTTGAACGCCAGGAAAAGTAAAAATTAATAAAATCAACGTAAAATATACCGTTGTTCTTTTTTTAAAAGTGGTTTAAGTCTATTTTGTGAAAATGATTGGTTAAAGCTGAATCGTATTACATATTTACATAAATTTCGTGAGTGAAACAAATTTCTATTACTATATTTCTGTAAAACTTCAACATACGCGCAATTCTTTGAATGCCAATAAATGTGATAAATAATCCAATAAACATAAAATAAGCTGTTGACTATGATAAAGTAAAAGTACATTTTTGGAAAATGATTAGTTAAAGCTAAATCATTTTAGAAATTAACATAAATATAGATTTGAAACAAATTTCCATTGTTGTATTTCTGCAAAACTTCACTAAATGTGCACAGCAAACTGTAACAAATGTAATTGTTGCAAGACAGATTTCAAAGAAGGTAGTTTTAAAGCATAACTCAAAAACTTTAAGGGGGAATGAAATGAGATTTGGAATCCACATATTTGAAGATTAATGAGATATATTTATATATAAAAAAATTATAGATTACGATTCTTATTTTTTTATTTGAAAATATACATATTTTCCACTGAATTTTCGAAATAAAAGCGAGCATATAAATCTATATATTTTTTCACTGAAATCGATCGCTAGATACTTCAAAGAATTACAGCAAAGTAGTTTTTGAGTTATGCTTCAAAAATACCTGTTTTGCAATATATTTTACAGCATTTAGAAAAGAATTTAACTTTAAAAGGTCCAAATTTTAAACCTTCATAAAGTATTTTCCATGGAAAATATTCAATTCGTATGATAAATTTACCAATCAGTTTGATTGTGTTAAAATAATAGTATACCTACGTACGCATATGAAGCTTCTTTACCTTTTATTCTTTAGAGCTGTCTAATTGACATACCAGATGTTATGAGCAGTAAGATTATTTGAGCGAGAAATGCCAGCCGGCTGTCGCCCAGTTAGCTTAACCGGAAAAGCATTGACCATGTAAGCCAAGGATCTGGGATCGATTCCCGGCCTGGGCACTTTTTCGCTCAGTTGGAAAATATTCAATTCCTATGATAAATTTGCATTCAGTATGATTGTGTTTAAAATAATAGTGTACTTCACTGAAGTATTTTTCATTCGGAATCTTGTGTAAAATTTATAATGAAAGGGACATATGGTGCCAATATAGGTATTTAAGTTGTAGATTCCAGAGTTTGGTGCAATTTCAATAGGAAGGCAGTCCCTTAAGCTATTTCTTTATAAATATGAAAAAAGACATAATTTTCATTCGAGTGGCTATTTTAATTTTTATGTGGAAATTTGCATATTAAATTGTGTAAGGTTCGCTTTTTTATGTCCGACTATACTAAGTAATTTAGTTTATTCGTAATCCACTTAAACAATTGTTGAATTTATATTAAAAAAATAGATACGTGAATATTAAATTTCAAAAGTATCATAACTGACAAAATATTTTTAATCTAAGTTAACATTGATTTTCTAAATGTATATATTCAACACGTCTGTCAGTTGATCTAAAATAAAACTACAAAAAATGTGTATATCATAAATTAGCATTCTAAAAATATTCATTTACTGAAAACAACAACAACAAAAAAAAACGACATTTTTAGGATATTAATATTACATGTATGTGTATATAGGATATTATATATGTGTATAAATTACTATTTAAATTTTTGCTTAAATTTGTATGTTGTAGAGTTTTAAACCTGATATTTTACAAAATAATTTACATGTTCAAATTGTTTGGCTAATACACTGAGCTTATTTTCTAGTTCGTAAAATGTTTTTGATTAATTTGTTTATTTCACTTTTTATGTTTGAATTTCAGATGTATTTAAACGTATGTTGAACAGTTGAATCAATTATATAAATTGCGATTAAAATTAGTTTAACTTTACTAAAAAGCTTAGATTTTTTTTTTTTTTTTTTTTTTTTTTTTGCTCTAAATTTAACTGAATAATGTAGTAAAAGTAATGAAACAAGAGGAGAATTGTATTTTAGTGCATAGCTTCTATAACTGCTATGCGGAAAAAAATTACTGTATGTTCCTTCCTAAACTTTATTGTACAACTCTTTTTAGTAACTGATGTAGAAAGCCGAACGTAAAAAGCCATTTTTGAATTTTTCTTGAAAAATATCTTTCAACGAAAGAATTTGAAATGCTGCACTTAAAAGCCCACACTACTGACTAAAAAACACCCGGATGATAATGCTAAGTCTATGAGAAAGTTCTTTTCAAGTATCTCCCTCAAATATTAATATTTTTACACGATTTTTTTTTTTTGCATAGAATAGCTGAGGACAATCTACAACCGGGCTAGTTTTTGCTTTTTTCAATTTTAGTTATATATATATATTTTTTTTTATTATGATAGTTTCAATTTCAGAATCGGTTCAAACCGGTTTCGAAAGTTAAAGTAATTTTTTAAAAAAGTTTATATTACTTATTCTAAAAACTTTATATATATAACTAATATAATATGTAATATATAATATATAACTTTATATATTATATATACAGGGTGATTCCAAAATTTTTTTACAATAAAAGAGGGGTGATAGTACACATCAAGACAAACAATATTAAATAGGAGACCAAGGGTCCAAAACGTTTTCCTAAGGAAATAGCCGCCATTAAAGTTTAGGGACCAAAATTTCAAATAAACATAAAAAAATGGAAGAATCGGTCGATTGATTTGCGTTTTACACTAAAATTATTCTTTATGTCGGCATTTTCTTGAAATTAAATTATAAAGATAAATTTCAAAAAATGCCGATAGAGGGCGCTTTAGACTTTGGAGTAACGAAACACTTTTTTTTTTTGGCGTTATTTTTTGCATCTTATTAAATGCTTTCGTAAGCTTAGACTTGAACTTAAATTTTGAGCTCAAAATCTGAATACCTGGGAGTCGTTAAGTAGACAAACTTAGCTGTGTTCAGAGGGTTCAAATTTCAAATAATTGTAAAAAACGGAAAAAATTGGTCGATTCGTTTGCGGGTTTTGCTAAAACTAATTTTTAAATCAGCAGTTTTCTTGATCAATCATTGTTTTCTTGAAAATAATTTTTAAAGATAAATTTCAAAAAATGCCGATAGAGGGCGCCTTAGACTTTGGAGTAGCGTACAACTATTTTTAACTGTTATTTTTTTAATCTCATTAAATGCTTTCAAATGCATAGACTTAAATTTTGGGCTGAAATTCTGAATCGTTGAGAGTGTTTAAGTAGCGAAAAATTGAATTGTGTTCGAGGAGGAAATTTTAACTCCTGAACACACTTCAGTTTGCGCTTCTTAACTCCTCATAACGATTCAGGATTTGAGCTCAAAATTTAAGTTTAAATCTAAGCTTCCGAGAACATTTAAAATGCTTTTGCAAGCATTTAATTAGAACCAAAAAATAATGGTTAAAATGAATTGTTGGTTACTCTGAAGTTTACGGCGCTCTCTGACGGAATTTTTTGAGATTTATCTTTAAAAATTATTTTCAAGAAGATACTCACTTAAAGAATAGTTTTATTTAAAACCGCAAACGAATCGACCAATTTTTCCATTTTCTATAATTACTTTAAATTTGAACCTCCCCCTCCTCCTTGAACACAGTTCAGTTTGTGCTACTTAACCACTCCCTATTATTCAGATTTTGAGCTCAAAATTTAAGTTTAAGTCTAAGCTTCCGAAATCATTTAAAGAGATGCAAACAATTCGGCAAAAAATAGTTGTTCGTTACTCCAAAGTCTAAAGCGCCCTCTATCGGCATTTTTTGAAATTTATCTTATAATTTATTTTCACGAAAATACCTAAATAAAGAATAGTTTTAGTGAAAACCGCAAATCAATCGACCAATTTTTCCGTTTTTTTTTTAATCAATTGAAATTTGAACCCTCTGAACACAGCTCAGTTTGTGTTACTTAACCTCTCCCAACTACAGATTTTGAGCTCAAAATTTAAGTTTGAGTGTAAATTTGCGAAAACATTTAATGAGATGCAAAACATACCGGCAAAAAATAGTTGTTCGTTACTCCAAAGTCTAAAGCGCCCTCTATCGGCATTTTTTGAAATTTATCTTTATAATTTAATTTCAAGAAAATGCCGACATAAAGAATAATTTTAGTGAAAACCGCAAATCAATCGACCTATTTTTCCGTTTTTTATGTTTATTTGAAATTTTGGTCCCTAAATTTTAATGGCGGCTATCTCCTTAAGAAAACATTTTGGACCCTTGGTCTCCTATTTCATATTGTTTGTCTTGATGTGTACTATCACCCCTCTTTTATTGTAAAAAAAATTTGGAATCACCCTGTATTTGTAGAACTTAGTTAAAATTCTTAAGTTCTCAAGGGTTAAGGCTGCTGCTCACTTATTTTTTCAATTCTACTCCGTAATGTAAATTCTGTGGGCGTTTGATGCATTGTATTTAAAATATCTCCACAGGAAATTTATATTTCTAACTTTTTTTATCGGTATATTTCTAAAATATGAGCTGAATTTAATATTTTGTGTGTTAAACACTGACTACTTAGAAGTACAATTTTAACGCTTCATATAAAATTAAACATAAATTTTAGCAATATTTTGAAAAATAAGAAAAAAGAGACATCCTTTAAGAAAAGAACACTGAAAAAGAATTTAACAATATTAATTTCCTGAGGATTTATTTTAAATATAAGAATGCATCAAACGCCCATAAACTTTACATTACGGAGGAGAATTTAGAAAAGGAATGACCAGCATCCTTAAGGGTATATTAAAAAAAATGCTTTTCCACCTTCAACAGCTCAAAATTTTCCGATACAATTTCAGACACATTTTTAACAGTAGAAACATGAAGCTTGCTAGGGTGATTTTTGAAGTGATGTAGAAGATGCCGTGTGATGTCATTTTTCGCTCAATTCAGTAGAATTTGATTTATAAACAATTACCTTCTCAAAGGGACCCTTTTTTTCATTCACAGATCTATCGCTTCGGAATAATCTGTTCAAAATGTCGTTTTTGATTGCTTTTTTTGCAATATTTTTTGCCTTTATCAAAGAATCGACCCTTACGGGACCTTGTATACTTTTTATATAAGACAACTTCCCAGTTTGATGCATTTGAGAGCAAAAATGAACATAAAAATAAATCGGAAAATAAGCAGTTTGAATCGAAATACACCCTTAAGATTAATTTTTTCTTTCATTTGAAAATATCACTTGTTTCCAATTCTTGCCCCATGACATTATGTTTTTATCCCAATTCAGTCTTTCTTTTTCATGATGGTTTATTAACTTCGGTTTTATTTTAACAGTTTCATATATTGCGCATAACTATTTGATTTCAACCTCTTCCAAAAACTGTTATGTGTGAGATTCTTTTGCTGAAACGATTCGAAATTTTCCGAGTTGAAAGTCTTGAGTTGATGATCGAAATATTTGTCGATTGTCCCGTGCTGTCAAAATCCTCTTACTTCCAGATCGTTTATTTTTATTCGAATTCTTTTTTCTAATTATTTTACGTGGATGGCAGATTTAGAACGACCCTTAATAACCAAGCTATTTCTGGTTCAGATTTACCAGCACCCTTATAAAACATAATTTTTCTTACTTCGGTCGCAGACAATTCTTTACCCCGCTTTATCTTCAAATGTATCGTAAATAACACTATTTAAACCTGCAACCTTTGCTTTTCGGGAATATTTTCACGATATACAAACGCATACGTTTTATAATATGCTAATTTCTTCAGGTACTATTATAATTGCTTAATAGTTATTTGCATAATAACTACTCAGCAATATAATTAATAACTTATCTGCATTATAAAAATTAGAAGATTTTAATAATTTCTTAATTAATTAAGAAAATAAAATTCTTGTTTAATATAATTTAAGGAAAGAAAAAAAATCGATATTTTCGAATTTCTTTTCGCGGAATGAAAGGTACTGAGTCTTCTTAAGGATAATTTTTGGTAGATTATGTATGCAATACTACCTATTGCGGTCGTTCCTATGTTAAAATTTCTGAAAATTTTTGCAGATCTACGCCGATTAAGACCTCAAGACCCCAAAACTATGATCAGTAAAAAAGTTTCTCTATCTCTCTCTATGTATATATATATATATATATCACATTCTTCTTGACACGATAACTTATAATTCTGCTCCGGTCTTCTCCAAACTGATACATAAAATCAAGGGGAATAAAATCTGGGTCGAGTTCGTTAATGTGCAAAATCGGACCAAGGGGTTACAATTGGGAGGGTTTTTGTGAAAACCGAAAAAACGCCATAACTTCTTAATTAAAATAGGTATCGAACTAGTTTAAAGTTTATATTACTTATAAAAATGGGCCAAAAGTATATGCATGACAGATTTTTGATAAAGTTAAAAATGGGCTCACGGGGCGAAAAAAAAGCAGGGTTTTAGGGAGAAAAAAAAAATCATAACTTCGTCAATTCTCAAGATATCAAATCCAACTAAATTTTTTATAAATGTTTTCAAAAGTATCTACAAATTTGTACTTACAAGTTTTTCATAGGACCATCTTTTACCGATGAAAAAAATTAAAAACGAAAAGAAAAAGGGAGGTGGGAAAAGAAAAAAATCCGTAACATAGTCAATTCTTAAGCTATCAAATCTAATTAAATTTATTTTAGACCTTCTCAATAATATCTACAGCTTTCATACTAACAAGATTTTCATAGGACGAATTCTTATAGCAAAAAAAAGAAAAAAAAAAGAGAGATAGAGAGAGAGAGATTTGGAGAAAAAACTTCAAATCCAAACTTCTTATATTCTGACTCATTTTTAAATTCATTTTTGATTTAAAATGCATCCAAATGGCAGATCCTCCTATTTAGGAACTATGTGAGGACCCCAGAAGCCAAGGGGTATAAGTGAGAAAATGGAAAAAATTAAGTTAAGTGCACAGGCTATCTGGAAATAAGTCTACTTATCTATAGGTAAAGAGTTATGAGTGTTTTTAGCACTTTCCAACAAAGTTGAAAAGTGCTTATGCATTCGGTTTGTCTGTCCGTCTGTCCGTCTGTCCGTCTGGCCGGATGGCCGTCTGTCCGTCTGTCCGTCTGTCCGTCTGGCCGGATGGCCGTCTGTCCGTCTGTCCGTCTGTCCGCGCTCTAACTCCCGTAAATATACTCGGATTGCTATGAAATTTTTATACATTATTGAGGTTTACCCTAGCACGAACCCTATTGAAAATGAAGTATCTACCATGATTAGTTTATCTACAGAGAAAATCAAAAGTTTCCCATTACATTACGGCCTATGGGGAAAAATCGTTAATATACTCGGATCACCATGAAATTTTAGGACGTTATTGACGTTTACCCTAGCACAAGTCCTATTGAAAATGAAGTTTCTACCATGATTAGTTTATCTACAGGGCGAATCAAAAGTTTTCCATTACATTACGGCCCATGGGTAAAAATCGTTAATATACTCGGATCGCCATGAAATTTTAGGACGTTAATGACGTTTACCCTAGCACAAGTCCTATCGAAAATGAAGTTTCTACCATGATTAGTTTATCTACAGGGCGAATCAAAAGTTTGCTATTACATTACGGCCTATGGGGAAAATCGTTTCAAAGGAATTTTAAAGATGTTATACCCTGTCAAACATATTGAAATATGCATTCTATAAAATATAAGGTGAAAATGTAGCTATTATTCATTTACAGGGCCACACAAAAGAATTTCATTAGATAATGGTAAAACGGGGAATTGTGTGTGACATATTTTAAATATATTAAGCTTTTTCGTGTATAATAAAATTGATGTATGTCACTGAAGCTTAATATAAATTATACGCTACTTTTTGCATAATATGAAGTACATAGCATTTACAGGGTCATACAAAAGATTTCAAAGAGTATATTCTTTCCGAAGTAGCGTATATGTATCCGATGATGAAATGCATTTTATGATATTCGCGTTTATATTTCGCTAAATATATGCACATTATATGGTGTGTATAAATGTTATAGTTGATATACAGGGCTACCCAAAAGAGCTTACCAACGTTACTGAATATGAGCGTAAATTATTTAAACGTGGTTCTTAAATAAGCTATGTATTTTTACGCTGAGATGCATTCAATTTACTGAGAAATGTTTGCAGAATATAGATAAAAGGATATACAGGGCCACGCAAAGAATTCGGTACATGGACGCCTATGAATGATGATTTATGACAATGTGATTTCAGTTGTTTTAAAAGTGGTTTAGTTTACAATAAATTTTAGCCTAATGCTGACGTGTAATAAAGGTACAATGTAAACTACAGAGCTGAACAAAAGTACTCAAATATGTTTCCATCTAATAGTATGAATTGCTGAAAAAGAAATTACAAGCTACTGGGTATTTTCTTGCTAAGCTAAATTTTCCCATTATATGAAGTGACATATGAAATACAGGGCTGTTCTAATGTACTGGAATACATATTTGGGTATACACTATTATTTCCGTAAATTACAAAGTTTTGTTAAAGATTTCATTAAGTGTTGGAAAGTGCTTCATAATCTATGCTTAACGCATGATTTTTCTTACTTGTTTTAATTATGTACTGAGTGTTAGGGGTCAGTTACTTAACCTCTTTTCAGAAACTGTAAAACGCGTGGAGGCCAAGGGGTATAAGTGCAATTGTATCCATTGACGTCAAAGTTGAAGCGCGACCAACGACATGGTCAGTTCATGACTCTGAAAGAGCCCCAGGAATTTAATCATTTTTAAACGACGATTGGTACAAAAAGACAATTGCATGCCAATTTGTACAAATCGCAGTTTGAAGATTATATACTCTGTGTGACGTTCTAAATCTTATGAATTGGAGTTTTACGTCGTTTTTAAAAATGTTTTACGTCAGTTTTTTCTGTTTAGAATTTGAGTTTTCTTTCATTAAATTCTTACATTAAATTAATGCAAACTGTTAACAAGTAAGAAAAATCAAACATTAGGCATAGATTGTAAGACACTTTTCAACATTTCTTAAAGTCTTTAACAAAATTTCGCTATTTAGGATAATAAAGTGTTACTGTCTATAGTCAAATATGTACTTTAATACTTTTGAACAGCCCTGTGTTAGATCTGTCGGTTGATATATATATTGCATAATGGAAAAATTTAATTTAGGAAGAAAACGCGTAATAGTTTGAAATTTGTCTTTTAGCAGTTTATACTAATAGATGGAAACATACTGGTACACTTTTGTTCATCCCTGGAGTTTACCCAGACCCTTTTTTATACGCCAATATTTTGCTAAAATTTAGTTCAAACTAAAACACTCTTAAGACTACTGAAATCACATTTAAAGTAATTATCATCCATAGATGACCATGTATACAATTCTGTGCGTTGCCTTGTATATCATTTTACCTGTATTCTACAAACATTTCTCGGTAAACTGAATGAAATTCAACATAAAAATACATAACTTATTTAAAATCAATCTTTCAGTAAATTTCACTCATATTCATTAACCTTTACCCGAATTTTTGTTTAGCCCTGTGTATCAACTGTAGCACTTATACATACCATGTAATATGTATAAATTTAGGGAAACTTAAAAACGCATAACATAATTAAGAAGACATTTCATACATCCATGAACCACATCGATAATATACAATATTTTGGATAGAATATACTAGTTCAAATTTTTTATGTGTCCCTGTAAATGCTGTACACTTCATATTATGCGCGAAATAATTTATTTTAAATCGACGTATATCAATTTTATTACACAAGAAAAGTTTAATATAGTTAAAATATGTCGTAAACAATTTCCTCTTTATCAGTATGCAATTGGATTCTTTTGTGTGGCCTTGTAAATGAATATTAGCTTTTTTTCACCACATATTTTACAGAATGCATATTTTAATGAACTTCGTAGATGCATATAAATTTTAATATGTTTGACAGGGTGTAACACCTTTAATATTCATTTGAAACGATTTTTCCCCATAGTTCGTAATGAAACGAAAAACTTTTGACTGACCCTGTAAATAAACTGATCATGCTAGCAACTTTATTCAAAATGTGGTTCGTGCTAGGTTAAGCATAAGTAATCTCCAAAAATTTCAGGGAAATCCGAAAATATTTACCGGAGTTAGAGTTCGGACAGACGGCCAAATGGCCAGACAGACTGACGGAGAGACAAACTGAAATTATATTTTTTTTCCCCTTTGTCGGTCAATCTTTGAAAATTTCAATGTTTCAAAACTTATAGTAAAATATTAAGTCTTATCTTAGAAAAAAAGTTCGTTCTTTCATTCATTCGTATCAATATTGATCTTAAATTATCGTATATTCATTTTTTTATTTCATAAATTTTCCTTTTTAGAACTTTTATTAAAAACAAAGTTTTGTCCTTTCATTTATTTATATCAACATTGATCTTAATTTTTTATAAATTTATATTTTTAGTTCATATATATTTTTATTTCTTGTATTCATTCGGCACTTGTATCCTTTGGCTTCCAAACAGTTTTCATTACTGCTTGGAAGCCAAGGGGTACAAGTGCCGAATGATGATGAATATTGCTTAGTTATAAATTTAAAGCAAATTTTACTCCATTTTTTCTTAACAGTAATTGAAATAAGAGTTCAAAGATTACTAAGAAATAAGCAAAAGATTTATATCTCAATTCATACAGTTACAATTGATGTTTAACTTTGAACTCAATTTACTCGAAATCTAAATTTTGTCACTTGTACCCCTTCGCTTCTGAGGTCTTTATATAATGTGACATATTTGCCAGTTGTTTGATAAAGGCAGAATATATTTCAAAAAAAGGCTGCCAAAATGGGTACTTTGAACAGATTTCCCGAAGCGATCGTGATTGAAGAATTGAGGTATTCAAATAATAAAATTGCGTTTTTCTGACTCATTTTTAAATTTCGCTTTGCTGTCAAACGCATTCAATTGATAGGATCTGTTATTTAGGATATGTATAATGTGCCGTATTAGTCAGTTTTTTGATAAAGGCTAAATATATATTTTTAAAAATAACTGTCAAAGTGGGCACATCGCACAAAATTTCCCTAAGCGATGTTATTAAAGAATTGAGGATGCATTCAAATAACAACTTGGTTATTTTATGACTTATTTTTAAATTCAATTTTGCTCTCAAACGCATTCAATTGACAGTTTTTTGTTATGTAGGAACTATATAATGTGAGTATTGGTCTATTTTTTAAATAATTCAAAATATATTTCAAAATATGTTGTCAAAATGGGCATTTGAGCCGAATTTAAAAATAAAAATAAAAAAATTACAAAACGGCCAAGCAAAGTGTTAAATTGGGTTTATTTCGAATCATATATATATATATATTTTTTTTTTTTTTGAAATGAGCACTCTTCGATATCTACATCTGCCTGGTCAAGCCGACAGGGATTTTTTTTACATTGTACAATCACATAATCGATCAGGATTATAGCTACACTTTTCTAACTAAATAAACACACGAATCTTATCAAAAATAATTTAAAATAAACAGATATGGATTATAAGAATTTATTTAAAGATTATAATTCAGAATTTGCAAAAATAAATAATAAAAAAAATGAAATACATTGTCAAAGAAACCAAAAAGAACTCAAAGAATATTTGTACTTACAATAACATTGAACTATACGTATTTTTCACAACAACGATAGGTGTTGAAAAGAAATTACCTGTAAAGAATTGAAACAGTATTAGTATTTAAAAGATATTAATAACATAACTACAGACAGATTAAATTAATCCCATATTTCACCCAATGATGAAAACATTTATTTTTTTGTTCAAAAAATTATTGTTAAACATGCTTAAAGGCACAAACAATGACACGAAAGTGAAAAACTTACCGAGATTTTATTATTTTCAAATTTACAATATTTCAAAGAAAGGCCAAATCCACTGCTATGACATTATTATTATTATTACTATCAATTTTGGTACATAAACTTTTTCTTTTAAACAAAATGGCAAAAAACAGTTCACAACATTTTCCATAGATAATTGTTAATTTTTTTTTGTAATTATGTAGTTCGCAACGAAGTTATCTACCGTTTTCTCAAGACTGGAATATTTTGAAAAGGTGTGGTACCTTGGCAAATTATTGTAGCCATGGCTGCATGGGAACAAAGTTTCATAAAGGTGGAGCAATGTTACCTCCAAATTTGGGCCAAAGGTAACCCAATTGACTGTATTCATGACGGTTATAGATTGCGATTTAATTTTGGTACAGTGATAGCGAATTTTGTAGTATAAAAATGAATCGGATACAAAAGAGTTTTGGGATTGACAATTGCAATATTTTTTGTTTTATCTTTAGAAATTCCTTTCTTTGACTTTTTTATGATTAAAACGTCACTCCTGTCCGACAATATGTTTAATTTGAATGATTTTTTGAAATCTGAAATTATTTTTGGATATCACTGGACATTTTTTTCTATTGGATTTAAAAAAAAAAAAAAAAAAAAAAAAAAAAAAAAAAACTGATTTTATGACATGTTTATGTTGAAAACCGTACTCCGGTACGGCAATGTGTTAAATTGCGTGATTTTTTTTTTAAATCTGAACTTTCTGTAAGATGTCTTTATACATTTTTTAATCACCACAAAAGAATTCAACTCTTTTCCATGTTCCGTGTAAACTGTACTACAATTTGATATTTTTGTCTGAATTTTAGGTAGATTTCGTATAAATTACTACTAATTGGCGTCGTTCCCACATTGGAATTTCTGAAAATTTTTTGCAGATCTACACCGATCATGTCTCCTTGACTTCAAGGCTACCATCAGTAAAAGAGTTTATATATATGTACATATTACTTTTTATGGACACGATAACTTCTATAATTCTGCTCAAATCTCCTCCAAACTGGTACATAAAACCAAGGAGTTTAAAATTCGTTAAGTTCGCCAAGTTCGTTAATGAGGGAATTCGAAAATCAAACCAAAGGGGTGGAAATAGGGTGGGTTTTTGTGAAAACAGAAAAAACGCCATAATTTCATAATTAAATTGATATCGAATCAGCTTAAAGTTTATATTACTTCTACAAAATGGGCCGAAAGTTTCTGCATGACAGATTTTTGATAAAGTTAAAAAGTTCAAGGGGCGAAAAAAATAGGTTTTTTGGGAGAAACAAATTCATAACTTTGGCAATTCTCATGATATTAAATCCAACTAAATTCTTTATAAATGTTTTTAAATTATCTAAAACGTTTGCTTGATAAGTTTTTGATAGGATCAATTCTTACCGATAAAAAAAAAAAAATAAAAACGAAAACAAAAAGAGGGGAGGGTGGAAAAAGAAAAAAATCCATAACTTCGTCAATTTTTAATATATCAAATCCGATTTAATTTATTTTACATCTTTTTAATAGTATATACAACTTTTATATAGACAAGTTTTTTATAAGACCAATTCTTATACCAAAAATAAATTAAACAAAAATAAGAGTTGAAGGAAAAACCTGAAATCCAAACTGCTTATATTATGCCTCATTTTGAAATTTATTTTTGATTTTAAACGCATCCAAATGGCAGATCCTTTTATTTAGGAACTATATACTATGACATATTGGTCATTTTTTTATATAAAAGCAGAATGTATTTCAAAAAATTCTGCCGAAAAGAGTATTTTGAACAGAACTTCCTGAAGTGATCGTGATTGTGAAATTGGGGAAGTATTCAAATAACAAATTGCTTATTTTTTTACTCATTCTTAAATCCATTTTTGCTCTCAAAGACATCCAATTGACAAGTTCTCTTATTTAAAAACTGTATAATGTGCCGTATTGGTCATTTTTTTGATAAAAGCAGAATATATTTTTAAAAATGCTGTCAAATTGGGCATTTCGTGTAAAATTTCTCGAAGTGATCGTGACTCAAGAATTGAGGATGTATTCAATTAACAAATGTTTATTATATGACTCATTTTAAAATTCAATGTTGCTCTCAAACGCATTCAATTAATAGTTTTTTCTTATTTAGGAAATATATAATGTTCCGTATTGGTCAATTTTTTAATAAATAATATCAGAATATATTTCGAAATATGCTGTGAAATTTGAGTCGAATTTCATGTAAGATTATTCTGATAAAAGCTGTTCTTACAGAAAAATGAATATATTTTTTTTCCAAAATAGGCCAAATAAAGTTGTTAAACTAGGTTTATCTCTAATCATATTTTATTTTTTGTTGTTGAAATCAGTGCTCTTCGAAATATACCTCCACCTGTAGGCCAAGCCGACAGAGATATTTTCATATATTTTATTCTATTTAGTAATGGGACGAAAATGCCCCCTATTTCCTCTTCACAATAACTTCATATGTGTCCCAAAAACTTCTACGTTGGAATTAATTAATTACTTTTCCAATGGATATAAAAAGCCGATCTTTACATTTTGGAATGAAAATATCAATTTTTTAATTAGTCAGTTAAAAAAAAATAGTTCAAAAATTCACTTGATGATAAATCTAAAATGGCGATTTAAATATATTTTTGTGGAAAAGAAATAAGAAAAACTTCTTCCACATTAGATTTCCGTCCTTATCTTAACCGGTTTTCTTTTACATATTTTAACTTATATTAAAAGAAAACATTTTGTAAAAAAAAAAATACTCAGTATTTTATTTAGTATTTCAACCAATTTGTCTACTTTGAATAAATGGCGAAATCACCACCAATGCCAGTTTTTGTATGTAAAATACAAAAGATTGTGACTGGAATATAAATGGGTTCATTCCAGTTACTGGTAAGAAATAAAACTTTTTTTTTAATTAAAAATACGATTAGAATATCTTTAGAAATTCCATGCATGATATTTAACACACGTTGTATTTCATATAACTTAACTCATGCATATACAGTTTGAATTTTGTAAATGCATTTATGTTCATTACATTCATGCTAGATATCTAGAAATTATGCACAGTTGTGTGTTAGCAACACTGAGCTCGACAATAACACGGAGAACTAACTCCCTATTCTGATACATTGAATCCAGCGGTCAGCCCATGAATACAATGCCAAAGATTTCCCGAAGAAAATCTTTGGCAAAACATGCATTTCCACCCATATGATAGTATGGGGTAGATATTTTCAAATTGAAAAGCAAAATCGATACAATTTTCGCCTGATATATATTCTTTTATTAAAAAGCTATTGATTTTACTTAAATTTATAGCACATTTTCAATTTGATATTAGTTAAAAAGGAAATTTTATTTTAACTCAACAAAAAATAAAGAAACATTTGTTAAATATTACTCATAAAAATATCAAAAACATAAAAATAAATAAAAATAATAAAAAGTTTGCGAAAAAGCTTAAAAAAATGCTTGTAATATTAAGAAAAATAGAGGACTCATTACTTTCGCATATTGAAAAGTGTGATGAGGTCCCGGCAGAAAGTGGATCGGCCGGATCGGCAAGTAGGCCCTCCGTGTTATATATGGAGCTCAGTGGTAAGCAATGGCAGTAGAATCATTTAATTTTTTCAGAACTTTAATATCTCTAAAACAATTATTTTCAATTAAATTTCCATTATATCTGGAGAAGACATTTTAAAAATCATAGATTATTGAAATAATTTTAAAATGACTTTTTTGTGTTTGTTTATTAGAATAATATAAAGTAAACATTTTAGATACTAAAGAAATGTATTTAACTGCCCTTCTGATATATCTTAAAGACAAACTGAACACTTTTTTCATAATAAAAACAATTACTTTTAAAAATTTGAGTGCATGGATTTTACATGGGAATATGTCGTCGTACAAACTAAGTGAATTTCTGTTTTTATAATAAGAACATTTTATGTGTAATATATTTTAAGGCTAAACTATAAAAAAAATTAAGCTTATTCTCAAAGCAAACATTCCCAAGCATTCTTTCCATTTAATATGGCAAAGCGAAATTATTAACAATGTATTTCAGCAAGAGTAATTTTAGTAATGATACGTAATAAACACACGACTAACATTCTGGAACAAAATAAACAAAATAAAGTGGTATCCATATGGAACATTTTCTTTCCCAGGATAAACTAGGGAGGAATGTGATTAAAGACTTATTACTCCCCAGGATTCCAGACGAAAATAACAATATGTCTGCGGCAGGAGGTCCTCAGGAACAGTAAATGTTCGCTTTATAAGATCCCGGGGAGCTTCCTTGGATATCCTTGAGTGACCTATTCTTGAGGTTCGGGGGGGGGGGGGGATTATAGAAAGTAACAAAAGGAGTGTTGGATGTCAATGAGTTTGTGTGTGTAGACACAAAAATATTTAAATATGAAAATTATATATATATATGTTTAAATTCAGTGTATAATCAAAAGTATGAAAGTAAAGTATCGAATATTTTAATTTAGTATACAATCGTGAACAATCAAAAACACCCGGTAACTGTTCCTTAAATTTGGAGACCACTGTATACATTTATAAGTATTATCTATATATTTTAATGTATATAAACTGTACCAATAGCTTCTTTGATCCATGGAACTCAAATATGGTACTAAAAAGAGGGTTATGAAGTACTTTTTTAATATATCCCCTAAACCCTAATTTATGCATTGAATTTAACAGTAGACTTTTTAACGTTTCAAATTATCAGATGCTATCAGCACTATTTTTATATGACGAATTTTGACGCCATTAATGTGAATGAACAATTTTTAGTGCAAGTTGAAATTTTAATTTTGCTAGCAACTTAAACATTTTCTTAATAAAGAAGTATTTTGCATTCAATGAAATTGTATATTTCAGTAGGATGAATTTATTTATGATTTTATCACTTTTAAAATATGAACTATTGCAAAAAAAATCGATGGTTAATTCCTAGTTGATTTAACATACACTGTTAAAAATCTTGCAGCATTTTGTATAGTCATTTCACCGTTTTCAGAAAAACCAGTAACATAACCGTAATTTAACTCTATTCTGACCATAAAATTGGTAATAATAAGTTCAAAATAACGTAAAAAGACGTTGTTTTACTTTTTTTTGTCGAAAACGGTCAAATGACTGGATAAAATGCTGCAGATTTTTAACAGTGTATGCAACACATTATAATGAACTTTTCAATGAAAATGAGGATGAAAGGTTGGTTTGTAGCTTATGGGGCTAAATTTGTGACAGTGGATGAGACTTGTTACTATTGATCATAGTGATGTAGCCATGTCTCATCCCATCGCCTTCTTAAGACTAGGCCTAAGCGCTGACACAAAAATGGCAGATGTCGAAGGCGGATTTTTTTTCAGCATGTGTCCCTTGAATATTCGTACCAATAATATTTATAAACTTTTTCCGCTTTACTGTTTCAAGATTATACAAATCATATAAATCTTCTATAAAATACTGGTGTCTAAATTTAAAGCCTTACATACGTTATAAAAAAAATCCGCTTTTGGCAGCCACCATTTTGTCTCAGCGCTTTGGCCCAGTCTTGAGGAAGCGGTGATCATCAAACTGTCACAAATCTAACCCCATAAGCTCCAAACTAACTTTTTTCCAACTGCCCCCTTTAAAACCTTTTTTAAAATTAGATCTTTAAAATTTCACACTTGCATCCAAAAATATCTTATTTTAGCAGCTTATACAGTTCTGAAATTGAGCATATAAACATCTAAGACATTAAACTTGGATATTCCACACCAACCATCGCAGTACAAATATTTTGTACATACTACGGATAATAATTAGCAAAGCACACACATCCCCCCCCCCTTTTTTTTTTTTTTTTTTTTTTTTTTTTTTGGCAGAAAGAATTTTATGATATCAACTATTTATTTTACTTGATTAAAATATACTTACTGTTTTTTCAAATATAATAAGCATTACTAATATAATACATAATTAATTTCTACAGTTCCTTTCACAAATACAGTAATGAAGTTCATAACAAACAGACATCGTCCACAGAAATGTATTAGAAATATTTCATCTTTGAAAAGAATTTTCAAAGTTTCTTTTTTGTTGTTATTGCACACTAAGAAAACATATTAAACTATTGTAAAAGCAAATAAAGCTAATTTCCAATTAGCACTAAAACCACTTTCCGTAATTTGCGGGCATATATGAGAAACCGCTGAAAGATTTATTAGTAAATAAAAAAGACCATGCGTGCAAATTAAGCCTGTAAAACATTTGCAGGAAGAAATAAAAATAAAACTTGTCTCCAAGGTTCACCGAAGGAGAAAATAAACAGCTGCTGTTTAAAAATCTCAAAGGTTAAAAAATATATATATATATATTTTTTTTTGTGAAAAACTGTTGTTGTTATTGCTAAACTATTTTGTTGCTATTGTACACCAAGAAAACATACTACACTATTATAAAAGCAAATGAAGCTAATTTCCAATTGGCACTAAAACCACTTTCCGTAATTTGCGGGCATGTATGAGTAACCGCTGAAAGATTTATTATTAAAGAAAGACCACGCGTACAAATTAAGCCTGTAAAACATTTGCACGAAGAAATAAAAATAAATTTGTCTCTAAGTTTCACCGAAGGAGAAAACTAACAGCTTAAAGATCTCCTAAATAAAAAAAATGGTGAAAAACTGTTGTTAATATTGCTAAATTATTTTGTTGTTATTGCACAGTAATAAAACATATTAAAAAATTGTAAAAGCAAATGAAGCTAATTTCCAATTAACAGTAAAACCACTTTCCGTAATTTGCGAGCATATATGAATAACCACTGAAGGATTTATTATTAAAGAAAGACCATGCGTGCAAATTAAGCCTGTAAAGCATTTACACGAAGAAATAAAAATGAAACTTGTCTCCAAGGTTCACCGAAGGAGAAAATAAACAGCTGCTGTTTAAAAATCTCAAAGGTTAAAAAAAAATATATATATATTTTTTTTTGTGAAAAACTGTTGTTGTTATTGCTAAACTATTTTGTTGCTATTGTACACCAAGAAAACATACTACACTATTATAAAAGCAAATGAAGCTAATTTCCAATTGGCACTAAAACCACTTTCCGTAATTTGCGGGCATGTATGAGTAACCGCTGAAAGATTTATTATTAAAGAAAGACCACGCGTACAAATTAAGCCTGTAAAACATTTGCACGAAGAAATAAAAATAAATTTGTCTCTAAGTTTCACCGAAGGAGAAAACTAACAGCTTAAAGATCTCCCAAATAAAAAAAATGGTGAAAAACTGTTGTTATTATTGCTAAATTATTTTGTTGTTATTGCACAGTAATAAAACATATTAAAAAATTGTAAAAGCAAATGAAGCTAATTTCCAATTAACAGTAAAACCACTTTCCGTAATTTGCGAGCATATATGAATAACCACTGAAGGATTTATTATTAAAGAAAGACCATGCGTGCAAATTAAGCCTGTAAAGCATTTACACGAAGAAATAAAAATGAAACTTGTCTCCAAGGTTTCGAGAAGAAGAAAATAAGCAGCTGCTGTTTAAACATCTCCCAGGTAAAAAAAAAAAAAAAAAAAAAAAAAAAAAAACGCGTTGCACTCGGGGATTGCCACGGTAAAGCTATTGCATAGCATTTTTTTTATCAACCTATGCAATTATAATTATTTATTTATTTTTTATTTATGCAGTTTTTTTTTTTTTTTTTTTTTTTTTTTTTTTTTTTTTGCCTTTGATATTAATTCAAGTTACACTTTTTGAGCGTGATGACCGATAAGAAAACATTTTTTTCTTTTATTGAATAAATGAGAAGTCTGCCGAAATCTGCCGAAGAGCCGAAGTCCGCCGAACTGAAACGACGTTAGCCGGAGTGTTAGTTTTATTCTCGTTACGGAATTTCTAGAATCGGTCGCCGCTCTCAAAGCCCGCGATAAAAGCTATGCAATAGCTTAAAATAATTTTTTGTGAAAAAATTTATGATAAATATGTGGTGGGCCTTGGCTATTTGTTTGGTGCTTAGGTTACGCATTTTATTCGCTCCATAATGTAAAAAAGAAACTGTAAAGTTACTAAACTTTTTTTAAGAAACTGGCATTTTGAGAGCTTTTTATGTAACGGTAACAGTAAAAGTTAATGTAACCGATTCCGTTACATGAATTTTTGCTGTTATCATTACATAAAAAGTTCTGTAGATCTATAGATTGTATACAGGGATTAACTAAAGAATTCAAGTAGACATCAGACTGTTTGCGCTAATTGCTGATACGTGCTTTCACATTTTTAAGCCCTTTATAGGCAAGGAAGTTCTAAAAATGTTCATATAATTATTTCACAAGGCAATTTATGAACAAATTTACTTGAAAATAATCAAAAGCTCTTTTTCATGTATATTATGAGATCGAAATTATACTATAAAATTTACGGTTGCCAATTGGCAGTTTGGGAATTCAAATTAACCATTTGGACATTAGCACCTCTGAAAGGGTGAAACTATGAAATTATGTTTCAATATTCATGAATTTTATTATCCCCACACTGTAAAAAAAATCTGCAAAGCTACTAAACTTTTTGTAGGAAACTATTCTACTTAGAGCTTTTGATATAACGATAAAAGTAAAAATCCATGCAATAGATTCAGTTATATGTATTTTTGCTGCTATCCTTACATAAAAAGTTATTTCGATCTATAGATCGTATACAAGGATTAACAAAAAAATTCAAGTAGACATTAGACTGTTTACGCTAGTTGTTGATACGTGGTTTTAAGTTTTTAATCCTTAAAGAGGCAAGCCATTTCAAATCCAAAAATGTTCAAATAATTAATCCACACCACAGTTTCTAAAAAAAAATCTACTTGAAAAGAATTAAAAGCTTTTTTTCAAGTATATTATGAGATAGAAATTGTACTAAAAATTATTGGTGTCTATTGGCAATTTAGGCATTAAAATTAACCGTTTGGAGACTTCAAACGGCGCCCATAAATGGGTTAAACAATGCTGTTCCATTGTAATATTCATGAAATATGTTTCAAAAGCTATGCAAGACGTACAATTTTTCTTTTTTCTCTTACAAGTGATCAGATCTGGCGATAAAATTTGAAATATAAATTGATAAGAAACTTAATTTTTGACACATATAATTAAATATTAAAGTTAATTTGTACAGAGAAATACAGTGATTTTTCATACTTTACTTTGAATGTCAGTTATAAAATTTTGAATATTTAAAAAATTTAAATACTAATTTGCATCAGGTAATGATATTTAATGTAAATGCAATTTAATTATAAAAAAATTCATGTATACAAGATATATATAGAGTAACAGATACAGAAGATTGAATTCTGTGCTCTAATTATCATTTGTTATAAAATAATTCTTCATTAAATAAAATAATGTTTTTTAAAACCAAGATAAATTTATACAGAATTAAAAAAAACTACAAAATAGTTAATTTTTTCTATCCTAATCCCCGTAATAAACAATGTAATACTGTAAATCTTTCAAAGTCTTAAATAATTTTATTTTTATCGTATATTCTTTTACCCAGCGAAATAAAGAAAAATCCTTCTTTTCATACTCAATGAATATTTATTCACCTAAAATTTATGAAAAATCTGAAATACATTCTGTATATTAGCATTTTACACAATTAATGTAACTTTATCATGTAAAGTCCCAAGAGTTTCAAATAATTTATTGTATAATTTTCAACAAAATTTAATTCACTTGTAATTGAAATGTTTGTACTCAGATTTGTGAAATATTTAAAATAGTTATTCATCAATTTTATTTTATTAATTAGCATTTTCCTAATTTTAGTTTCTAAAAATCTTTTCGTAGAGGCTTCGTAGAGAGTTCGGGATGAAGGCAGGGAAAGTCCACAGCTTCAGAGCCCCGCCCGCCCGCTAACCGTCTCTCAATATCTTTATTTTGTCTACTTTTTCTTTTAAATTTGTTCGGTTTCAATTTGTCTTATATTTTTTTCTATCCCATTTATTACCCTTCGTGTAATAAAGTGAAAAATCTCTTATATCTGACAAAAGAAAAAAAAAAGATTCAAAGTATATTATTTCTTCATAGAAAATTAGTACCTGCATCATAAAAAAACTTATAAAAATAAAAAAATAAAACTTAAAAAATTATAGACCGAATTTACACGAAAAAGAATGAGGTTAATAATGCCAATACTTAGGAATAAATTTCATGATTTTAACTTATTCTCATATAAGGTAATAGCGTAAAGCATATAAATTATTCCCGATATTTTTAGATATTTGATGAAGTTTTTTACTCAGATTTATGAAATATTTAAAATACTTATTTATCAATTTTATTTTATTAATTAAAATGTTGCTAATTTTAATTTCTAAAAAAGTAACGTTAATTAGAGAAATCTTTAAAAGCAATAAACAGAAGAAACTTTTACATCTGACATCATATTATTCAAAGTATATTTTTCCTCGATAGAAAATTAGTGCATGCAATATGGAAAAAAGTATAAAAAGAGAATAAAATTAAAGAATGTATCAAATAAAAGACCAAATTTACGCCAGATGAATGAAGCTAATAATGTCAAGATTCAGGAATAAATTTCATGATTATACCTTATTCTCATATAAGGTGAAAGTGTAAGGTATAAGCCCATAAATTGTTCTCGAAACTCTTATATTATAGATGAAGGAATACTTGAACATAATACGAATAATTAAAGAAAGGATGAAATAGCACCCGAGGGTAATATATTATATTAGGCGCATTATTGGCGAAAGACAGATATTTAAAAAATGGCAGAACTATCTCCTTTATATAGGCGCTTTATTATCCAGAGAAATGCATTTCTCATTCAACCCCTTGGGGACGAGCGACACTTTTACGTGCCGCAAAATGGCT
The DNA here is from genome assembly GCA_964019185.1 of Maratus speculifer. NCBI lineage: Eukaryota > Metazoa > Arthropoda > Arachnida > Araneae > Salticidae > Maratus > Maratus speculifer. The sequence continues at coordinate 113,768 of CAXHSM010001319.1, read as the reverse complement.
TAAGAATCCTTGTTTATATCCACCAGCAAAATTTTACTGAAAAAATTGTCTTATTTAATGTGAGCATTTTTTCGATTCAAGAAGGTATAAATTTCTGTTTTAAAAAACCAGTGAGAAAATATAAACACTTCATAAAAGGCTCCCGTCGTGAAGGGGTTAAGAAAATCAAAGTATTTTTAAAATAATATAGGTGTAACAAGAATAAATATGCATTGCTGTGAGCTGGAAAATTTTTAATAAGCGTTGTGTTTATACGAAAATATCAATCGATGAATGCTTTAAAGGGAAATATGCATGTAAAGGTATAAACTGAATTATTGAAAACATACGCTCTATATTTTATTAATAATTATACATACTCCACTTCCTGTTTATTAGCGCTTTGAAAAATAGTAAAAACGCATCTTTTATTTCTCTATGAAAAAGCGTATTTTGTTTTTAATTTCGATTACATTCATTATTTGCGATATAAAAATCCTTTATATGCGTACATATAAGACGCACAATAAACAACGACGTTTTGAAAATGTTTTCGAGTATTTCGAGCGGCTTTAGTTTTAACACACTTATATTTATTTGCTTAATACACATTGTTTGATTAAAACTACAGTTAACAATGGATCATGGATATAAAAAAGCAACAAACTATCTGCAACACATAAAAAAGTATAAGACAAAAAAAGAACATATGAAATAAAAGACCAAATTTTCAGCAGATGAATGAAGCTAACGATGCCAAGGTTCATGAAAATTTTCATAATTATACCCTATTCTCATACAAGGTAAAAGCATAAGGTATAAGCATATAAATCATTCCCGATATTCTTAGATTTTTGATGAAGGCATACTCGAGCATATTACGAATAATTAAAAAAAGGATGAAATAGCACCCGAGGGTACCATATTATATGAGCGACATTATTAGAGATATTAAATACATTACAGATATTAAAATAGGACTATCTGCTTTATATAGGCGCTTTATTATTGAGAGAAAAGCGTTTCTTATTCAAGAATATTATACAGGGTGTCCAGCAAATAACACCCTGATTTTAAAATTAAATTTCTCAAAAACAAAGATCGATAGTAATATGCGGTAAACGGTTTTTTCATTAGGTAAGCTGTAAAAATCTTATACAGAAATTTCAAACAGTGAATATTTAAAAAAAAATTGCTTTCTGATTGCATAGAATTCTTTGATTTGACATTTTTCTTTTTTTAGATTGCCTGCAGAGAAATATTTTTTTAGCATACAGTGCAATATTTTAAAGATTTTTCGAAGCAAATTTTTAGAATTTCGAAATTTCAAAAATTTAGTTTAAAAAAACTATGAAATGTGGCACTTTAAGCCGAAAAACATATTTTCTGGCAGCAAGAAAAATGTCAAATCAAAGCATTCTTTGCAATCAGAAGACTATCTTTTCAAAATATTTACCGTTCGAAACTTTTGTATAAGATTTTTACAGCTTACCTGATAAACAAACCGTTTACTGCATAATTCTATTGATCTTTGTTTTTGAGAAATTTAATTTTAAAATCAGGGTCTTATTTGCCGGACACCCTGTATTAATATTCCAAAAATATGCGTGTAAGGTGCATAAACATGCATTGCTATGATCTAGAAAATATTTACAAAACATTGATTTTGTATGAATAGATGAATGTGTTAAAGGGAGATACATGCAATGTTAAATTGATTAGAAGTGCTATTCAAAAAATACACGCTGTCTTTTATTAATAATTATACATGATTCACTTACACTATATTAGTGCTTTGAAAAGCAGTAAAAATTCCTATCCTAATTCCTTTAATTATGTTAGATTGTAAGTTTGAAATTCTTAATTAATTTCATTTTATTTTATATTTTCTTTTCCCCAGCTAAAGAAAGAAACACTCTTCCTTTTTTTAGTCACATGATGAATACTTATTCACCTAAAATGTATGAAACATCTCGAATGCATTCCATTATTTTGTATTTTATACAAATAATAAAACTTTTTAATGAAAATTCTCAATAGTTTCAAATCATTTATTATATAATTTTCAACAAATTTTAATTCACTTGTAATTAAAGTTTTTTGCTGAGACTTGAGAAATGTTTAAAATAGTATTCATCAATTTTGTTTTATTAATTAGCATTTTCCCAATTTTAATTTCTAAAGATCTTTCCCTTCGCGTAATAAACTTAGAAATCTTTTACATCTGACATAAAATTATTCAAAGTATATTTTTCCTTGATAGGAAATTTGTACCTGCATCTAAAAAAAAACATATAAGAGAAAAAAAAAAGAATGTATAAAATAAAAGACCAAATTTACACCAAATGAATGAAGCTAATAATGTCATTACTCAGGAATAAGTTTCATGATTATACTATATTCTCACAATGTGAAAGTGTAAGGCTTAAGCATATAAATTATTCCCGATATACATAGAATTTTTGATGGAGGCATACTTGAGCATATTACGAATAATTAAAGAAAGGACGAAATAGCACCCGAGGGTACCATATTATATGAGCCGCAATATTGGCGAAAGACAGATATTAAAATACTAGGACTATCTCTTTTATCTTGGCGCTTTATTATCCAGAGAAATGCATTTCTTATTTTAGAAAATCAAAGTAATATTCAAAGAATATAGGTGTAGGGTGCATGAACATGCATTTTTCTGAACTAGAAAGTATTTACTAAATATGATTTTAGATGAAAATATAAATAGATTAGTGTTTTAAAGGGCAAGATGAATGAAATACTAAATTGATTAGAAGTGTTATTGAAAAAATACACGCTATCGTTTATTAATAATTATATATGCTCCACTTACAGTTTAGAAGTGCTTTAAGAAAGCAGTAAAAATTTCAATACGAATTCTTTTAATTAAGTATATTAGACTGTAATGGTTCAAATTCTTAGTTTTAATTCTATTTTACATTTAATTTTACCCAACTAAATAAAGAAACATTCTGTATTTTGTAGTCACTTGTTGAATATTTATTCACCCAAAATTTTTGCTGTAACTGTTATATTAAAAGTTCTAGAAATCCCAGTTTTCTAGAAAAAGTTTAGTAACTTTACATATTTCTTTTTACAGTGTAAATTGGAACGTTTCAAATTCTTAATTAATTTTATTTCTATATTACGTTTTCGTGTACCGAGCTAAATAAGGAAATATTTGCAATTTTCTATACAATCGATGAATATATATTCATTTAAACTTTATGAAATATCTCGAATGCATTCCCTTATTTGTATTTTATATAATTAATAAAAGTTTTTAATTTAATGTCCCAAGAGCTTCAACTCATTTATTGTATAATTTTCAACAAAATTTAATTCACTTTGACTGTTTTTCATCTCAGATTTTTGAAAGGTTTAAAATAGCATTCATCAGTTTTATTTTATTAATTAACATTTTTCTATTTTAAGAAGTAGCATTCTTTAGAGAATTCCTTCAGTGTAGTAAACAGAAGACTCTTTTAAATCTGATGTCATATTATTCAAAGTATATTTTTTCTAGATAGAATATTAGTACCAGCAACATGGAAAGTAGTACAAGAGTAAAAAAGCAGAATGTATGAAATAAAAGACCAAATTTACACCAGATAAATGAAGTTAATAATAATGTCAACACTCAGGAATAAATTTCATGATTATAGCATATTCTCATATATGCTAAACGCGTAAGGCTTAAGCATATAAATTATTTCCGATATTCTTAGATTTTTGATGAAGGAATACTTCAGCACATTACGAATAATTAACGAAAGGATGAAATAGCACCCAAGGGTATCGTATAATATTAGCCGTATTATTGGTGAAAGACATATATTCAAATAGTAGGACTATCTCCTTTATATAGGTGCTTTATTATTGAAAGAAAATATTTTTTTTTTATCCAAGAATATTAATGTTCTATTCAACGATTATAGGTATAAAGTAGATAAATATGGATTGCTCTGTTTTCGAAAACATCTACAAAACATTGATTTTATATGATAATGTGAATAGAGGAGTATGTTAAAGGGCGAGATTCATTGAATGCTAAATTGTTTAGAAATGGTATTTAAAAAATACGCGCAATATTTTGCTAATATTTACACATGCTCCGCATACAATTTATTAGTGCTTTGAAAAGTAGTAAAAATACCTATTCATATTCCCGTAATTAAGTATGTTAGATTGTAACATTTGAAATTCTTAATTAATCTTATTTCGCTTTTACATTTTTCTTTTACCCAGATAAATAAAGACATGTTTTTCTTTTTATAGTCACTTGACGAATATATATTCACTAATAGTTTATGAAATATTTCGAATACATTCCTTTATTTTTTATTTTATACAAATACTAAAACTTTTTAATGTAGCGTTTTCAAAATCTTAATTCATTTTATTTTATCATATATCTTCTTTTACACAGCGAAATAAAGAAACATTCTTCATTTCATAGTTACTTAATGAATATTTATTCACCTAAAATTTATGAAACATCATAAATACTTTCTGTATATTACTATTTTATACAATTAATGAATCTTTATTATATAAAGTCCCAAGAGTTTCAGATCATTTTATTGTATAATTTTCAACAAAATTTAATTCACTTGTAATTGAAAGGTTTTTACTCAGATTTCTGAAATATTTAAAATAGTATTCATCAGTTTTATTTTGTTTTATCATTCTTCTAATTTTCATTTCTAACGAAATAACATTGTTTTGTGAATTCTTTCATTGTATAACAAACAGAAGAATCTTTTGCATTTGACATCATATTATTCAAAGTATACTTTTCCTCGATAGGAAATTACTACCTGCAACATGTAAAAAAGTATAAAAAATAAAAGTATATGTGAAATAAAAGACCAAATTTACACCAGATACACTGAAAAAAAAATGGGTTCTAAAGATGAAGTAGAAAGTACTCAATTTTAAGTACTTCACAAATAGCTCCGATCGAAAAGTTCTCAAAAATGAGGAACACATGTACTCATTTTTGATTCCATGGTTGTGTTCAAATATAAATCACTATCATCTGCCCCCTGAAATTACAAATTAAAGTGAAAATATGCTGGTATTTATTTCTTGCTCAAAATTATGAGCAATAAACATTTAATTGATTATTTATTAAGAGAAATAGCAAAATTATAAGTAATATACCCAAATCGGTCATTTTTATGACAAGATCATTATTTGCAAGTATACTTTAAAATTATTTTTAAATACTGTGCGTAATTTAATGTTTACATTAATAAGCAACTTTTATGCCTCCATGAATGAGATAAACCAATACTGGGTATAAAATTATTGTTTGTTTGGATTTGATAACATATGCTGTTTCAAAATTGAGAAAGCAATGTGTTCATTTTTGATCCAAATATACTCAATTCGATATGATTACGTCGACTTACTCATTTTTGAGAACTTCATTTTTTTCAGTGTATTCAATTTTTGAATTTTTAGTAAATGAAGTTAATAATGTCAAGACTCAGGAATAAATTTCACGATTATACCTCATTCTCATATAAGGTAAATGCGCAATGCATAAACATATGGATTTTCCCACATATTCTTAGATTTTTGATGAAGGAATTCTTGAGCATATTACGAATAATTAAAGAAAAGATAAAATACCACCCTAGGGTACCATATTATATAAGCCGCATTATTTGCGAAAGACAAACATTAAAATAGTTGGACTATTTCCTATATATAGGCGCTTTATTAACCAGAGAAATGTATTGCCTATTTAAGAAAATCAAAATACTATTCAATGAATATGGGTCAATCAAAGTACTATTCACAGAATATAGGTGTAAGGGGCATAACATGTATTGCGGTGATTAAGAAAATATTTATAAAATATTGATTTTGTAAGAAAATATGAATAGATCAGTGCGTTAAATGGCAAAATGCATGGGATGCTAAATTCATTAGAAGTGATATTTAAAAAATGCGCGCTATCTTTAATTAATAATCATACATGCCTTACTTACACTTTATTAGTGCGTTGAAAAGCAGTAAAAATTCCTACTTTAATTCCTGTAATAAGTAGATTGTAAAACGCATGTTAGATTGTAAATGCACTGTAAAAAAATCTAGGAAGTTTTCTAGGAAACTGGGATTCCTAGATTTTTCATGTAATGGCAACGGCAAAAATTCACATAACTGGATACAGATTTCCACTGAAAAGCAAACAATCCGTAAGGCTACTAAGAATTTTTTTAAGAAGCTTGGGATGCCTGGAATATATTATGTAATTGCAACCCCGGTTACAGATAAAAATTTTCTAAGATAACTATAATTTTAGTAGATTCGTTTGTAAAGTTACACATTGATTAAACAAAGATTTCTATAGCTGTACAAAAATTAGCTTTGTACTTTAAATTTTTTTCTTGATCAGTGTACAGATACAATGTTAGTAATCATACAGACTTCGGAAACTTTACATCTGTAGGATTACAGAAATGTGTGTTAGATTGTAACGTTTGAAATTTTTAATTAATCTTATATATATTTTACATTTTCTTTCATCCGGTTAAATAAAGAAACATTATTTATTTTGTAGTCACTTGATGAATATATTTTCAACTAAAATTTATTAAACATTTCAAATACATTCCCTTATTTTGTATTTTATACAATTAATAAAACTTTTTACTATTAAGTCACAAAAGTTCAAATCATTTATTGTACAATTTCCAACAAAATTTTATTCACTTGTAATTGAATATTTTTTTCTTAGATTTATGAAATGTTTAAAATAGTATTTATCAATTTATTTTATTAATTAGCATTTTTCCAATTTTAGTTTCTAAATATCTTTTCGTAGGGAATTCCCTTCGCGTAATAGACTGAAAAATCTTTTATATCTGACAAAAAAATTATTCAAAGTATATTTTTCCTCGATAGAAAATTAGTTTATGCATCATAAAAAAAAAAGTATAAAAGTAAAAAATAGAGAATATAAAAAATAATAGACCGAATTTAAACCAAGTGAATAAAGTTAATAATGTCAATACTTAGGAATAAATTTCATGATTTTACCTTATTCTCATATAAGGTAAAAGCGTAAGGCATAAGCATATAAATTATTCCCGATATTCTTAGATATTTGATGAATAAATACTTGAGCATATTACGAATAATTAAAGAAAGGATGAAACAACACCAAAGGGTACCATATTATACGAGCCGTATTATGGGCGAAAGACAAATATTAAAATATTAGAATCATATCCTTTATATAGGTGCTTTATCATTGAGAGAAAAGCACTCCTTATTCAAGAATATTAAAGTACTATTCAAAGAATATAGGTGTAAAATGCATAAAAATGCATTGCTCTTATCTAGAAAATATTTACTAAACATTGATTTTGGTATGAAAATGAATAGATGAGTGTGTTAAATGACAAGATGCATGGAATGCCAAATTGATTAGAAGTGTTATTAAAAAAATACAAGTTGCCTTTTATTAATAATTATGCATGTACCACTTACAATTAATTAATGCTTTAAAAAGAAATAAAGATTCATACCCTAATTAAATATCTATAAAGTTTACTAAACTTTTTCTGGGAAACTATAATTCTTAGAACGTTTATGTAACGGTAACAGTAAAAATTCATGTAATAGAATCGTTTACAAGAATTTTTGCTGCTACTGTTACATGGAAAGTTCTAGAAATCCCAGTTTTCCAAAAAAAGTTCATTAACTTTATACATTTTTTACAGTGTAAATTGTAACGTTTCAAAATCTTAATTAAATTTTATTTCTATTTTACGTTTTCATGTACCGAACTAAATAAAGAAACATTCTCCATTTTCTAGAGAATAAATCTTCATTTAGATTTTATGAAATATCTCGAATACATTTCCTTATTTTGAATTTCATACAATTAATAAAGCTTTTTAATGTAAAGTCCCAAGAGTTTCAAATTATTTCTTGCATATTTTGAACAAAATCTAATTCACTTGTAAGTTTCTTTAAAAGATCAGATTTGTGAAACGTTTAAAATAGTATTCACCAATCTTATTTTATTAGTTAGCATTTTTCTAACTTTAATTTCTAAACATCTTTTTGTAGAGAATTACCTTCGCATAATGAATTGGAAAATCTTTTATACCTGACAAAAAAATTAAAGTATATTTTTCCTCAATAAAAAATTAGTACTTGTATCATAAAAAAACATACAAAAGTGAAAAAAAGGTGAATGTATAAAATAATAGACCAAATTTACACCAAATGAATGAAGCTAATAATACCAATAACCAAGAATAAATTTCATAATTTTATCCTATTCTCACATAATGTAAAAACGTAAGGCATGGGCACATAAATAATTCCCGATATTCTTAGAACTTTTGATGAAGGCATACTTGAGCATATTACGAAAAATTAAAAAAAAAGGATGAAATAGCACCCGAGGGTATCATATTACATGAGCCGTATTAATGGTGAAAGACAGATATTAAAATTGTAGGACTATATTCTTTATATAGGCCCATTATTATTGAGAGAAATGCATTCCTTATTCAAGGTAATCAAAGTTGTGTTCAACAAATATAGATTGAAGATGCATAAACATGAATTGCTGTGATCTAGAAAGTATTTGTAATATATATATTTTGTATGGAATTTTAAATAGATTATTGTTTTAAATAACAAGATGCATGGAATGCTAAATTGATTAGAAGTGGTATTTAAAAATACGCGCTATCTTTTATTAGTTATTATACATTTTCCACTTAAAATTTATTAGTTCTTTGAAAAGCAGTAAAAATTCCTATCCTGATTATTATTATTGAGTACGTTAGATTGCAATGTTTTAAATTCATAATTAACTGTATTTATATTTTATATTTTCTTTTACTCCTAACGAAATAAAGATATGTTCTTCACTTCATAGTCATTTAATGAATATTATTTGAACTAAAATTTATGAAACATCTGAAATACGTTATGTATATTAGTATTTTATAAAATTAATAAAACTTTACCATATAAAGTGTCAAGAGTTTCAAATCATTTGTCATAAAAATTTCAGCAGAATTTAATTCATTTGTAATTGAAAAGTTTTTATTCAGATTTATGAAATATTTAAAATAGTGTTTATCAATTTTATTTTATGAATTAAAATTTCTCTAATTTTACTTTTCTAAAAAAGTAATATTCCCCAGAGACTTCTTTCAGCGTTATAGGCAGAATAATCTTTTATATCTGACACCATATTATTCAAAGTATATTTTTTCTCGTTCGAAAATTAGTACATGCAACATGAAAAAATAGAAGAAAAAAAAAGAAGAATGTATGAAATAAAAGACCAAATTACACTAGATGAATAAAGCTAATAATGTCACGACTGACGAATAAATTTCATGATTATACCTTATTCTCATATAAGGTAAAATCATAATTCATAAGAATATGAATTATTTCCAATGTTCTTAGATTTTTGATGAAGGAATACTTGAACATATTATGAATAATTAGAGAACAGATAAAATAGCACCCAAGGGCAACATATTATACGAGCGCATTATTGGAGAAAGCATGAGAGCCGGAATATTAGAATTAAAATAGTATACGCCTATCTCCTGTATATAGATGCTGTATTACACGGAGAAATGCATTTCTTATTTGAGAAAATCAAAGGCGTAGTCAAAGAATATAGCTGTATATTGTATAAACATGCATTACTGTGTGCTAGAAAATGTTTACCAAATATTGATTTTAGATGAAAATATAAATGAGAAAAATTTAATAGAGTGCGATGGAGTGTTTTACAGCGAAAGATGCATGAAAAGTTAAATTAGATATAAATATTATTGAAAAAATACACGTTATAGTTTATTAATAATTGTGCATACTCCTATTCTTGTGCATTCCTATTTTTTTTGTATTATCAACAATCTTTACATGCGTAAATAAAACAGCACAACAAAGACCGATGTATTCGAAAGGTTTTCAAACGACGCTTACATTTGCTTAATGCACATTATTTATCTAACACTACATTTAATTAAAAAAATTTGATAAGTGCAAGCATATTTCAAATATTGCAATACCAAAGTTTAACATGAGCCCGCTGGTACTTACATAAAGAGGATATAAAAATATTCCCGCATATATGTTTTAAATTGGATCATGTATATAAAATAGCAACAAACTATCTGCAATATATAAAAAGGTGTAAAAGAAGAAAAAAAACAGAATATATGAAAGAAAAGACCAAATTTAAACCAGATGAATAAAGCTAATAATGTCAAGACTTAGCAATAAATTTCATGATTATACCTTATTCCCATATAAGGTAAAAGCGTAAGGAATAAGCATATAAATCATTCTTAGATTTTTGATGAAAGAATACTTGAGCATATTATGAATAAATAAAGAAAGGATGAAATAGCACCCAAGGGTACCATATTATATGAGCCGCATTACTGGTGAAAGACAGGTATTAAAATAGTAGGACCATCTCCTTTATATAGGTGTTTTAATATTGAGAGAAAGGCATTTCTTATTAAAGAATATTAAAGTAATATTCAAACAATATAGGCGTACTTTACATAAACATGCATTGCTGTGATATAGAAAATGTTTACAATGTTTACATTTTGTTTGAAAATATGAATAGATGAGTGTCTTAAAGGGCAAGATGCACGGAATGCTAAAAGGATTAGAAGTGTTATTTAAAAAATACACACTGTATTTATTAATAATTATACATGCTCCACTTCCAATTTGTAAGTTCTTGAAAAGCAGTAAAAATTCCTATTCTAATTCCTGTAATTAAGTATGTTATACTTTAACGTTTCAAATTATTAATTAATAGTATTTCTATTTTATTTTTTATTTAGCCAGCTAAATAAAAAAAAAAAAACATTCTTCATTTTGTAATAATTTGATGAATATGATACAATTCATGAAACATCTCGAATACATTCCCTTATTTTGTGATTTATTGAATTAATAAAACTTTTTAATGTAAATCCCAAGCCATTTACTGTATAATTAAAAAAATTATTCATTTATAATTGAATTTTTTTTTTTAATATTTGTAAAATGTTTAAAATAATATTCATCAATTTTATTTTATTATTTAAAATTTTCCTAATTTTAATTTCTAAAAATCTCTCCTTAGAGAATTCCCTTCGCGTAAAAAATTGAAAAATCTTTTACATCTAACAGAAAATTATTTAAAGTATATTTTTCTTCGATAAAATATTTTTATCTGCAACATAAAAAATCATATAAGAGAAAACGGAGAATGTATAAAATACCAAATTTACACCAGATGAATGAAGCTAATAATTTCAGTACTCAGGAATAAATTTCAAGATTATATCTCATTCTCATACTAAGTAAAGCGTAAGGCATAAGCATATAAATTATTCCCGATATTCTTAGAATTTTTGATGAAAATATACTTGAGCACATTACGAATAATTAAAGAAAGGATGAAATAGCACCCGAGGGTACCTTATTATATGAACCGCATTATTGGCGAAAGACATATATTAAAATATTAGGACTATGTCCTTTATATAGGTGCTTTATTATTAAGAGAAAAGCATTTCTTATTCAAGAATATTAAAGTACTATTCGAAGAATATAGGTGTGAGATGCATAAACAAGCATTGCTATAAGCTAGAAAAACTTTACTGAACATTGATTTTGGATGAAAATATAAATAGGTATGATTAGTGGAATATTTTAAAAAGGAAAATGCATGGAAAGCTAAATTGATAAGAATTTGCATTAAAAATTATATATATATCTTTTATTAATACTTATACATGCTACAATAAATACGTGGCGAAAAAGCAGAAAAACTTCGTGTTTTCCTTAAGTAAATATTTAAAATAAATGCAAAAGTATATTTCTTTTTAAAGTTCGATCGTATTTATTATTTGTGATATCAACGTCCTTTGCCCGTGTGCGTTTCAAACGCACAAAAATGAAACGCACAAAAATTCGTTCGAAAACACTTCGGACGAATTTTGTTACCGCACGCTTAAATTTGTTTTAAACACGTTATTTAATTAAAAATACTGTTAAATAAAAAGAATGAAAAAAAAACATTTAGCAAAAATTAAATATTGCAATACCAAAGCCTCACATTATATACGTACTGTTACATATGTAAATGTAAAAACAAATACAAAACTATAATCGCTTATATGTTATATTGAAACTTCAACAACCGATCATGTACTTTAAAAACAACAAAGTATCTGCAACACATAAAAAAGTATAACAGAAAAAAATGGGAATGTATGTAATGAAAGACTAAATTTGCACTAAATGAAGCTAGTAGTTTCAAGACTAAGAAAAAAATTCCACGACCATACACCGTAAAAAAAATTCATGAGGTTACTAAAAACATTTTAGTAAATTTGTATTCCACAGAATTTTTTAGTAACCATTCCAAACTTTTTTTTGCAAGTGAAACAAACCTTTCTTTTGTAAACTGAACAAAAGAATTTTTTCTATAACTAACTTAAAACTTTTTAGTATTAGCCAGCCAGCAAATTTTAGTAACAGCTCCAAAATTATTTTTAGTAACCATTACTCACGGATTGTTAGTAACTAGTCCATACGCAATTTTTGCAGCGGTAGATTTCCGGCAACGTTTCAATAGATGGCAGCATCAAACATTGCTACCTGCGCAATTTTGATTTCATAACCCCTTTACTTAACGAATACTTACACTGCATACACTCGGTACGTCTTTGGTGATGTCGAGCTTCGAAGCCGAGGCCTTTCTGTCTGGAGCTCTGTGCTGTGACCACTAGCCATCACGGCCACACCAAGCGAGTTTCATTAATAGCTATTAAAAATATAAAACTATTAACTCTATTCATTCTTTATTCATTCTTTATTCATTCATCCATTCTTTTTTCTAGTAACTCTTACAGATTTTCTTGTAACTGAGTAAGATTACTAAATTTTTTTAGTAATTACAAGGATCACTAAAGTTTTTTTAGTAGATCGACCCTTTTTTTTACAGTGTAGGTTTTCAGAATGAAGATAAATTTCGATAGGAGATACCGCATAAAATTTTGTGTAAAACTGAACAAAACTACTTAAAGGTTTTCCATGTCACAAAATGACTACGGGAAAGATTTTTTGCCCGTGTCTCAAATGTTTAATTTGTACAAAGCTTTCAAAATGGTAAACAATGCGCAAAAAGTTCATTAAGTTCTTGAAATTCAGACTACGTGGCTAAAATGTTGTGGGTTTTGGTCTCTGATCGTCAGATGAGTGTCCGAATGATTTATGAGACGATGGGACTTACATAATCGATTGTCACGGAAGAAATTCAAATGCGGAAACTATGTGACAAGCTGGTTCTTCAAATTGACCCAGTTACTGGCAAATAACAGCTTTGCAACATTGCCGCAACTACCGTAAAGCCTCAATCTGTCATCGCCTTTACTATTCCTCGTTTAAAATCCAACTTAAATGGTCATGATTTTGATAATCTGGAGAAAATGTCGAAAAACTTAACGCGTATCCTTAACAGCATTCCAGCTGAAGACTTCTATGTTGGCATAAATGGGTGGCAGATTTGTTAACAGTGGTTTATTTCTATTTTGAAGTATTAGAAGTGTTTGTAAAATTATCGTCATGTAATTTAATTTTATGGAATAAATCTCATTATTTACTGAACAGATCATGCATGTCAATCTTTTATTACAAATAAATTCAGCGTAGATGATTCTGTTACTGGGATTTACCAATATATATCTTTGCCAGTTTTTTAAACCGCAAGGAATTTTTTCGGATATGATACGGTACAGAATATCGTTTTATTGCGGCATATCTGTGCCGAATTCTGAACAGCTAAATGTTGTACCACTGTTGAGCTTTTGTTGATAAATAGTTCGGCAAACAATATACTTCTTACTGTAAGCCAAGTAATAGATTTGCTAACTACAAAAGTATGTGTAAAATACTTGCATTTATAAAGGCTGAAGAATACGTCACTCAGTGAATTTGGTTTATAAAAATAAAATGGAATACCAATATTATAGCTTTTTGTTTAATAATGTTGATGCACTGCAATTCTTCTGAAAGGACACATGAAGAGAAGGTGTGAAATCTCATAAAAACGAAGTTTTACTTTGAGTAGCTACAATTGTCGGTCAGCCTTTTGTAGTTCTTTGATATTATCATATCTTATTAGAATTCCGCGCCAAACCGCAGTCCGCGCCGGGGAGGGGTTGACACTAATTTGTTTCGTTGCAGATCGGGTTGATGCTAAGTATTTCAGATTCAGGTTAGAATGTGATTCTTGTGGATAAGGTTCCGAGATTATAAGGAATAGAGTTTTAAGTTTGAGATTTTTAAAAAAGTCTAAATTATTTTTTCAATTTAAAAAAAAACTGTATTTTTGAACATTACTAATTATATTATTTTTACATATGGACGGCAAAATTAATAATACAAATATACATAGTAATCTATTATTTTAAAATAATTGTTTTAGGAGTCGGATTTATTGGTTTTTAATTCGGATTTGTGTTCAGATTGGGTTCTGGTACTGATTAAAGCTTTGGTTTCGCATTAATAAAAGTTACCTTCTCGAGTTCTCGTGGATATCAAAGGGATTTTTGTACTTGCTGGACACCAGCTCATATCCTCTGAAGTCTTGTACGTGCGGCCTTTTCTAATTGCTTTGTATTAGTAGTACATCATGTAAGGCGCGTTATAACCTCTCGCATCATATTCATCAGCTAATGGTGCATTATCCAGACCTAGAGAGACTTGTTACTATTTTTTTACACTTAGAACAAAACAACAAGTTAAGAACTCAGCATAGATGAAATTGAAGTGCATAGTTTTTATAAGTTTAAAACCAATGAAGAAACTTCTTATTCGAACCAATTTCACTGGTAAACAAGACAAACCAGAGAAGCTCGGAAAACTGGTAATGTTCATAAGCTCTTAAAGGGAGTGGGGTTTTTTTGTCATTTAATATTAAGGGTGTTCAAAAATAAAAAAGAACAACTTTGTGATATAAGTTTTAATTTATTTTTGTCGGAAATGCATAAAACAAGTAGGTGTTGTTATTCAGAAACTATCTAATCGCACTCATTTTTCTGTTTTTGTGCAAAGCAATAGATATTTCAGAACAAGCCATTAAAAGTGATGTTTTTAACCGCATTTTCCGATGGAAACCGAAAAAACCAGTCGACGAAAGGTAGAAAAAGGTAGATCGCATGATCAAAACAGCTTATAACTCGGTAGATAATTTTATTATCATAAAATGGAAAGCTGAGTTTGATTCGAAAGTACTTACATAGCCATACTCTCCAATTTTATATCTTTCCGGTAAAAAATGAATTTGTTAATGTTTTAAAACATTTTGCGGTTATTGAGCTGAGCAGTTGTGAATACCCTTATTCACTAAATGAAACATAGGCAACAGAATTTTTTAATGCAATTTTTCCTTTTATTAAGTAAATACAAAAGCATTTACTAATTTTGAAATACATTTGTTTGTAAATTTTGGTGCCATTCATTCATTTCAGCAAGATTTAGATATTTAAATAGACGTTTTTTGATTTTTAAAATTTTAATTGATGAGTAACTTATGCAGAGATTCTATATCCTGGTATTTGATTTAAGAAAGCGGCGGATTCCGAAAAAACGTCAATACGTTTGAACAGTAACTTTGGTTTTTTATTCATATAAGTGGCAATAATAGTAATTTTTCTTAGTTTGGGGGAGGGTTAACCCCCAATCTCCCCCCCCTTCCTTGCTACGCCCTTGAGCAGAATTGTCTTATTTTACATTCTCTAATTGAGATTCACAAACTATATCAAAATAGAATGAATTCCGATTGAATAAAACACTACTTCTACAAAGTAAAATAAATAAATAAATGCAATACTAATATGAAAATATTTTCATTAAAATAAAATAATCACAATATTGAAAAATAAAAATAATTTACAAATTATCATTGTGTGAGAAAATAAATTAAAAAAAATCTTCACATACTCTCCGCAACCGAAGTGGAATAATAACTGCCGCAGTCACATCGCAAAATTGCATGAGATATATACCGGGTGTCCCAAAAATGACTGATGGATTTTAAAATTCAATAACTTGCAAACGGTGACAGCTATTTAAAAAAATTTTTGCAGGAGGGTCAGGAGTTTTTTTTACCGTAATTTTTAATTTTAGTTCGCATCTCAAACAATAGGTGGCGCTGACGGCGATTGAAGGCCAGGTGATCAACGCTGAGTGAAGCGTCGACCTGGCCTTCAAACGCCGTCAGCGCCCCCTATTGTTTGAGATGCGAACTAAAATAAAAAATTACGGTAAAAAAAAAAAAAAACTCTTGACATTAAACATAACCGTCCTGCAAAATTTTTTTAACTAGCTTTCATCGTTCGCAAGTTATTGAATTTTAAAATCCATCAGTTATTTTTGGGACGCCCGGTATATATATATATATATATCTTTCGTTAAATTTCATTTTTAAAGCGCTCTAAAAGAACAATAGAGAACAGTAGCCCGTTGATTAGAAATTTATTATTCAACAGTTTTTTTGATATTTTTAATGTATGTGCTGTCAAGCAGACGAAAAAGGAAGTACTCGAAGAAATCAACAATGTTATATTTGCATAAAATGTCCATTATTTCATTTTTAGCTACTCCTGCTAAATTTTATCGTAATTTTTTATTGATATGATCCTAAATCTAAAACTAATGTGAGCGTCAATTTCTTTTTTTATAAAGAAACTAAATTGCATCTTCAGAGTATTTTGCGTGTCTCTGTTTTCCAGGAAAAATCCTTATTCATAATTGATTCTTCCGTGTATATTTAAATATATTTTTCGAGAAACAATGTGAGTTTTATTGAAAACAGATGCATCGAATTTCTATAATACGCTTTATTTTGCATTTATTAAGGGCTGACAAAAGATGAATTAGAATGCAACATACGAATGGGAGAAGCTTTTTATTGTTAAATATTAATGTAAAATCCGTTTATTAATTATCTGTTAATCATCTGTTTATTTACTTGATGTGATGTTTTTGAAGTAAAAGGATTCTGTTTCCTATAACATCAATTTCTGTCAGATGAACAAAGAGATTGCAGTTCTGTTTATATGAGCTAATTTTGGAATAGAATCGCATAGGAATGTAATTGTAGTCATGTAGCATATTTGTAAGAGATTGTGAGATTGAAATTTGTTTATATTTCATGAGTTTTTAGATGCGTAGCACCTATACTCGTCATTCAATCAGTCTGTCGGTCTGTCTGCATATAATAGAGCAAAAACTGCTCAACAGAATTTAAAATATATGTATAATTTAGTCGAGTCATTTCAAGTTTTATTAAAATTGGATGTATAGTTTAATTACAGGGACATTCAAAAGCATTCCGTTTCATTACGGCCGGGAAAAAATAGTTTCAGGAATATTTTAATGATATTACACTCTTTAGAACATAATAGAATTGATATGCATCTATGAAATATGTACTAAAGTATAGATTCCGTACGATCTGCGGTGCAAAGAATATTTGTTACTAATGAACAGGACCACACAAAAGTATTCCATTACATAATGATATAGTGGTAAACAATGTTTAGGACGCGTTTTAATTATATTAAACCCCATTTTATGAAATTGATATACGCTGCTGAAGTTTACTAGAAGCTACTTTCTGTATAATAGAAAGCAGATAGCATTTACAGGGACACAAAAAAGTTATCGGCTATTATACTAAGTCCAAAGTGCTGTATACTAATACACCAAGATCTGAATATTTTTAAAACTTCATTATAGTACGAACGCATCTCATTTGTTGCGCTTGACGTGCAATTTCCGACTTGTTAACACTAATATTATTGAAAAACAGATATTCTCAAACCGCAGATGAGATATCTCACAAGACCGTTTACAAAATTTAATAAGAGATAGAACACATTGCATAAACTTTATTTCTAATGGAAATCATGTTGTTCACAGTCTAGTTTTTTATTTAAAAATACAGGGTGTATCACTAACAGCTGAATACGGATTTCCATCCAAAATTTTATAGGATTATTTTTATTTTATATTTCATCAAAATTTAATAAAATAGAATAAAATTTTAATAAAATAGTTGTGAAATGAGACGAATACTCTGTGTGAAATGAGAAGAATATACTGAGACCTGGTTGATGGCAACCCAGAAAATTACCTGTTTGATTATTATGAATTGGACAATTGCACCATAAATTATGCGAAAAATATGTACTAAAATAAATACAGATTGCTAAATGGTACACTGAAACAATATATTTAAAATACGCTTAAAAATTATCAACGTTTCGCATCACTCCAGCGAACGTCGTCAGGATAAAACAGAAAGATGTTAAATGCAATTTAAAGTTTTCAAAATATAAACATATACATCCAAGAGGTTTATGCACTCTCAACTCAAGTATGCTCATGGACTCTTGAACGCATATGTTTATATTTTGAAATTTTAAATTGTATTTAACACCTTTCTATTTTAGCCTGACGACGCTCACAGAAGCGATGCGAAACGTTGGTAATTTTTAAGCGTATTTTAAATATATTGTTTCAGTTTACCATTTAGCAATCTGTATTTATTTTATTACATATTTATATTACCTCTTTGAGTTCACGGCTGAAATTCCAGAATAAGTTAAAACTTGATTAAAACGCAATCGGCCTACCAAACCCTCTTGAATGTCTTCGTGAAAAACACGCCCAAACCAACATTTAGCAGTTGACTCGTAGGTTTACCATTGTATTTTCCTGTTCCCCGTCCTGTTCCTGTTCCTGTTTTCCTGTTCCTGTCCCCCATGTTTTCATACATCCGAGTGCAGAAAAATATAACGATAAACTTAAAACGAGTCACCCACTAAAATCGTTTTTGTGTGATTTTCACCAAGTTATGACTTGAAAGACAGATTGCATTTTAATATGTGAATAGCGTTTTAACTAATTGTGGAATTTTAGCCGTGAAATCCATGAGATGATTGTCTGAGTTGCGGCCTTCCAGTTTAAGAGAAATTCGGTTTACGGCATCCTAATTAATGTTAGCGACATCCTGAATTGAGTAGCGTTTAAAACACAGTACGAAGAACTTATCTATTATGCAACTCTTGATATGTTAACATTTCATACACAGCAATGTAAATCTGTGAAAAATATTGTTACAGAATGTTTATTATAATTATTGTTAAGAACGAGCTTCGAGACCTTATGACAGCAGAATAAGTCCTTACAGGCTAAGCCAAAGCTTCTCATTGTTAAGAACGAAATTCCGCAATTGCCTCGTCGACAGGTACTTGTATATATGACTGAATAAGTGAGTTTCGAATCTGGCTTCCTATAAAAAAAAATTTCTTGCCGTGTGCTCTGTCACTTGTAATAATTTGTTAACGACAATTTGGGACACCCTGCATATGTACGCTTAAATTTTCAGTTTTATTGATGACTGAACCGTGCTTATGATGTCACTTGTTACTATTTTATGTACTATTCATTTAAATCTGTATCGATTTTCGTGAGGCATTACTGTTCCGAAAAATGGCGTACTCGTATGTATTTCTATGAGATACTTTATTCTTGTACAAATCAATACAATATTGATACAATACAATACTAATACCAATAATACAATGCTAATTACTAAAAATAATATTAGGGCTCTCAAATGGTCTGCCAACTGAACATCAGAAATTTCTTAGAGAAATTTTCCTTTTAGATTTTTCTTGCAAATTGCCAAGAAACCACCTTTGGAACTCAAATCTAGCATAAATTTTGTAGAAACGTATCATGAAATTTTCTGTTAAAAAATATTGATGTTCAGTTGGCGGACCATTTGGGATCCCTGTAATATGAAAAAAATTGGATTATTATTTATCAGAACGGAATTTTTATACCTCGTTGTAAGGTAAGAATCGTCATGTTCTTTGCTGTTATAAACCATGCATACTGTTTTTATTTTGGACGTAAAAATAAGACATTAACATGTCATTTTACTTATCCTTTAACAGCGTCGAAAAAAACCATATGAAATGATATATTTAGCGAATAAACAACGAAATTTTTTATTCTTTTAGTTTTTTCTCATATTTCTACAAAGTGAAGAATTTAAAATTAAAAGGATCATGTTCAATAGAAAATTTAAAAGTTCTACTAAGCGCTTGAAATGGAAATATTTTTTAAATGCCATTTTTAAAGTTGAAACTTTTTTGTAAACTAAATATTTTAATATCACACTTTTAAAATTTTAAATTATAATGGTTTTGTTTAACACCAATCTCTAGCATAAATTATTCAGAAGACATAAAGCCAACAAATCTTAATATTTAAAGATTAAAATAAAGCAATAAGGTAAAGAAAATTAATGACCGCGTCTTAAATCGTGAAACTCTTAGCAATTACTCTTAGACAAAATTCATGATAAAAGAATCCAATTCAGTAACTTTAAAATATTAAAATGCCAAAATAAGTTCACAATTATTACTGGAGAGTTAAGTAAGCCCGGAATTTCAAATACATTCCATTTAGAATTCCATTTCGTACCGAGCTTCCATTGAAAATATTAAGTCTTATCAATCTGTAATTCAAATGCATAGTTTTATCTTAGTCGGTGGTTTAACTTAGGGATACCAAAATGGAGATTAAAGTTTCTGTACCCATTTCGCCGCGCATGAAGATAATTATGCAAATATGAGAATCAATATGAGTAGAATAAATCTAATCCTTCGCTTCATATGATTCAGATTATAAATTCTTTATCCTCCTACAAATGTGTTTGCTTTCACATTTATGTAGTGCAGAGGAAAATGCATTGTGCTCATGCAAAATTAACTTTCAGTAGCAACATATGCTCCCCACGATTGAAAGTACTGCATAAAGTTGCGATGTTTCGATTTTTGATCACGCATGGAAGATGACTTTCATCCAAATATTACGTCATGCATTTAACATTTACATAATATACGTTAATTTAGGTAGTACCTTTTAGAGACATTTTACTCCCATTAATAAATCCACTAATTAATAAATACACATTAACAAATGCGTAAAATTTATAATAAATATTTATATCTTATGTATTAACCCTGTACTATTTCAAATAATAATATACAACGTGGTTATAGTTAAACTAACAATTTCCAGAGTGTTCTGTAGCGCGATCTAATCGACAGAATGAAGCCTGATTTTGTAAGACAATTAAACAAAACAAAGAAAGAAAGATTCCTCGAAAAATATTTAGTTCCAAAATTCACCGCTAGAGAAATATATGGCGCTGTGTAACTAAAAAGAGAAATTTTTAAAAAGAAAATCAAAACTAAAATAAAATTACATTTTAATAAGCACATTGAAATCACAATCAATGTCTCCCTGTGTTTTAAAACTCTGTTTTCTGTTACAAAACAACACATGTTACCCTAGCGGTGACTTTTGGAAATAACTTTTTTTTCGCGGAATTTTTCTTTTCCCGTTTTGCTTAATCTTCTTACAAAATTTGGTGTCATTCTCCCAATTAGATCGCGTTACAGATCACTCTGAGTATTGTTCGCCTTGTAAAATTATCAGATATACTGTAAAATTATCAGATTTTTTAAAATAAAAATGTGCATAAAAACTCTCTTTTCTGTTAGAAGGCGAAACATATTGGAGTAGCGGTGACTTTTGGAACTAATTTTTTCTTTCGCAGAATCCTTCATTCCCCGTCTTGTTTAACTTTCTTACAAAATTTGGCGTTATTCTCTCAACTGAATCGAGCTACAGAACACTCTGAATACTATCAGTTTAATTATGGCCAACTTGTACTATGCTGTCAAATTATCAGACATTTTAAAGTAAACTTTTGTGCATATATTCGTTACATACTCTTCATTGATTTTAATATCACTATATGAATAAAAGATCCTTTTTTATTACAGGTTTGTATCTAAAAAAACTGTCCCACATTGCCCGTATAATTAAGAAGTTTACATTCAAACAAGAGATTTGTTTTGTTTTGCATTTTTATGATTATTTCGTGTTTTTTTTAAAGAAGTTTTACGTTTTCTTACAACTGGTCTGCTCGAAAGGAAAGACTAATACTATACTTAATTACTCCATGTATTTTATTTTTAAAAGCTATGTGTACATACATATTTTTCATGTCACCTCACTGTTGCTCAAGCAAGACCCCGGAACAGAGGGGTCGGCCCCATCCGAGACTCACATTCTACTAGTCGCCAGAGTCACGGACTTCTGACATTCACACTATCTACAGTCTGCAGCATACGGAATTGCAACTCATTCATTCAAGAAGTTACCAAATCTTACACAAAACATGAAACATTTGATCCAAAGACCCAAACATTCATAACACATTTTTTATGAATTTTCACATGTTATATACTTTCTTATTTTTTTACAGGTTTTATTACCGGCATGTTTGGTAAATATGCCATCTTTCACTTCAGTATACGGGTGTTCCTCCAAAATTTGGTTAATTTGGTATTAGCAGCAATTTTCACATATTTTTATCTATTTTATCCAATTTTTGCAACTACTAAGCGATATTATAAATTCTATGTAATTTGGTCACTCACACTGATTTATATCACAATATTTTTTTATTTACGAAAATCGCTTCTTCCTACTCCAAATATCAGTCCCTAGCCATGTAAGATCTCCCAAATCTAAGCAAGCATTGCATTGTTATTCTAATTCCACATGTAATATTTTGATGTAACTCGACTTAAACACGTTTCGTATTACATTACTAATCTTGTGATTGCGATTAACTTTTTAATTTCAACATTTTTTATCAGATTATTTCAACTGAAAAAGTGCAAGCGTTCAAAAATATCAGTTCCAAGCTATTTGCGAAATTCAAAAATACGCGGCATCTAACTTTATGGGTTTTTTTTTTATAACTTGTCCAAGATCAATGTTGTAAACAAGACGAATGCCACAACAGTCATTTAATTTTTAGTGCGGTCGCTGACTTTGTTACGGAAACATGTGCTGTGCCATTAAAACTCTTATGTCCTAGGTAAGTCGTTTCAAAGATAGTTAATTAATATTTTATGTGATCACTTGTTGTAAATTTGAACTTTGTCTATTTTGTTATTTTGATCTCCTGCAAGTTTTGATGTTTATTTAAAGTAATAGGTTATGCTTGGTTTTGCTTTGATTCGTCAGTCCCTCGTCGTAAAATTGACCTGAAATACTTATTATATACTTATTATATATACTTATTATAGCTTAAAATACTTATTAAAGTGACTGGCCCTTTTAGATGCAACAAAGTAGATATCATACCCACAGTATAGAATTATAACTCTACAAAATTTTGCTTTTTAATAAGAAAAAATTAAATTTGACTATCTTAATAAAGACGAATTTTTAAAAGCTTACACAATTTCTTTCTAAACAATAACAGAATTTTCTTTATCAATTTCATAAATATTGATCAAAAATTATGTCGCAGGAAGAATTTCAAAAACCTAAAAACGCCGAAAAATTAGTTTTGAGAAAAACAGATTTAAAGTATATAAATACACTTTGCTTTATTATTTACCTCTTTAAACCTTCATAAATGATATTTTAATAACAAAAAATTGTGTTGGTACTGTTATACCACAGAATAAACCTTTTTGCGACGATTTTGCTTAAATAAAGGTCCGCTGTCCCCTTAAGTACATTATAATAAAAGCTTCACTTTAAAACAAGGGGTTTTTTTATTTATAATTTATTTCTCTGTATCTTTTCTTAAACAGGAAATAAAATTTAAAAACTATTGCTAATCAATTACTTTGCTATACCTAATGGGGTCAAAACTTTCATATATGAGGTGTCTAATGAAGTGTGAAACGTAGAATTTTAACTAAGAAATATTTTGAATATTTCAACTAGTTATTAAAAGTTACAAAACAATTAATTATAATTAGTGGTAAATTCATCTTGTAATCCTTTTGAACATTTTCCATTAATATCATTCATCTATTCATCATCAGCATTTAAACTGTGAAATATATTTTACAAGTCATCTTTATTTTTGAATTTTAATTATTTTAAGACAAGCCGGAAACTAATACATCTTCATTTGAAATTTTCTCAAGGATAAATATTTAAATAAATATTTGCGGCTCAGCCGAAATAGTAGACTGATTTTTTTTTAACACTTTTCAATGTAGTTTTAAAATGTTTATGAATTTGGTTGTTTGCATGTGATCTAACTCGAATAAATATAGTCCGATTGCTGTGAAATTGATAGAATTTATTGGGTATCAATATGGTGTGTTCGGTATTGAAGATAATGTGGGTAGCATTATCAGTTTATTTACAGGGCCACTCAAAATAATTCCATTACATTATGGTCTACGGGGAAAAATCGTTTGCCATGTATATAGTATTACAGTCGTATGTGTGTGTGTGTGTTATTTATGACGGCGGATTATCTGCACGAGAGATGTAGGACGTACGGGAATTATCCTTCGTGGGGGTCTTTCTAAAGGATACGAACCCTTATTTAGGCAAGGTTACCCAAGGTTCATAGAAAACCACGGAAAACTCCGAACGATTAGACCGACGTCCGCGATTGGGTTCGAACTCCCCTCCCATCTACTAGATTCGAGAGCATAACCTCTCAGCTTTTGGTGGGGCGATTCTTCATGCCGAAAACGGTGTGCTTAGAGATAATCCTTAATTTACAGGGACACACAAAAGAACGTCGTTGTAGAAGAAAATGTGCAATAATTGAACGATTGAAGAATGCGAACAATAATTGCTGGAAGCGCGTTTTCAGTTGTGGAATGCTTTTTCAATCTAATTATTTTCTTAACTATTACTTGGTGTTTGTAAATTGAATAAATCATGTACAAGCCGCACAAAAGTCCCAACATATCCGATTATTAGCGAAAATTCCTCCGTGAAAATTTTGTAATCTGCTAAGCATTTAACTGAACTTAATTTTAGTATACTATGTAGTACGAATACATATGTATGGATCATATACAGGGTTTCACAAAAAATCCTCTATTTTAACAGCTATTCATGGTAATAGCAGAAATCGTGTTTTCAAATGGATTTAGCATATTATAAATTCATCATTTAAACATCATCTTTCAGCTTACTAAACTGTGAAGTATTTTTATAGTATTTTTAAAGTTATAGTTTTTTGAGTTGTCTTGTTCATAATTTATAATGTACGAGATGTTTTTTGTTCTTGTTATATTTTGAGGCACATGCATCAGATTTCATGAAAATAAACTTATTGGTCTCCACAGAAAAAAAAAATTATTTTGTTCGACAATTAGATTTCGAATGAAAATATCCATTTTTTACATGTGTACTTAGGGTGTAGTCACTATTTAAAGAATGAGGACGAAAAAGTCCCCATATTGTTTCACTGTCACAGCTTTTCTGATATAGAAATATTCAGTCTATTTAGAAACGGATGAAAAATTCGGAAAAATAAGACGAATTGTACTATTTTTAAGAAGTGGAGACAGTCAAATAATCTGAATTTTAAAAAAGTCTGGTACTTGGATTGGATGCATGGAATTATGTGATTAAATTATACGAAAAATTACTTTTCTAAATTACTCACAGGAAAGCTGAAAGATTGTTACCAATATGTAGGCCACGTAAAAGTGACGTTCATTGCAAAGAAGTTAAACATCTTTAAGTTTATAAAGTTAACGTAAAGATGATTTTTTCATAAACTTATTAGTACCTCTAAGAAATTCGCGTGCCAGAAGAACGTTCTTGCGTGCCACATCGAGCACCCATGCCGTAAGTTGGGTATCCTATGTAAAAGAAACCATGAGTGACCAGATTTTTTTATGCAAATTAAGTCATCATGATCAATAGGTCATACACTGTTAAAAAGCTTGTCCCTGTTTGAACCAAATTTTGGTGTACAAAAGCTGCCACTGTAAGATGGTGAAATCTTGAACCAATATTTGGGGCTCCTGTTGAAGCATTGTTCCAATATTTGGAACGAGGTTGAAATGGGAAACTCCAAATGTTGGTGCGAGATTTTACCATCTTTTGGCGACAGCTACATGTGGCAAATTTAGTAAGCACTAAAATTTGGAAAAATAGCAACTAGAGCAAAAATTTTAACAGTGTATAAAGCATTACTTTAATTATTTTTAAGACGAGTTAATTATTTTTAACAATGACTGGTTGCGTTCGGTTCATCGCTCGCTGCCAAAAAGAATTGAAATTAAAAAGTAATTTTCATTTATATTCAGATATTACTTTCCATTGAAGTTATAAAATTGCAATATACTAAAATTACGTAGTTTTCTCTCGAGCTCTGGAATACTTTTAAAAAGTATAACTCTGAATATCACTGACGTACTGTTTTCTTTTTTCTTTTTGAGAAATTATAAATAATCTACTGGTAATCCATTATCTAAAGTCTTATGAAAAATTACAGAAAATTGAATAACAGATATTTAGTTAAAATAATCCGGAAAATAATTGGCAAATTTAGAATAATATTTGTATCGCTTAAAATATACAAGACTGAAAATTTATTTAATTTATTTATTTTGAATGACAAAAAATTATTTTTCGAAACAGTAAATTTTTGAATTTTGAAGAGTTCGATTTTTCCGAGTGATTCTGAGCTGCTGTACCATTTAATTTTAACAATATTTATTTCTATCCTTTGGATTAGAGACGCGTATCTTACAGACTTTGCTATAGGAGGTATTACTACTCTGTTAAAAACAAAAGAATGTTTCTTAATCTACGCAAACACACAATAATCAAGAATGCAAATATAGAAAAACCTGTTCCGAATCTCCAAAAATTCCTTTATCTCTAAAAACAGAAAAACAATATTTTCAAAATTTAAAGAGGGATTTACAAAATTAAGTGTTATTTATATTGTAGAAATAATATGTATAAGTAACATAATGTACTAGGTTCAAAGACTTTCAAGCACTTTTTACCAGAATTTTTTAAATGTATTATTTGACTTAGTTAATAAAAGTAAAGTCTATTCCCAAATATAACGACCAGTACATTCGAGATTTCTGGTATTAAAACAACTAAAACCTCCTGAATTGCTTGATGCATACGAACAATTAATATCTAAATACCGGGCTAATATATTTAAAAAAAACTCCATTAGAAACATCAAGCTTTGTATCCAATTCAATTTAACCAGATATTCTTCTTCTATTTCGAATTAAAACTTTTAGAAAAGTAAATGCAATATTTACATTATGAACATAGAAATACTTTGAAATGAAAAATATAGAAAACTTACTTTTCAGTTATAAAAACAAAAAAATCATTTTGCGAAAGATAAATAATTTTGTATACTTTAAGCATAAAGCGTACAATGGATTTTATATCTGTCGAAGCTCCAATTGTCGAAGTATTTATGAGCCATACTTTCTTTGTTAGTCTTAAAATAATAATAATGATATTAATTAATGATATTAATAGTGTAATTCAGCAGGATATGATGAGTGCATGGACTTTCTAATACACGTGTACTCAGCTAAAACAGTTGAACCAAGAAACCTTTAGAGAATTACTTAAATAAACATTTTTAGAGGGTTATTAATATCCATTTTAAATTTCAAAAATAATTTTAAAATTTTTTGTAGAAGGAAGAATTTTTGATTATATTTTAATTTAAATTCTTATGTATACAGGGTGCATCAGAAGAATGAATGTTTTCCATAGAACATGGTTATATAAACCGTGTATTTAGTCACAAATACATGGTGTGTCAATTCATAGAAGTCATTCCTAGATTATACGCTATAACATTTATTTTAAAAAGAGAGGGTATACCGGTTATTCTTAAAAAATCCAGAAGGTGTACGGCGCAACCTCCGTATACACTCCTCTCCACCCCTGATCTCATTCTAACGGAACTTGCGTTGATGGTAATAATTTTGACAAAAACCAAAACTTTACAATTAGAATGCAACAGTATGAGCGTTATTTTCTGAAATTTTAAAACATCAAGACAAGTCCAGAAAAAACGGGTGATCAAACAATCAATGATTCCGTACGAACTTCCAATCACGTTCCAGCCCGATCAGTGGCCGAGAGGTTCTGCCTCCGAAACTTGTATACGGCAGGTGCTGGGTTCGAACCCAATCGCGGGCGTCGGCCTAACCGTTCGGAGTTCTCCGAGGTTTTCTTTTAACCTTGGATTTTATTGCATAAATACGGGTTAGGTTTCCTTTGAAAGACCCCCCACGGAGGGCAACTCTCTTTAGGGCCTATATCCTAATAGATAGTTGGCTGACATTAAAAAAATCAAACCAAACCTATCGCGTTCCAAAATTTAAAGCACGAAGTTCCTTCTGTTGACGCGCATAATGGAAAATTCCAGTACTCATTTCGATGTTATCAAATTTACTAGAAAGGTGAGAATGTCTTTTAAAAGTTTGATTATAATATACTTCAGCCTTCTGAAAGTTATTGCCGTTAACTCAAATTGAATTAGGACAAAACAAGCTGTATTTTTAATTAAATAAGTGGTCTTAACTCTTTATCTACCGACGGTACTTATAAGTACCATAAAAATTACTTATAAAATTCTTTTAATACGTCAATTAGTTGTGATACTCTTTAGAATGAATTACAGATGTATTACTTTATTTTACCCGAAAGCATTATTGGTTACACAAAACAAAAATATTTTTAAAAGGATGATGTTTTTTGTCTTTGTATCTTTTCAGTTTTTTTGGCGCTGAGGGAGGGGGATGGGGATTTTTCAATTCTAACATATTTCTATATTTATATTGTAAGAACATCATATTTGCACATTTTATAGTTCTACAAAATACTAAGAAAACAATTTAAAATAAAAGATTTGAGTGGGGTTATAAATATTTCACAAAATCCTTTGTGAATTTAAATTTAATTAATCTTTCTAAATCCTTCAATACTTCTAAAATCCTTCAAAAATTTATTAAATGATTATGTAAATCTTTTAATTTAGTTTAAAAAATTTACGTAAAATACTTTGTGAGGGAGTGTCCTTTGTGATAAAGGCACTCTAGCATTTTAAGTGAGATCGCGACGTCGATGTTTTAACATGTGTAGCGTGAAAGCGACATCTATCCTTTATTCAACTTTATCTTTCCGGAGCATGTGTGTCGTCCTCAGTTCTACAGTTACGTCGCGGTTAGGAGTAATATGGAAATTCATAGCGCCGTCTTCAGTTTGCAACATATAAAAGCTTGGAGTTGGAGTGCTGAGTGTAGGGTGAGAAGGTGGCGAAGGCCAGTAGTGGTGGTGAAGCGGCAGTAGCCCGCAGAAATAGATAGCTAGTAGTGAACAGATTAGCCTCCAGTGAATTAGATGCTGTTTCAGAGTGAGCTAGCCAGCAGCGTGCGCCGAGTTAGTTTATCACGAGCGGAGCTACCCCAAGAAGAGTGCCGGTGGTAAGAAATAGTTTAATACGTTGAGTATTTTAAATAATAAAGAGTGTTTTCAGTCACGGGCTGTCTTATAAAGATTTAGTCTAGCGTTTAGAGGAAGTCTGAACGAGAAGCTGGTTTGAAGTGCCCCGACTGAGTCTAGACCGAGGTTGTGAGTATAATTTCGACTTAATCTCTTGGTATCGTGATTAGTTATTGAAATTCTGTAACTGAAACTCCACATTCCCCAAGTCCTAGCGGTTTAAATAAACTGTTTATTTTATCCTATATTTAGAATTATGTCTTCATTTCATGTACATAACCACCCTACCGTTACAAATGATACCCAGTATGTGTACTCTCCCGTTACAACTTTAGAATGTATAAAATTTTCATGAATTCATAATGCGGAAGATAAAGGGTTAAATACATTATATTTTATGGTAAGTTTTATTCATCATTATGTTTTCTTTGACTCCATTTAATTTGTAGCTGATTTTTTGAACACCGTGTATATTAACTTTTATTATAAATACTGTTTGAAGAGGAAATGCAATTTCCAGACTAATAAAATCGAGACATTTTTAATCAAACTACTTCTGAATAAGCGGTTTTTAAGGTGAAAGATAAACAATTGTGTATATTCTAAACACAAGTTTTACATTTCTGAAGCAAACATAAATATTTATTTTTAAATCTCATTGCGAATGTTTAACTTTCATTTAAAAATAAATAGTTGAAAGAAATATTGCAGTTAAAAAAATATATTGTTTAAATTGAATAATACCCCTTTTTTAGATAAAATAAAGTATTGTTGTCTGTACTTTTTCAAGTAGAAAATAAAATATTACTCAAATAATAACAACTTTTTCGGGTCAAAACAAAATTACTTTATATTCCTCTGAGAAATCATAGAAGCATCTGCTCTAGTAAAGGAACGGTTCAGTGAAATTTATATATTTTTACCTAAAAATATTTCCGCCTTGTACTGCAATTTGAATTCAGTATTTTTAAATTTTGTGGAATGCTTAAAACGAAAGGTAAAACTATGTTTTAAACAATCTTCGTTTAGATGAAATTTTAGCACTCAAATTTTTCAAAATGTAATATTAAGGAATTTATTTTTTTAACGTATCTCGAGGAAAGTCGAATTTTTGGAATTTCTTTTATTTTAAATATTATTTGAGGAAACACAGGTTATTTCTTATAGGGGAGTTTAGGTGAAAAAGAGATTTTTTTCAGAGTGTTTAATTTATGAATTTAGATACGGTAATTTGACTATGGCATGAGTTCAGTTTAAAAAGTTTGTTTGCAATTGGGAAGTACTGAAAAATGAGTAAATCGATGTACACATATCGAATTGAGTATGTTTGAATGAAAAAAGAACACATTTTTTTTCTCAATTTTGAAATTTCATATGTTATCAAACCAAAACAAACGATAATTCTGTACCCTGTATTGGTTTATTTCATTCATGGTGGCATTAAATATGCTTCCTAACATAAATATTAAATTATACATAATATTTTAAAATAATTTAAAAGTGCTTGTGAATAATGTTCTTGTCAATTTGATTTGGATATTTTGCTAATAATTTTGCAATTTTTCTTAATACATAATCAACTATGTTTTAATTTTTATCAATTCTGAGCTAGAAATAAATTCCATTACACTTTTATTTTAATTTGTAAGTTCATAGGGGTCAGTTTTGTATCTGCTAGTTGTGTATCGATTTGTAGATGAACACAACCATAGAATCAAATGTGAGTAGAGGGAACTGGGGCACATTGATAGTTTTTTTCGAAGAATTTTTTTGGTGTTCAGAAAATAGAAATTTCAAGTTATTTTTCCATGTGGTGTCAGCAAAACTTGTGTAGTGTGTTATAAAAATGTACAATCGTTGTTTTGTATAATATTTTTAATGTAATTTTAAAAAAATCAAAACAAGTCATTTGTATCAATGTGCCCGATACACCTCATGAGACACTTTGATACGGTTGGGAAAAATGGAGACAAAATAACACCAATGCATATTTTTCACAGAAAATTAGTTAGCAAACCATTCTATATTTATTTATAGAAATTCAAATCACCCACAATTTATTTGTAAGTAACATTAAAGCAATCAAAATTAAGTGAAAATTAAATTTGCCAGGCTGCCGTCTTTTTTTTTATTTATTTTTTTTTTTTAGATCGACTAACACTAGATGTTGGATGAATTCGTACGTCTTCTGTTTGAAAAAAATACTATAAAATGTTCTAATATAAAAAATTAGAGCTATTTCACTTCAATAAAAACTAATATTAGAATTTTTTGGCGAAAAATAATTGGATTAAGGAGTGCATGAAAAAAAAATAATAAAAGGTAATGAAAAAATGAACCAGAAAAGGATTTATATTGTATCAATGTGACCCATACAGCTATTTTGAATAAAATGAGTCCCAAATCCAACACTTTATAATTTAACTGACAATAAAGAATGAGGAACTGATAAAGAGTAGTGTTACTTGCCAGAGAGAGTAATCTTTTCGGTCAAAAATGCTGGAACAGTTGTATAATACCATCTCAGTAGTACAACTCAAATTTACTTTTGACCTACAAAAACAATAAATCATCCGTCCCATTCCAACAAACTACTGAATCATCCAAGACTTTCTGTATGTAGTTGTGTACACTAGCTTCACCTTTTGGATCTGTCGTGAAACTTCCTAAAATGACCCTGTGACCAGTAAAGGGGGTGTATCAATGTTCCCCAAGTATCAATGTGCCCCAGTTCCCCCTACATGTGTTTCTCAGTTTTGAGTTCATTTGGATCGAAGCTATTTTGAGTATGTAAAGTACTTAAAATTGAGTACTTTTTACTCAGTTTTGAGAACCCATATTTTTCAGTGTACA
Source organism: Maratus speculifer (assembly GCA_964019185.1). NCBI lineage: Eukaryota > Metazoa > Arthropoda > Arachnida > Araneae > Salticidae > Maratus > Maratus speculifer. Next base: position 81,470 of record CAXHSM010001319.1, on the reverse strand, counting down.
TTCTTTGACCACTCAACTGGTACATTTTTTTACGTACAATAAATTGAGATTATAGGAAAAATACTATTTTCTTAAGCTAAAATATTCGTAAAATTTCGTCTAAACATTTCTTCCAAAAATGATATGAATTCGTTTTTAAAAAATTTAACGGTGTCAAAAAGTTTTGAATGATGATCGAGCAAGCTGTTATTGGCCGTACGATGTACGGGCAATTCAGTTAAGTTATTTAAAAAGTATTATTTAGCTATTGAAAAAAATATACCATATATTCTGACGGTATAATGCAGGGCTCAAGCAACATATTTAGAAACATATATTTTAATGTTTTTTGAACGGATAACGTAATAAAATACTTTTAATCATAATTTTTATATGTGTAAGTGAGTAAACACATTATTTAAGTTCAAGTTGAATGCATTCTAGAATTTTTGATATGTATTACGTAATTTAAAGCTGTATCCTATCTAATTACTTTTGTTTAGTAAATAAAATTTCTGGTTCTAAATATGTATAATATTCAAATATATAGTTCGAATATTAGAGTTCAAATATTATTTATAGTTCCAATATTATTGATTCGTTGCAACTATAATTCCAGATTATTATTTTCAACAAAACTTGACAAAAATACTTTCAGTAATTTTACAAAATTAATTTCTAAGTGACAAAACTCATTTCAAAAAGAATATAATATTTCAGTGCTATACAGCTTATTCGTCAAATATAAAACTATAAAAGTATCACGAGCATTATTGATACATTAATTTATCTTAAAAAGAATTTTCAACAATACTTTAGAGATTTATCATTCATAAACAAATCTTAAAGGAGAAAGAAGAACGAACAAAGTAAACTCAAATACAATAGGACTAAAGTTTGGAAACTCCTTTTCACGATTACAGTTAAAGTTAAACGATCGCAGTTTCCAAATCCCTATCTTTTCTATTTCTTTAAAAGAAATTTCTTAAATTTTCTAAAATGAATGTCGAGTTTAACTTCAATATAACTTTAGGAGGGTGATGGCTGATTTTCTCAAACATCTATTGTACCTTTGTTTAAATAATTATTATATGTTTGGTTTATAATTTTTATTACTGTTTTTTTATTATTATTGAAACACGTTTTAGAATGTAGGATGTTTTTAGGTATTGCACAATTACTGTAAAAGAATATAATTTGTTTTCATTGGTTTTATTTGTTTCGAGATTCATTGCACTTTTAACATAAAACTATTCCTTTGTTGCCCATTTTTAATGCCTCGGGCTATATTTAGCTTTTGTTGTAAAATTATTGGTTATTTCTTGCCCCGCAAGAAAAATTGGCAGGAATAAGTATAAAACGTTAACAGTAAAACGTGAAATATCCAAATCAAATGAAATCAGAGGAAATCAAAAGAGTATGTGTGCAGATTAACTCCTGGAATAATAACTTTAACAGATTTTTCTCATTATTCCCTATAAAAAACGATAATTTCTTTTTGGACATTTAGTAGCTGTAGTTCAGTAGTTCAAATATTTTTGATTCGTAGCAACTATAATTTTCAGATTATTATTTTCAACAAAATTTAACAAAAATACTTTATGTAATTTCACAAAAATCATTTCTAAGTGACAAAACTCATTTCTAAAAGAATTTAATATTTCAGCGCTATACAGCTTATTCATTAAATATAAAACTATAAAATTTCAGTAAGTTAATTTCTAAAGAATAGAATATTTTAGCGCTATACAGCTTATTCATCAAATATAAAACTATAAAAGTATCACGAACATTATTGATACATTAATTTATCTTAAAAAGAATTACAACAAAACTTTAGAGATTTATCATTCATAAAAATATCTTAAAGGAGAAAGAAGAACGAACAAAGTAAACTCAAATACAATAGGACTAAAGTTTGGAAACTCCTTTTCACGATTACAGTTAAAGTTAAACGATCGCAGTTTCCAAATCCCTATCTTTTCTATTTCTTTAAAAGAAATTTCTTAAATTTTCTAGAGCGAATTCACAGTTTAACTTCAATGTAACTTTAGGAGGGTGATTGCTGATTTTCTGAAACGTCTATTGTACCTTTGTTTAAAAAATTTTTATTACTGTTTTTTTTATTATTATCGAAACACGTTTTAGAAAGTAGGATGTTTTTTGGTATTGCACAATTAATGTAAAAAAATATAATTCGCTTTCATTGGTTTTATTTGTTTCGAGATTCTTGAACTTTTAACGTAAAACTACTCCTTTGTTTTCATTTTAATGACCCAGGCTATATTCTAGCATTTTGTGTCGTCACTTGTGTCCTTTCTTTCTTGTATTTTGTTGCCGCACCAGGAAAACATTTCAGACCATGGGCTGCTATACAATACTGTATCTTTGTGATGACCCATACCTCCCCTTAAAGTTTGTCTCATTAATTTTGGAACACCCTGTATAAAGACAAAATTTTGTAATTTATTTTTCACCCATTCCTTGAGTTCAGCAAATTCTGTAATGTTTTGCGTTCTGGATAACAATAGAATACTTTCAAATTTCTAGAACCTTATCAATTAATAGCATATCATTAATGAAATTATATATGGATAAAACAATATAGAAATCCTAAGTAGATAATTAAAAAATTATTTCTAAATGACAAAATTCATATCTATAGAATATAATATTTCAGCGCTATATAGCTTATTCATCAAATAAAAAACTATAAAAGTATCACGGACATTATTGATACATTAATTTATCTTAAAAATAATTTCAACAATACTTTAGAGATTTATCATTCATAAACAAATCTTAAAGGAGAAAGAAGAACGAACAAAGTAAACTCAAATACAATAGGACTAAAGTTTGGAAACTCCTTTTCACGATTACAGTTAAACGATCGCAGTTTCCAAATCCCTATCTTTTCTATTTCTTTAAAAGAAATTTCTTAAATTTTCTAGAACGAATTCAGAGTTTAACTTCAATATAACTTTAGGAGGGTGATTGCTGATTTTTTGAAACGTCTATTGTACCTTTGTTTAAATTATTATTATATGTTTGGTTTAAAAATTTTATTACTGTTTTTTTTTTATTATTATTGAAACACGTTTTAGAAAGTAGGATGTTTTTAGGTATTGCACAATTAATGTAAAAAAGTATAATTCGTTTTTATTGGTTTTATTTGTTTCGAGATTCTTGCACTTTTAACTTAAAACAATTCCTTTGTTGTCCATTTTAAATGCCTCGGGCTATATTTAGCGTTTGTGGTAAAATTATTGGCTATTTCTTGCCCCGCAGGAAAAATTGGCAAGAATAGGAAGAAAACGTGAAATATCCTTATCAAATGAAATAAAATTGCTCGATGATATAAAATAAATTTTAGTATTTAGACCATTTTTACCACAAATTTTATCAGAATATTTCGTTTTATTTGCCACAAGAAAATGCCACAAACTCTAATAAGAAACGAGGTGATTAGAATTTCTGCGGCTAAAATATTAAATAGTATTTTCTATTGGAATAATTTATAACAGGATTATTTAATCGGTAAATACAAAATATGTAAATTTTCCAAGTGGGTGAAAAATGTCTGGGACGGCTCAGTTGGAAGAGCATTGGCGCTTTCATCCAATACATTCCTGGTTCCAATCATGGCCCCAACTTTTTTCACCCACTTGGAAAATTTCCATCTGTTAGAATTTTTCTAATTCGAAATAGTTAGAACCGTCAAGGCTTCCTTGAATCTTTTTTTTTATGAAATAATAAAAATATATATACAGTTTACACTGTTTCATTTCATTCACACCCCCCCCAAAAAAAAACATCAACTTCCACCAAATAATACATGGTCGGAAAATACGCAAATGTGCTGTCACATTTAAAAATTTCGTCCATGCAAACGTTAAAGCTCCATTTCTGTGGCGAGTTATCGGAAGAAGAAAAACACTAGATGCATTTAACCATTTATCCCGCATTATGAATGCATTAAAATCTTCAAGTCTAAAGCATTTTACATAAACTGTTTAAACTAAAATAAAAGATTTGCAACATTTAATAAATTTTTGAAGGATTTTAGAGGGATTGAAGGATTTAGAAGGATTAATTAAATTTGAAGTTACAGGGATTTTGCAATATATTTATAACCTCACTCAAATCTTTTATTTTAAATTGTTTTCTTAGTATTTTGTAGAATCATAAAGTGTACAAATATGATGGTCTATTAATACAAATATAGAAATATTTCCGAATTGAAATATCCCCATCCCCCTCCCTCAGCGCCAAGAAAGCTCAAAAGATACAAAAGCAAAAAAAAAAATCATCCTCTTAAAAATATTTTTGTTTCGTATAACTAATAATGCTATTGGAACAAAATAAAGTAATGTACCTGTAACTCATTCTTAACAGTATTACAACTAACTGACGTATTAAAAGAATTTTATAATAAGCAATTTTTATGGTACTTATAAGTATCGTCGGTAGATAAAGGGTTAAATGTGACATGGGAAAGAAGAAGAACGCGTTCAAAATTTTGCTTTGATTAATGCATAAAAGCCGCTTATCCTAATGTACAACTGTCAATCGCGGGAGAAACGTACTACAAGATAGTGTCTTTCACTAACAGGAAAAAGGTTGATATGCTTTTTATCTGTTAATTGAAGATCATCTGAAATCAGACGCTCAATGATAGTAGGGATATCAATTCCCCACCTTGCTTTTTTCACTTAACCCTTCCTTATATGTTTTTTGCAGCGTATAACATCATCACCTTTAACACCCACTTGCGCATGTGTTCTTAACCTTCCTACCCTGAATGGGTCTAATCGACCCAGTCCTATAATGCGTTTCATTCGATTCAAGCCAGAAAAATTTTCATAAAGTAAATTAAATAAATAACACAAACATTTAAGTTAAATAAGTATGTTAGATCGATTTAAATAAAAATTCTGGTGTGAAATATTTTAATCAAGTTTGAGTAGAATTTCAACAGGGTAGGAAGGTTAAATGACAGTTGATGAAAGTTGGTTCCTTGATGATTCATCAAAACTAATTCTTGAAGAATTTTCAAAGTTGATTCTTTGGTGAAAGTTGTTATTTTGGATATGTGCTATCACCCCTTAAAGTTCTATCTATCTTTCATGAAACACCCTGTATATATATATAGGAAAAAAACAAATATGAAGGTCATTGGTTTAAAGGGAAATTATCACTGTTACCATGTTAGAATTTCACGATTTGTCTCATTACAGTAATCGTCAGATGTGCCTATTTAAACTGATACTAGAGCATAAACGCCCTACAGGCTGTTTAATATATTACATTATTAAGATCTGTATGTCGTATAAGGCCTTGTAAAGTTTTAGAGGTTAATTCGCCTTTAAAATATTCAGAATAGAGTAACAATCATCCAAAACTTAACTGAATTGAAATCAATAATTGAAATAATATGACTAAGAAAGTAATAATTGAAATTAATAATTGCTGAAATGTGAAGACCAAGAAAATAATTTATAAAATGCACAACACTTTAAAAAACGGGAAAATGTACATGATAAACTGTAAACTAATACTAGTGCATGCAATTTTACCCAACTTCCCAAAACTTTTCTCAAAAAACCTACTATCATACAATGTATTACATTTCATGATATAGATCTATATATATTTGTTCAAATTCATGTATTTTCTTAATGTATTACAATTAATGCTTTATCGCATCTATATTGTACACTTAGCAAAAAAATCCCCCGATAATCTGAGACTTGATGAAACCATAACTTTCCATAGTTTGCATTAAATGTATGCGAATTTAACAAGTTTTCACTTTAATTTTTCGTTGTAGGAAGCGGTTCTCAAAGACAATATCTTTAGAATTCAACATGTCTGATGTTTACATAAATAGCTCTGAGTGACTACTAACCGATAGTCAATGTTTTAATATGTTAAATGATAAAAAGTTTCTACACACAATTTTCAATACTTAAAGATTTTTGAAAGATTTGTTCATCTTTGGGAGAGAAACATAATCAAATATAAACAATTAAATTTGAGATGCTGGACAAATTAAATAGAAAAAAGACTAATGTTAATTTGCTTTAATGAAAATTATGACTTTAAGGATGCTAAAATTTCAGTATCTCACTCATTATAGAAATCGAATTTGTTTAATTTAAACAGATTCTCGAACATTAATGCTTTATAGGCGGTAATATTGCATATTATAACTTTTAATATGAAAAAATAACAAGATCGGAAAATGCTGCATCCAGCATAAATTATAAAACATTGTTTAATACATTCAAAATACAGTAAAAATACTTCAAAATCTTAATAAGCTGAAATAAGATAACGACGTAAATGATCAGTAAGTAAAGAAAGTAATATAAAAAGCACCGATTGATTTGTAAACATTCAGTGTTTTATTATTTTAAATGATAAAAGTTTCTACGGAAAGTTTTCGACACCTAAGGATTTTTGAAATATTTCTTCATGTTTTTAAGAGAAACATAAAAAAAAACATAAAAAATAATATTAGAACTTTGATAGATTAAATAAAAACAAGACTAATGCTAATTCGCTTTAAGGGATCTCATCAACTTTTAGAATATTAAAATTTCACGACTTTTTTTCCGTATTTTACTTATAACAGTAATCTTCAGATTTGTCCGATTTATACTCATTCTCTAGCATTAATATTTTTTAGGCTGTTTAATACGTTATATTATTATAATTATATGAATAAATAACAAGATCGACAACTCATGCGTCAAGCACATATTTACGATATTTTTTTTTAACATATTGAGAATACAATAACAAAACTTCAAATCATAATAAGCTGAAATAGGATGACTTCGTAAATAATTTCGAAAATGCATAACACATTGGAAAGCTTAATTTCAGGAATTATAATCAATAGTAAAAAAAAAATAAACATTGTTTTGTGTATTCCTGTGCATTATCTGTAAACTAATAATAACGCACGCAATTTCACTCAATTTTCTCCAATTTTTAGAAATTCCTACTATTATATAATATATTAGATTTAATTAAATATTATTTTCCCTTAATAAATTCATATATTTTCTAAAAATCTTTAAATTAAAATGCATCTATACCGTACAATTTATAAAAATTATCTAACCTTTAATGAAACTATAACTTCTAATCGTTTCTATTTAATATATGCAAATTTAACAAGCTTTTGGCATTTAAATTTTTCGTCGTAGGAGATATTCAAGAATTCTACAAGAAGATGCCTTTAGAATTCTTCACATAAACAGCGCCGAGTGACTATTAATCATTCACTGTATTAATATTTTAAATTATAAAAGTTTCTATCCAAAATTTTCGATACTTCCAGATTTTTGGAATATTTATTCATCTTTGGTGGGGTGGGGGGGGGGGAGAAACTTAATCCAAACATACACAATTACAAGTTTAATTGATTAAATGAAAACAAGACTTATGCTGATTTGCTTTAAACTCTCCAGTACGGAATTGCAATGCTACTGCACTACGCAAGTGCTATATGCCATCACTGCTAAGCCCACGACGCACTATAGTGAGCACAGTACATGCCATGAACGCCTAGGCAACTTTTGTCGACGCGTACTGTAATCTACACTAAGACTCCTACAGCACCTAGATGACGACATTAGTCGATTCCCTCACTCGGACCCTTATGTCGACTACTGTCGACTGCCGCACTAAAGAGGTTAAAGGAAATCATCACTTTTACGAAGCTAAAATTTTCACGATTTTCTATTCGTAATTGAGTCATTATAGTAATCTTTAAATTTGCCCGAATTAAATTGATTCCCGAGCATTAACGCCTTATAGACTGTTCAATATATTGCGTTATTATTTTTAGATGAATAAATAACATGATCACAATACAATCAAGCACAGATTATGAAACATTCCTTAAAACATTCAGAATACAGTAAAAATAATTTAAAACTTAACATGCTGAAATATGATGACTACGTAAAGAATTTTGAAAAGGCATAACACATTGAAAACTTAATTTTAGTAATCATAATTAGTATTCGGAAATATATACATATTCTTTTGTGTATCCCCGAGTATTATCTGTAAACTAATTATAACACCTGCAATTTTTCCAAAATTTCTCCAAATTTCTGAAAAATTCATACTGTCGTATAATGTAATACACTGTATTAAGTGTTTCTTTTTATTTAAATTCATACAATTTCTAAGAATCTTCCAATTAATGCTTAATCGCATCTGTATCGTACACTTAACAACAATTACCCACAATAATCTCAGTTGTAATGAAACCATAATTTCCCATACTTTTTATTAAACGTTTGCAAATTTAACAGAATTTCTCTACCTTAACACTTTAATTTTTCCTTATAGGAGGCGGTTCTCAAAGAAGTTGCCGTCAGAATTCAACGTGTCTGATCTTTGCATAAACAACACCGAATGACTATTAATCATTCAGTGTTTTAATTTTTAAATGATAACAGTTTCTACCTAAAATTTGCAATACTTATGGATTTTTAAAAGATTTGTTCATCTTTATAAGAGATAAATAATCCAAACAGAAATAATTAAATCTCACAAGTTTGATAAATTAAATGAAAACAAGAGTGTTGTTAATTTGTTTTAAAGGAAATCGACGTTAAAATTTCTCGATTATTTGACACGTATTTGATTTTTTACCGTAATCTTCCGATTTGCCGGATTTAAACTGATTCTCGAGCGTTAATACCATCTATGTTGTTTTATAGATTAAATTATTAGTTTTATGTGAATAAATAACAAGATAAAAATATATTGCAGCAAGCACAGATATTTTAACCCTTTGCTTACGGGGTTGGGATATATGTCGTCCCAGAGAAGATTGCTTTATTATATCCGCACCACTTTTTTCAACTAATAAGTGCCATACATTTGCACCAGAAAAATTTCAAGACAAATCTATGTCAAAATTTTTTTTTTCGTAAATTGTGGTACGAATGAATATATAAAAATCGCCATTTCTATCCCGTAATCAAAAGGTTAATGAAACCATAACTTTCCATCGTTTGTATTAAATGCCATGCAAATTTAACAAGATTTCTCTACCTTAACACTGTAATTTTTCCTTGTAGGAGGCGTTTCTCAAAGAAGTTGCCTTCAGAATTCAACTTGTCTGATCTTTGCACAAACAGCACCGAGTGACTATTAATCATTCCGTGTTTTAATATTTTTAATGATAAAAGTTTATACCTAAAGTTCTCAATACTTAAATGTTTTTGAAAGATTTGTTCATTTTGGTGAGAGAAATATAATCCAAACATAAACAATTAAATTTTAGCAGTTTGATAGATTAAATGAAAACAAGACTAATGTTAATTTGCTTTAGAGAATATCATCACTTTAAAGATGCTAAAATTTGACGATTATTTGACATGTATTTTACTTATTGCGGTAATTTTCAGATTTGCCGGATTTATGCCGATTCTCGAACGTTAATACCTTATAAGTTGTTTAATTATTTAATTAATTATATTTATACGAATAAATAACAAGATAAAAATATAATGCAACAAGCACAGATACGCTCTCTAAAGCATACAGAATACAGTAGTAATATTTAAAGTCTTAATAAGCTGAAATATGATGACTACGTAAATAACTTCGAAATTGTATAAAAAATTAAAAACCTACATTTCTAGAATCATAGTCAATAGTCGGAAAAAATATACGTACAAATTATTTTGTGCATCCCTATGTTTTATAATAATGGAATAATGGAAACTAATAATCACAAATGTAATTTCACCCAACTTTCTCCAATTTTCTGAAAAAATACTACTACCATACAATGTATTATATTTCATTAGATATTAAATTTTGGTTTAAATTCATATACTTTATAAATATTTTTTAATTAATTAACGCACCTCTACCATAAATTTAACAAAAAATACCCCTGATAATCTGAATTTTAATGAAACCGCAACTTTTCATCGTTTGTATTAAATGTATGCAAATTTAACAAGATTTCCGGACCTTAACACTGTAATTTTTTGTTGTAGGAGGCGGTTCTCAAAGAAGTTGCCTTTTGAAATCAATATGTCTGATCTTTGCACAAACAGCACTATCTGACTATTAATCATTCAGTGTTTTAATATTTTAAATAATAAAAGCTTCTACCCAAACTTTTCAATACTTAAAGATTTTTGAAAGGTTTGTTCCTTTTTGTGAGAGAAATATAATCAAAGTATAAACAATTAAATCGGAGATGGTAGACAACTTAAATAAAAACAAGACTAATGCTAATTTGCTTTAATGAAATTTATCACTTTTACGATGCTGAAATTTTAGTATCTCACTCGTTATAGAAATCGAATTTATTGAATTTAAACTGATTCTGGACCATTAATACTTTATAGGTGGTAAAATTGCATTTTATAACTTTTAATATGAACTTTTAATATAACAAGATCGGAAAATCCTGCATCAAGCACAAATTATGAAACACTGTTTAACACATTCCAAATACAATAACAATACTTCAAATCTTTTTTATTTATTTTTGTGAGAAAAATATAATCCAAACATAAATAATTCAATCTTAGCAGTTTGATAGATTAAATGAAAAAGGTCTATTGCTAAATTTCTTTAAAGCATATCATCACTTTGAAGATGCTAAAATTTGAATGATTATTTGACACGTATTTGACTTATTAAGGTAATTTTCATATGTGGCCGATTTAAACTGATTCTCGAGCATTAATACCTTATATGTTGATTAATTGATTAAATTATTATTTTTATATGAATAAATAACAAGATAAAAATATAATGCAGCAAGCAAAGGTATTTTAATGAAACCATAACTTTTCATCGCTTGTATTAAATGCATGCAGATTTAACAAGATCTCTCCACCTTAAGACTGTAACATTTCCTTGTAGGAGGCGATTCTCAAAGAACTTGCGTTTAGAATTCAACGTGTCTGATCTTTGCACAAACAGCGCCGAGTGACTATTCATCATTCAGTGTTTTAATATTTTAAGTAATAAAAGTTTCTACCGAAAGGTTTCAATACTTAAAGATTTTTCAAAGGTTTGTTCATTTTTGTGAGAGAAATATAATCCAAACATAAACAATTAAATCTCAGCAGTTTGATAGATTAAATGAAAACAACGCTAATGTTAATTGGCTTGAAAGAAAATCAATACTTTAACAACGGTGAAATTTGACGATTACTTCACACGTATTTGACTTATTACAATAATCTTCAGACTTGCCCGATTTAAACTGATTCTCAAACATTAATACCGTATATGTTGTTTAATAGATTCCATTATAAATTTTATATGAATAAATAACAATATAAAATTATAATGTGGCAAGCACAGATACATTCTTTAAAGCATTCAGAATTCAGTAATAATATTTCAAGTCTTAATAAGGTGAAATATGATTATTACGTAAATAACTTCGAAATTGTATAACAAATTTGAAACCTTAATCTCAGGAATCATAGTTAATAGTCGGTAAAAATATAGATACGTATTTGTTTGTGCATCCTTGTTTTTTTTAATGACGTAATAATGAAAACAAGATAACTAATAAATAAAGATAATCAAGTTGCAAACTAATAATCACAAATGCAATTTCACTCAACTTTCTGAAAAAATACTACTACCATATAATGTGCCACATTTCATTAGATATTATTTTTTGGTTTAAATGCATGTACTTTATAAAGATTTTTAAATTAATTAACGCACAGTGTTACCAGATGAGCTACTTTTAAAATTCAGATTCTTCATTGGCACCACTTTTTACAAATGATAAAATATGTTTTATTCAATGTCTTGATAATTAAGCCGAAAACAAAAGGTAATTTACCGTTTCAAAAAAGTGGTGCCAATCGAGAAATCTGAATTTCAAAAAAGTAGCCCACTGGCAACACTGTTAACGCATCTAAAAAATACACTTAACAAAAATATCCCCTGATAATCTGAGTTTTAATGAAACCATAACTTTTAACCGTTTGTATTAAATATATGAAAATTTAACAAGATTTCTCTACCATAACACTTTAATTTTTCATTCTAAAAGGCGTTTCTCAAAGAAGTTGCCTTAAGAATTCAACGTGTCTGATCTTTTCACAAACAGCACCCAGTAACTATTAATCATTCAGTGTTTTAATATCTTAAATGATAAACGTTTCTACCCAAAGTTTTAAATACTTAAAGATTTTTGAACATTTGTTCATTTTTGTGAGAGATATATAATCCAAACTTAAACAATTAAATCTTAGCAGTTTGATAGATTAAATGAAAACAAGACTAATGCTAATTTGCAAGAAAATCATCCCTCTGAAGATGCTAGAATTTGACGATATTTTGACACGCATTTGACTTATTACGATAATTTTCAGATACGCCCGATTTAAACTGATTCTCGAGCATTTAAACCTTATATGTTGGAATAAATAATAAGATAAAATTATAATCCAGCAAGCACAGATATTTTAATGAAACCACAACTTTTCATCGTTTGTATTAAATGTATGCAAATTTAACAAGATTTCCGAACCTTAACACTGTAATTTTTCCTTGTAGGAGGCGGTTCTACAAAGAAGTTGCCTTTAGAATTCAACATGTCTGATCTTTTCAGATACAGCAAGCACCAAGTGACTATTAATCATTCAGTGTTTTAATATTTCAAATGATTAAAATTTCTACCCAAAGTTTTCAATACTTAAAGATTTTCGAAATGTTTGTTCAATATTGTGAGAGAAATATAATCGAAAGATAAACAATTTAATCTTAGCAGTTTTATAGATTAAATAAAAACAAGACCAATGCAAATTTTCGTTAAGCAAAATCTTCACTTTGAAGATGCTAAAATTTTACGATTATTTGACACGCATTTGACTTATTACGGTAATCATCAGATTTGCCCGATTTAAACTGATTCTCGAGGATTAATACCTTATATGTTGTTTAATAAATTATATTATTATTTTTATATGAATAACTAACACGATAAAAATATAAAGCAGCAAACACAGATACATTCTTTAAAGCATTCAGAATACAGTAATAGTATTTCAAGTGTTAATAATTTGAAATATGATGACTATGTAAATAACTTCGAATTTGAATAGCAAATTGAAAATCTTAATCTTAAGAATCGTAGTCAATAGTCGAAAAAAAATATATATAAATTATTTTGTACATCATTGTGTTTTATAATAATGTAATAATGTAGACAAATAATCACAAATGCAATTACACCCAACTTTCTCCAATTTTCTGAAAAAAAATATTACTACCATACAATGTACTACATTTCATTAAACATTATTTTTTGGTTTAATTTCATATACTTTACAAATATTTTTAAATAAATTAACGCATCTGTAACATACAATTAACGAAAAATTCCCCCTATAATATGAGATAATATAACCATAGCTTTTCTTCGTTTATATTAAATGTATGCAAATTTAACAAGATTTCCGATTCTTAAACACTGTAATTTTTCCTTATAGGAGGTGGTTCTCAAAGAAGTTGCCCTTAGAATTCAAGGTGTCTGATCTTTGCATAAACAGCATCGAATGGCTATTAATCATTCAGTGTTTTAATATTTTAAATGATTAAAATTTCTACCCAAAGTTTTCAATACTTAAAAATTTTTGATAGATTTGTTAGAAATGTAATCCAAGCATAAATTTTAAATATTAGCAGTTTGATAGATTTAATGAAAACAAGACTAATGCTTATATTCTTTAAAGAAAAGACGCATAAAGAGCACACATCGCTTTGAAAATCCCCAAATTTGACGATTATTTGAGATGTATTTGACTTATTACAGAAATCTTCAGATTTGCCCGATTCCCTGCGTCTCGAACTTAGTACCTTATATGTTGTTTAATTTATTAACTTATTATTTTTAAATGCATGCATAACAAGATAAAAATATAAAGCAGCAAGCACAGATATTTTAATGAAACCATAACTTTTCATCGTTTGTATTAAATGTACGCAAATTTAACAAGATTTTTCTACCTGAACACTATAATTTTTCGTTGTAGGAGTCGGTTCTCAAAGAAGTTCCCATTAGAATTCAATGTGTCTGATCTTTGCAGAAACTGCATCGAGTGACTATTAATCATTCAGTGTTTTAATATTTTAAATTATAAAAGTTTCTACCCAAAGTTTTCAATACTTAAAGATTTTTGAAAGATTTGTTCATTTTTGTGAGAGAAATATAATCCTAATATAAACAGTTAAATCTTGGCAGTTTGATAGATTAAATGGAAAGAAGATTAATGCTAATTTGCTTTAAAGGAAATTATCACTTTGAAGATGCCAAAATATAACGATTATTTGACACGTATTTATCTTATAACGGTAATTTTCATATTTGCCCGGTTTAAACCGATTCTCGAGCATTAATACCTTATATGTTGTTTAATGATTAAATTATTATTTTTATATGAATAAATAACAAGGTAAAAATATAAAGCAGCAAACACTGATATTTTAATGAAACCATAACTTTCCATCGTTTGTATTAAATGAACGCAAATTTAACAAGATTTCTCTACCTTAAGGCTTTAATTTTTCCTTGTAGGAGGCGGTTCTCAAAGAATTTGCCTTTAGAATTCAACGTGTTTGATCTTTGCACAAACAGCACCGAGTGACTATTAATCATTCAGTGTTTTAATATTTTAAATGATAAAAGTTTCTACCCAAAGTTTTCAATACTTAAAGATTCTTGAAAGATTTGTCCATTTTTGTGAGAGAAATATAATCCAAACATAAACAATTAAATCTTCGCAGTTTGATAGGTTAAATGAAAAGAAGACTCATCCTAATTTGCTTTAAAGAAAATCACCACTTTGAAGATACGAAAATTTCACGATTTTTGATCCGCATTTCACTCCGTATAGTAATCTTCTGATTTGTGCAATTAATACTGATTTTCGTGCATTAATGACTTGTAGTCTGTTTAATATATTGCATTATTATTTTTAATATGAATAAATAACAAGACAGGAAAATAGTGCGTCAATCGCAGATTATGAAACTTTCTCAAACTCATTCCGAATACAGTAGCAATACCCCAAATCTGAATAAGCTGAAATAAGATGACTACGTAAACACACTACTGTGATAGGCAGCTATTTTTGTGTTTGATTCGAACCAGTGTTTTTTTTTAATGTAAATTTCAAAGTATATTTCTCTTTAATACGCTGTAAAAAATCTGTAACCTTAGTAATCTAAATTTACCGAAATCTGTTATGCTTACTAAAATTTTATAAGCATACTGTACAAGAAAATGATGTCAATCTACAAAACTTTAAAGAAAAATAGAGACATCTGTATCTTTGCAAAAGAATTTACTAAAATTTTGGTAATTTTACTAAAATTATATCTGTAATCCTCGTTATCGTTACTTAAAAAGTTCCGGGAATACGATTTTCCAAAAAAATTCTTACTAACATTAAAAAATTTTTGATTTAAAATGCAAATCTGTGTCTGTTAGATGAATTTTTATTGTTGCCATTGCATAAAAAGTTATAGGAATATAATTCTATTAGAAAAAAATTTTCAATTTTCCGATTTTTTTTTTTTACAGTTTATAGTGTGAAAGTATATTTTAAGACTTTCTGTTTTTAGAAAGTGGTAGTAATTCAAATTAAAAAATAGTCGACTGTAGCAGCCCAGTAAATAATTTCTAAAGCACATACAATTTTGAAAACCTAGTTTCTGAAATCATCATCAACAGTCGATAAAATATGCAATATTTTGCGCAGACGTATATATTATCGTTAGATCTGCATATATTTTACAAAATATACTAAAATTTAGTTCAGTTATGACACGCTTAACGGTTAGAAATTCTTCTTGTAATTTCCGTCAATAAACGTTAAAATACTAGAGATTTTTTGTGCTGTTCTGTATGCACTGTAAAAAAAATCTGTAAAGTTACTAAATTTTTTCTAGTAAACTTGTATTCGAAGAACTGTTCATATAACGATAACAGCGAAATGTCATGTAACCGAGGAAGGTTACGAGAGTTTTTGCTGTTACCGTTACATGAAAAGTACAATACAATGAAATAAAAATATACTAGAAAAATCTTAATAACTTTACATTTTTTTTACAGTGTAGCGCTTACATAATTTATACATACCAAATTATATGCAACAAATTAGTTAAATATAAGCATGCGTAAAATAACTTAAAAGGCAATTACAGTAATTATCTCTAATGCTGTAATCGAATTATTTTGTGTGTTTCTGTAAACGAAGGATAAATGCTATGCACTTGATATTCCACAGCACTCATTTTATACTGAATGTCAGTAATTTATATAAGTTTCAATATATTTCATGCGTTGTAAAAGCATTAAATTAGACTGTAGATGATTTTTTTCCATACATGTGAATGAAGTATAAAAGATACACGCTTCATTTTTAGTATCGAAAATGGCACAATAAACCTCAAAAACATATTAATTCAAAAGCAATTCGCGCATATTTGCGCAGGTTACAGACGTACAAACAGACGAATAGAATTCTTAGACACATCGAACTATGTTAAAAAGTTTTTTAAAATATTTATTAAACACGCTGAAAACTTTCTAAATCTATTGGAAAAATAAAATTTTAGCATACTTTTCGCGCTCAGCCTCACAGCCACATTAATTATTTTGTTTTTGTTTTCATCTATGTAAATAGGTTGAATATAAACCTAGGCTTATTTTTTATCTTATGTAAAAACATATTTTAATTTCAAAATATCTAAATCTTAATAAATATTATGTTAAAAATGCATTTCAATCAATTAAAGTCACTTTGAATTTATCTATCTTTTAATTTAATTTTAATTGGTTTTAAATTTAATATTTTTTTCAATTTCTTTTGTTTCTATATATATTACCCGGTTTTTTGAAAGTTTATTCCTCAACTGGTGTTACAGTTCATATTCAAAATATTAGAATAATTGAGAAAAAGTAATAAGAAAAAAATATTTGTCATTTATTTATTTTTTATACTAAGTAAATGCAATTAAATTTCTTATAAATTAAATCTGGAATGTTTAGATAAGATTTTAACATTTATAAAATATAAAATACAGCACAATAAATTAGGTATACAGCTTCCTTAAACACACCAGAATATTAGAATAAAATTTAGATTGGTTCAAAATATTAGAATATTTTATTTTACGCAACAATATTACCTTATGAATATGAAGTAAATGGTAGTTAATATTTTGTAGCATCCCCTTTAGCTTTCATAACAGCGTACAATCGATCTTGCATACTATATACAAGGTGTTTACAAACATTTCAATCAATATTAGCCCAAATAGACTTTATACGTGCCACTAACTCAGTTTTACTTGAAAGAGGATTTTCTTGAAGTTTTTTCTTCATTATACACCATAAGTTTTCGATGGGATTAAGATCTGGTGAATTTGGTGGCCAAGGAAGTTCCTTAATGTTGCGTTGGCGGAACCAATTCTTAGTTGACACCGAGGTATGCGGGGACGTTAAATCTTGTTGAAAGGTGAAATCATCTTCAAATAAATCTTCTGATGATGGAATCATGTAATATTCTAAAATTTCTTGATATATCAGAGAGTTAACCTTTTCGTAGACGATGCATAACTTTCCAGGTCCTTCTGCACTCATACAACCCCAAACCATGACACTAGCAGCAAATTTTACGGAACGTTTAAGGCATTCTTTATCAAATGCTTCTTGCTTCATTCTCCAAACTCGAATACCTTGATTACCATATGAAACACAAAACATACTTTCATCACTAAATAATATATTTTTCCAATCTTCATTGCTCCATAAACGTCTTGATTTACACCAATTCAATCTTATACGCTTTTGTCTTGCAGTCATGAGAGGTTTTGTTTTCTTTACACGAGATTCAAATTTAAATTTATGGAGACGTCTTAATGTTGTCGATGTAGAAACTTCAACTCCTTCTTCTTTCCATTTTCGGTGCAAGAATCGTACACTTTTAAAACGGTTTTTCTTAACTATACGCTTCAGTTTCCTGTCATCTCTAGCAGATGTTTTTGGTTTTCGGCCACCATTTCGGCGATTATTTTGAAATTTTCCAATTTTTGAATATTGTGTTAGTATTTTACTAACGCTCGATTGCGAACAATGTAAATAATTCGCTATAAAACATTGATTTTTACCGTGCCGATACAAATCAACCATACGAAGTTTAGTAGATTCAGGAATATCACTCACACGGCCCATTTTAAGACGAAAAAGAAACAAACTGCAAAAAAGAATACTGATTTTAAATAAAATAGTCTGAATTTAATCAATGATGCCACCAGTTAAGAATTGGTAATAATTAAAGGAGAATTAATGTGAAATATTCTAATATTTTGAACCACTTGAATAAATATTCTAATATTTTGACTTTTCAAAATAATTTTTTTTGCAATTAATCTTTTCAAAAATGATATTAAATTTAAGATAACAAGTAAGTTTAATCAACAATAAGTTCTTAATAAAAATATCGTTTGCATATTTTCATTAAAAGACATTAAATTACCAAACGATATTTTCAATTTCTAAAAAAAGGTAATTATTCTAATATTTTGAATATGAGCTGTATATAGTCTCTATGTATTTTCCAACTTGTGTAATTTCTTTTTCAACATGTATGATTAAAATAAAAATTATAAGTTTTATAAACAATATACTATTAAACTGACAAATGCAGGTATGTAAAAATGCCATTAAAAATAATTTTATTTGCTTTCTTTTATACACTGTTAAAAATCTTGTCCTAGTTTGAACCAAATTTTGGTGCTCAATAGCTGCCACTGTAAGATGCTGAAATCTTGAACCAATATTTGGAGCTCCTGTTGAAACAGAGTTCCAACAGTTTGAACGAGGTTCAAATAGGAAGCTCCAAATGTTGGTACAAGATTTCACTACACTGAAAAAAAAAGAAATCTATAATCTTACAGATGTAAAGTTGCCGAAATCTGTATGGTTACTAACATTTCATCTGTATACTGTACAAAAAATGTAATTCTACAAAACTAATTTTGTAAAGTTAATGAAATCTGTAATGAGTCTATTAAAATTGCTGTTATTTTACTAAAATTTTATATGTAACCTGGTTTGCAGTTACATGAAAAATTCTTGGAATACCAGTTTCCTAAAAACTTCTTAGTAATCTAACAGATTTTTTTTATTTTCAGTGCAAATCTGTTACATGAATTTTTGCTGTTGCCGTTACATAAAAAGTTCTAGGAATCCCAGTTTCCTAGTAAAGTTTTAGTAACTTTACAGATTTTTTTTTTACTGTGTATATTATGGAGACATCTAATGAGCACGGAAATTTGGAGTAAAATTTTTAACAATGTAAGATATAAAACAAACTAAGACCAAACGATAAAATAGCGCTAGTTGCGCTAAAAAATTTCAAGGATGTGCAGCGTTAAAGAGCCTTCACTAATTAAACGAAGAAACTAGCAAATTAATGCCAAACATATAGCGAACGTTTCAAATTTCTCGCTTTCATTTCGAAATTTTTAAAAGAATTTTATATGCACAGGATACTTGAAATCGAAGTCTAATCATGCTAGTTTTTCAATTTTTAAATTTTGGTTGCGGATTCTTTTATAATGTCGTATTCGCTTTTGGAAGCAGTTAAAAAAAATAAAAGTAGCCAACTTAAAAAAAAACTGTAACCAAATTTGAAAAAAAAAAAAAACTAACCTAAATTGGAAAAAAAAACTAAGATGGGTATTGGTTGACGAAAAAAATCAGTACAAATATTAAAATGCAAGCGAGGAATGTAAAAATAAACATTTGATTGCCAAGAAAAGAATATTTAAAGATAAAAAAGTCATTTCGGCAATGCCGGGAGGAAGAGGTAGCTTTCATATACTTATTTATTTATTTTAAATTCAGTTATATAAATCAAATATACGAAGCTCAAAATAGTGGAACACGATTATGTAAGATTGAATACTAGTTTTTGTCAATACTGAATATTAATAGGAATTTTTAGACATTAGTCATCTTTTATTCAACCTGGTTTTATTTTAAGCGATTTATAGGGTCGCCAAATTCCACGATATCCATTTTAAAGCAGCATGATGGATAAAAAAACCCAATGAACTTGATCGAAATCTTAATTCATGTGAACGTGCACACTCACATCGAAATCGATTAATATATACGAGTACTGTCGCGGGCAAATTGATTTTAAAAAAAAATGTCACCCACATTAGAAATTCAAACTGCTATATCCCAAGCGTTTATCAAGGTAAAGACAAAGCAAAAAATACTCCGTAATTCATTATTAAGATAAATAGTTTAAAAAAAACCTTTTTTCAATTTCTAATTTTTTGTTTATACATCATTACACATTTAAAAGGTTTTTGATAAATTTAAATGACCGCCATTTTGAAACAAGATGGCGGATAAAGTTGGCCCGTGAACTCGGTCAAGACATTGGTAAGTACCATGAACACCCGGAGTTATATTGAAATCAGTCTATAAATATGCGTATTAACGCGTGACAAATTTCAGACCGTTTCAAAACGTCAATCTCACTGGAAATTGAAAGTGCTAAAACTCAGCCATTTTTCAAGAAACAAAAAATGCTCTGGAATCTTTGTATCAAGGTCAAAACACAAAAGAAAAATCTTTTTCCATTTCTTACTTTTTTGCACCTAATTTTAAAATTTAAATTAAAATAAATAATATTCCGCCATTTTGAAACAAGACGGCGGTTGGAAATGGCCAACAAATTCGGTCCAGGCATCAATATGTCCTATCTGCGCACCAAATTTCATCCAAATCAGTGTATAAATACGCGTGTTATCACGTGACGAAAACCAGATCATTTCAAAATGTGAGCAACACTAGAAATTAACTCAGACATTTTTTAAGATACAGACGAAACAAAAAGTGCTTTGGAATCTTTATTCAAGGTCAAATGCATAAAAGAAAAATCTTTTTCAATTTCTCACTTTTTTGTACCTAATTTCAAATTTTAATTTTTTTTAATTTAAATGGCCGCAATTTTTAAACAAGATGGCGGATGAAACTGGTTAACGAACTAGGTCCAGGCCTTATTAAGTACTATGTACACACCAAATTACATTCAACTTGATTTATAAATACGAATGTTATCACGTGACAAAATCAGATCGTTTCAAAATGTCAGCCGTAAGAAAAATTCAAAGTGCTATAACTCAATCATTTTTTAAGATATAGACAAAGTAAAAAGTGTTCTAGAATACGTGTTTTAGGATCTAACACATAAAATTAAAATATTTTTCAACTTTTAATTTTTTCGCATTAATTTTTAAATTTAAAATTTTTAAATTTTTTTAAAGGGCTGCCATTTTGAAACAAGATGGCGGATGATGCTGGCCAACGAACTCGGTCGAGATATTTGTATGTACTATGTACATACCAAGTTTCATTCAAATCGGTTCATAAATACGTTAGTTATAGCATGACAAAAATCAGATCGTTTCAAAATGTCAGCCATAAGAAAAATTCAAAGTGCTATGACTCAATCATTTTTCAAGATATAGACAAAGTAAAAAGTGCTCTGGATATGGTGTTTTAAGATCTAACACATAAAATAAAAATATTTTTCAACTTTTAATTTTTTCGCATTTAATTTAAAATTTAAAATTTAAAAAATAAAATAAATGGTTGCCATTTTGAAACAAGATGGCGGATGATGCTGGACAACGAACTCGGTCGAGATATTTGTATGTACTATGTACATACCAAGTTTCATTCAAATCGGTTCATAAATACGTTAGTTATCGCATGACAAAAATCAGATATATATATATATTTATGTCAACATTTGAACGGAGGGTGGTTTTTGGGGTCTGGGGGTCATGATCGGTGAAAATATACCAAAATTTTTTGGAAGTGTTTTCCTCCGGACGGCTGCAATAGGTAGCTTTTTACTTTTTGTAATGAAAGCTACCTAAAAGTGGCAGTTTTTCCAAAGACTAATAATTAATGAAACTATAAGTGGTACACTGTTAAAGATTTTACTTTGCTTTGCTTTTGGTGCTCAGTAGCTGCAACCATTATTTGAATATTAAACTTAACTAAATGAGTAAAAATGACGAAATAAATTATGAAATATTAAAATAGTCAAATGCTTTTAGAAGTTATCGATTCAACATAAAAAATTAAAAACAAGAAAATGATGCCCCAAATCTATACAGATAACCAGTGTTAAAAGAGGATTTAGAATATCCGAAGACATTTTAAGAATAATTTTCAATCAAAATATCGATTTTTCTTTTTTTGCAATAATATTAAATCTGAATTTTTTTGTCTATCGAAACCTGTATCTAAAACAGAACTTGATTTACATTCGTTTAAATTTACATCTATTACAGCTTTGGAATTGTGTTTTAAAGCTAATTTCAGCTTTTTCTCAACATGAAGTTTTTCAGATTTTTACTATACACAAAACATCCTAAAAACAAAAAAATGATGCATTTTGGAAAATTTTAAGCGTTTATCTAAAATAGAATTTTAGAAAAATGTACCAAAGCATAAAAAAACACATTAAAAAACTAAAGCAAATCCATACACACCCTAACATCTTTAAATATATTGTTTTAAAATCTTCCAGCACTATAAACGTTTACGTCCATAATCATTTAGTACCATAATCTTTTAGCTTTTTTTTTAGGCCGATAACTAAAAACTGAAAAAATATGAACCATTATGTTCCACATGCCTTTAATCTTTTATCTACCGAATTATGAATTCATGAAAATTTTACATTCTAAAGCATTTTACGTAAATTGTTGAAACTAAATTAAAATATTTACATAATAATTACATAATAATTTTTCAAAGATTTTAGAAGGTTTGAAGGATTTAGAAGGATTTATTAAATTTGAATTTACAGGGATTTTGTGCAATATTCATACTCACACTCAAATCTTTTATTTTAAATAATTTTCTTAGTATTTTTTAGAATTATAAAATGTACAAATATGATGTTCTTACAATATAAACATAGAAATATTTCCGAATTGAAAAATCCCCACCCCTCTCCCTCAGCGACAAGAAAGCTCAAAAGATACAAATGCAAAATAATTCATCTTTCAAAAACATTTTTGTTTTGTGTAACCAATAATGCTTTTGGAACAAAATAAAGTAAAGTATATGTAACTCATTCTAAACAGTGTTACAAATAATTGACGTATTAAAAGAATTTTATAAGAAGTTATTTTAATGGTACTTATAAGTATCGTCGGTAGATAAAGGGTTAAAATCTTCCAGCACTATAAACTTTTACATCTATACTCATTTAGTACCATAATCTTTTAGCTTTCTTTTTTTAGGCCGATAACGAAATACTCAAAAATTTGAACCATTATGTTCCACATGTCTTTAAAGGTGTATTCGAAAAAATACTTTTCCACATTTAACAGCTCGAAGTTTTCTGATACAATTTCAGACGCATTTTATAAAACATGAAACTCGCTGGGGGACTTTTGAAGACACGTATATGGGGCCGTGTGATGTCATTTTGTGCTCAATTAATCATAATTTGATTTATAAACAATTACGCTCTCAGTATGACCCTTTTTTTCGTTCCCAGATCTCCCGCTTCGGAAAATGCGGATAAAAAGGCTAACCTTGACTGCATTTTTTGTAATATTTTCCTCATTTCTTAAAAAAATTGGCAGATACGGTATCTTATAAAGTTTCTAAATAAGCGAATCTGCGAGTTGAGAGCAAAAGTTAATTCAAAAATAAATCGGAAAATAAGCAGTTAGATTCGAAATGCACCCTTAAACTCTGTACAAACGTTCACCCATTTATTTATCAATTAGGTAGAGCGTGTGGGTTAAATCGAATAAGAGAAGAATGATTGGTAATCCTTGTCTGATTTTCCATGCTGATAGCTGTGTTTAGTGAAATATGAAGTCACAATGCAATCCCTAAAACACAATATTAGATATCTCATTTTCGAATGCTGAACATATGATCGAAATATGTATGAATAAATTCTTAGCTTGATTTATTTATGGTATATTAACTATTAACTAGAAATTATTTTATAATATTATAAATATATTTTTGCTGTCTTCTGTCTTTATAAAAATAAAGTAATGGATTAGTGAAAACTCTCAAATTCCGGTTTTTGACATATTTACATGTTTTACGGGTCAGAGTTTTCATAAAAATAGGTTTTTACAAAATTTCTGTCTGGCAGTCTGTGACTCTGTCTGTCATTCTCTCAGTATGTGACATAAATTTTGAAGGTACTCTATCTTAAGAACTAATGAACGGAGTTTAATAAAAATTTATTTTCCGTAGTTCTTCATATGAATTGTTTCTACTTTGGTTTGGATGTAAGTTGTTCAACAGATTGAGGTGCTATGCTGCATTTTTTTTCAATTTCCTCAACAGCTCTATCTTAAGAACTAATGCACGAATTTACATCAAATTTTAGATTCTGTCGATCCTTAATTTACATTGGTGCGATTTACATTTTGGTGTATATCGTTCAACAGATGGGGCTGCTATGTTATATTTTCCCCAATAATCACAATAGAACAATTGCAAGAATTTTCATCAAACTTCAAATTCAGGTGCATATTGATAAATATTATTACTGATTATATTTTGGTGTAAATAGTTTAACATTTGGTGCTTTATGCTACATTCTTCCCGATATCCGCAATAGTCTTAGTTCAAGAACTATTGTAACGAATTTCGTACCTGTAGAATCCTCATGACGGACATAGATAGTAATTTAATTTTGGTAAGGTAGTAGCAAATTTTGAAGTGTTAAACTGTATAAGATAAATTATAGTTTTAGTTTGACATATCCGACTAATGTGCCGTTGAAAATGTAAAATGTTGTGAAATTATTTTAACAGAACATGCGATTTAAAAGTGTATGTCCGATGTAAAAGTCTGTTAATAATTACCTAATTTTGAAACTGTTTTAATATTCTGTTTTTAAGCGTATGAATAAACTTCAGATAATCCGATAATACCTATACATTGTGCGGCAAGACACTTTTATGGTATATTAACTATTAATTTGTTCTTATTATTTAAAATTATAAATTTATTTTTTACTATTACAAATTTAAAATGCTTTGAATTATTTAGGAATGCTAAACATGGGATTTAAAAATGTATGCCTGTTGTAAAAGTCCTTTAACATGTTCGCTGCCGCTTACCAGAAGATGTGATGATAGTTAATTCCGCACTGTAGAAGTGGGGTTTTGCCAGAAGCCAATTTACTTTTTATAAGAAAGAATCAGTGAAAGATTTTCCCATGCCTATGCGTGACTGGCTATTGAGACATCGCTCCATGCGCTGGCGCGTGAGTGGCCCTTTACGGTTGGCGCCAAATCACGCGCTGGCTCGTGATCGGCAGCGAATGTGTTGATGATTGCCTATGATTTTCAAGAAACCGTGTATTGTCTATCAAAGTTTATTTTTTATTTTGTAAAATAAATAAAAATAAATAAATACAAATATATTAAGTTTAGAAGAGATATTTAAAAACTAAAAAAATCTATAATAAAACTAACTGATGAATCAATGAAAATAACGAATAATACCAAAGTACAGTGCGTGCCAAAAGTTTAAGCACAATAGCTATTTTAAAATAAAACTTTAAATAATCACTTTATTTTTAATATTTGTCATGTATATGTTAATAATATCTATTTTAATACCATATTCATTGAAATTAACTTTTTTATTTTATTTCAAACCATGGAGTTTAAGAATTGAACAAATATAACCGTGTCAAAAATTTAAGCACAAAATCATTTTTATGCAAATTTTACAATCTGACGTAAGCGTTTGCGCACGCAAACAATTTCTGGGTGTATAAGAAGCAGTCAGTTGTTGTTTTTGAGTTAGTAGAAAATGCCTGAGTCGAAAGAATTTTCAGAGGAGGAGGTGATAAAAATCTGGAGTATGAGAGCAAAATGTAAGTCTGTTTCTGAAATTACAAGAGCATTAAAAAGATAAAAATGAGGTATTCATCAAATTTAGGCTCGTGGTAATGATTTCAAACGTAAATTTCATTTCGAAAGGCCGCGAGTGACTAGTACGGGCGAAGATAGCCGCATCAGAAATTTGTCTTCAGCTGGTAATTACTCCCTTTCGCAAATAAAACATGGAGTTGGAAGACAAATATCGAAAAAGATGTTCATAGAAGAGTCTTGGAATTCAAATACATCAAATACCGTAAAATGGCTCGATTACCGTGTCCCAAACGACACCATAAAGAAGATAGATTACAGTGGGCAAAAAAGCATATCTCATTTGGTGAAAAGTGGCTAAATGGCACATTTAGTGATGAAAAAAAATGGGACCTCGATGGCCCTGATGATTTTAAGTACTATTGGCATGATCTACGCAAAGAACCTAAGAGTGTATTTAACCGAAAACTTAATGGTGGTTCTGTAATGGTATGGGAGGCTATTTCTTTCAATGGTCAGACATCTCTAGCATTCATCAGTGGTCACGAAAACTCTGAAAACTACCAAGAGACACTTGTCAATCATTTGCTTCCTGTTGCCAAGGTTTTTTTTGGGGGGGGGAGAGAAAAATGGATATTTCAACATGATAATGCTTCAATCCATACCTCAAACCCAACTTCCTCGTGGCTTAAGTTGAAAAAAGGTGTCTGTTTTGAAATGGCCGGCAATTAGTCATGATTTAATTTTTATAGAAAATATGTGAGGTATTCTCACTCATGCAGTTTATCCAAATTGAAAGCAATATTCTTCAGTTAAAGATTCGAAAGATGACATTGAGAAAGCTAGGTTTAAAATTGAACCATAAACAATGCAGAAGATCATATTTTCGATGGAAGATCGTATATTTAAAGTAATTCAGCAGAAAGTAGCAATAATCAAGTATTAATTTTTTTAATTATTTTTCTGCTAAAGACTAAAAAACTATTGTGCTTAAACTTTAGACACACTCATTTTTGTTGTTTTGATAAATTTTATTATTTAAGATAAATTTTATAGCATGAATCTGTTAACTATTTTTTTAAAATTACAATTTGTACGTTATGTGAAAAGGAAAGTAACTTTCACTCATTAATAAAATTTTATTTTGAAATTTTCTGTTGTGCTTAAACTTTTGACACGCACTGTATAAATAACAAACTAAAAATAGTATTTATGACGCTTACCATGTGTAAATAATGTTTGTGTTTCATAGGAGAATTTTTGTTGAAACTATTTTTTAATATTTATTAATATATATATGTATATATTTATTTATTTATTTAAATGTTAATAAAAATTTTAAGCCTATAACATCATTGATAATCTAAAATCAAAAAATACATTGAATAATGTTCCTGATTAAGTATTATCAATTATTCAGTGTAACCTGTCACTTATACGAGCTAGAAGAGTTGCTTTTTTTTTTAATCAACCATGACCATTATAGATGTGAACTGATCTGACTTAAAAGCTCTTGCTTCCAAAAACTGTCGCTTAATACAAGAGACGAGCGTACCAGTTATGACCATTATTCAAAATGTAATTTCTTGAAATATATAGTTCAAGAGCCGACAGCACAAAAATTTAAGGTATGGACCACAAGAAAAAATCCTTTAATTTATGGAAGAGTAGCAATAGGGGAATGCAATGATCCATATCTGCCGGAAAAGATGTAGTGCATAAGCCAAAATTTAACACCACTAGTAGTTTACTCGTAGATTTATCACTGTGTTTGCCGTACAATCACCCCTTTCAATCATACCTTTGATTATACGGCAAACATAATGATAAACCTACGAGTAAACCATTACTGGTATTAATTTTTGGCTTATGCACCTCTTCACTTCGGGCAAACACGGCTCATTTGATTCCCCTATTCCGTAAAATAAAGGTTTTTTCCTGTTCTCCATACCTTAGGTTTTTGCGCTGTCGGTTCTTGGACTATTGTTTGGATTATGTGCGCGTGACCAAGTAAATTAAAAAAAGAATAGCTAAAGAATACCCATGTAAGACCATATCGTGTTTAGATTGCAACTTCTTGTCGTTGAACAAACTCATTGTCATATGTTATCAAGTTGGAATTTTGTGTTAGCTTGTATTGCAGTGCTACATATAATAGGGTAATTCTTATTTATCGAACCCGATTCGATCAACGGTTTCTGTGCGGGTTAAACTGTCTCTTAATCATTTCGAGTCAGGGTCGGATTCGGGTTGCGTCATTCTTGCGGTCTGTATCTCCTTCGGTTAACCCAATTTTAATCAAATAAAAACCAGAATATTAGATCACATGAATAAGCTATATACTTAACTATGAATTAATATTTACATAGGCATAATATAAAAATAAACAGTTAAACATTCAAACAGTTTTATCTTTTTTATAAAACGATGAAACTATTAGAGATATGACTTTATACTATTTTTCTATAATTCCTGTGAACAAAATTTCTTTTATTGTACGTTTCAGTTTGGGTTCGAGTCCGATTTCGTTTTCTCACTAAATTAAGTTTTCGAGTTCTGCTTGCGTAACACAAGACACGAGCAGGATTCAAACCTGTATTACTACAAAATTGCATTCACTTTGCTTCTAAAGAAACGGCAATCTTCGATATATGCACAAAAACATCTGTATTACATATTTTAAAAATTCATTTACATTCAGCAAGATATATAATTAATTTTAACTTCGTGATATGTACAGCACTCTTTCAGAAAATATACGCGTGAATTTATTTTCGAAAACTTAGTAACAGAGGAAATTTGTATGCTAAATCCTAACTAAACGTGCTTAATTTGAAATACGAAATCGATAACTATGTTCGATTTTTAGTACATGTTTCAAAACAGACTGTCACTTGACGTTTCTAATTTATACATTTGCTTTAATTAGCATTAATTAAAATTATCATAACATCTTTTATCGCTAAAAATGTGCTGTCAAATCTGATTTAATTTGAAATATTTCAAAAGGAATATTTCTTGACGACAGAGGTTGTAAATTTTAAATTGTTAACTTTTGAAGTTTATTGAAAATTTTAAAGTAATTCATTTTTCCACAGCTATAATAAAAATGCCGCTGACAATTATTTTTTGTTTTATGTTATTGTAGCAGTTTTTAATTAATATTTTACATTGTAATAAAAGACAAATGTTTTATTAATATATGATAATATAATATAATCAAACCACTAACGAAAATATACAATACTTTAGAGTTTCTTTGCGAATCCAGAAAGCGTTTTTTTTTTTTAAAACCTGAAAAACCAATAGATGTTTAAGATTTAAAGACGCATTTTTTTTAAATACAGGGTATTTCAAACTTCGACTGACAAAGTCAGAGGGGTGATAGTAGGCATCAAGACAGAATTCGTATGGGTCCTGTTATTTTAAAGGTAAAATATAAGCATGATTTAATTTTTTAAATCTTGTTAGGACGGGAGATTTTGCCTTATTCAGCACTAGAAACACCGATATTTTACACAAGTAATTAAAAAATATTACACACCAGAATTTTTATTTACAAATATTTATATTATTTCGATGTGGAACAGATTGAACTTACTTTAGAAAGACATCATTTGGTAGATTTAATACATGAATTTTCGCATTAGTATACTATGCGTAGAAACCAACTTTTTGGTGAAAAATGTCCAAGCCGGGAATCGAACCCGGAACCCTTGGAATAGCGCTCCAAGTGCTCTACCACTTAAGCTACGAGGACGACTACCCGCTCAGTATTTCTCACTTTATATATGTTGGTTAGGCTGCAATTCGCAGCACGAGATGAAACTGTCTTCATGAGACACCAAGAGACCCAGTATTGGTAAATTACATATATATTTGATATTAATCAATTTCTCAATTAGTTTTCAGCACTGAATTACGCTTAAAAATCTGGTAGATTTAATACATGAATTTTCACATCACTATAGTAAGCGTAAAAACCAACTTTTTAGTGAAAAATGTCCAAGCTTAAGTGGTAGAGCTCTTGGAGAGCTATTCCAAGGGTACCGGGTTCGTTTCCCGGCTTGGACATTTTCCACTAAAAAGTTGGTTTCTACACTTAGTATACTAATGTGAAAATTCATGTATTAAATTTACCAGATTTTCAAGCGTAATTCATTGCTGAAAATTAGTTGAGAAATTGATTAATATGAAATATGTATGACATTATTTGTTCGAATCGAAATATTTTCATTTGGTAGCAGTCAAAATGACCGGTGTTAGAGACGCATTTTATGAAAAATGAAGAAAATTAAGAAAAATGGCGGTACCAAAAGATTTCCTCATCTGAAAATTTCAGGACCGCTCTAATCCTGTCAAGATGATTAAAAAATTGCCATACAGACATAAACAACTTATTAAATCGCAAATGCGGAGTGTTTCATCCTAACAAAACTTGGGTTCAAGGTCATAATTTCGAGAATAACAAATCACTGCAATGGCAACGATATGTATTGGGTTGTTCGGAAAGTCCTTTCCGCTTGGGAAAATCAATTCCTAATGGAATATTCTGTTATTTAATTATTATATATTGTTTTCGATATCTAATATTTATATATTAATGGACAAAATTTTCCGGTACGAATTGATTTTCAAAAACGGAAATGACTTTTCGAACGACCCAATACTTAGTTTTATGTGAAATGTGATAACAACACGTGAAGATCTATAAAAACTTGTTGCTGAAGCACTCGATGATATCGTCTCAGTACAAAATGTGTAGCGTCCACTGCATATTGCTTGCGCGTACACTGCAAAATTATATCACTTTTGTTTGGTGCTATCGCATTTAGAACAAAGGTGAGAATGCCTGTAAAATGGTTTATTCTAATGTACACTGTTAAAAATTTTGTCCTAGTTTGAACAAAAATGTGGTGCTCAGTAGCTACCAACATAAGTTTTTGAAATCTCGTATCAAAATTTTGAGCTTTCTATTTCAATCTCGATCCAACTATTAACCCTTTGCGGCACAAATTCATTGCTTAAGGGTTGAAATTTATGACTGACACCGGAATTTGAAAACAACTTTATTTGTAATTAAGAAAAAGCTATTTCGCAGGAATTCAATAAACCAAAATTTTCTTTATAAAAATTCCGGTGCCAATGTAGCGTTTGGGAATTAAAATTAAGTGGTATATCTATGAAACCACTGCGCCGCAAAGGGTTAAAACTATGCTTCAACAGGAGCTCCAAATGATGGTACAAGATTTAAACATCTTGTAGTAGCAGTTATTGATCACCAAAATTTGGTTCAAACTAGGATGACATTTTTAACAGTGTAGAGCAGTAAACCAGTTATTGAGTCACAAATACATCAGTTACAAATACATCTTACTGAGTATTTCATCCTAACTAAACAAGGGTTGACGGTAATAATTCCGAGTGAAATAAAAACTCTGCAATGACAAGGATTTGTACCTAATTTTATGTGAAATGTTATAACATCACGCAAAAATCATGAAAAATGTGTTACTCACGCAATCGACGATATCATTAGAATTAATAATCTCAGTCCAAAATTCGGGGCGTATACTCCATATTGCTGGCGAGTATACAACAAATTATATCACAGACTTCAACACTCTTGTTTGGTTTTATCACATTTGTAACAAAGGTGAGAATGTCTGTAAAATGTTTTATTGTAATATACTTCATATATTTTTAAAGTTTTTAGATCATTTTTTTTACTTTTTGATGCATGCTATCGCTTCTCTAAATTTGTCGGTCGAATTTCGGTACACCCTGTATACTGTCGAAGCCGGTTAAGACTCGTTTCAAGTTATAGTGAAACAAAGTCGCGTATTAAGCGGCATCACATATTAAGCGATATTCCCTATCAAACAAGGCGTTTAATGTTGAAGAAACAGCTTATTTGCGCATCTAATCGCCTAAATAATATTTAGGGGTTTCATTTAGAAGTTTACGAGAAAAAATCGTGTTTTTTATCCATACTTAGCTTAAAATTTTACTTTTTTCAACTTTAACTTATTGTTTATTTTTATAAGACTGGAATAATATTTAAAAATAAATATTGATTCAAACATGGTTTCATTGTAGAATACGTTACAATTAAAATAATACAAGAAAAATATTTTTCCTGAGAGACTTACTTTTTTTCTGTAAATGAAAAATAATAAATCTTTTAAGAATATTCTAGTTTTTAAAATCATGTTTAATACCGTTCTTAACAAGCCCCATTATAATATGTCTTTTGTTTTAAAAATCAGTTCAAAACTTTTAATCTATGGGTTAAAAAATACTGCTAGCTTGGCAAAAAATGAGAAAACATAGAAACAATAAACGCAAACGTATTTGTGTAATCTTCACTAGATTAACTATTTCTGTGTATAACGTGTATTATAAAACATAATAGTGATGTAACCAGGGATGTAGTGGAGGGCATACGGTTGTATACGTAGTATACCTTCCGAATTGTTTAAAGGAACACCGTATACCGTTTCTCAAGAAAAATGTAGTATACACACTCTGGGGTATATCCTCTGTTATTTTTACGACTAGACCCCTAGATGTAACGCACATTTTAAACTTCCGTAACGACAAGCACAATCATCTTTAATCATAATTTTTATAACGTATCTGAGCATTATGTATTCTTCTAACTCACTCTACAACAGAAATATCATAGAGGAAACGAGAAAGCTAGAATTACTAATTTATTTGGGCGTTTTATTCAAATATCTATCAGTTCTTACCATTAGCAGTCTCACCAGCAGTCGAGAGATTCTGCTCTCGAAGTTGGTATGGGAGGCATTGGGTTCGAAGCCAATCACGCCCGTCGACATAATCGTTCGGAGTTTTCCCTGGTTTTCTTCAAACCTTAGATTCATTGTGTAAATATGGGTTAGGCTCTTTTAGAAAGGCCTCTTGGGAGGGCAATTCCTCTTTAAGGCCTATATCCCTCTGTTGATAAATGGCCGTCATAAACCCAATCAACCAATCTTACGATTAGTAATGCAGACACTTCTTAATCTGTCATTAAATAAAGCATATATTACTTTCCGCAAATAGTGGTTTTTATCTGCGTAATAATAATAATAAAAACACTCCGTTAAATTGGTAACACTGGAGAAGATGCAAGGAATTCGTATCTTGATAGATGAATTCGCGTTTTCGCGTATTAAACGTGACACTTTTGCAGTTGCCTTATGGACGAGGTTCAAGGAATGGAAAAAAAAATCCGTGTATTAAACGGGATTGTATATTCACCGTGAGCCGCTTAACCGGGTCTGACTGCAGTTTGTTTAACTGATTAACCCGTCATTAAATAAAGTAGATATTACTATTCGGAAATTGTGGTTTTATTTGAATAAAAATATCTGTGAAATTAGCAACCCTGGAGAAGAAAGAAGGAATCAATGCCCATTATGGGGATTCTAATGATATTAAAATTCCGTGCATTAGTTCTTGATATATGAGAACCGCTAAAATCACCCAATCATGCAAAATTCAGCATAGCAGTTCTACTGGTTGGGTGATTTACAACGAAACCTAATTTACAACATATGTCAAAATTTAATTGTATGTAAAATTTGATTTAAAAAAAAAAAAAAAAAAAAAAAAAAAAAAAACAGTGTATTAGTTCTTGAGATGGAGATCTTACAAAACACTGAAAATGCAGCATTGCAGCGACATCTGTTGAGTGATTTACACCAAATTGTAGAAAACGTCAATTCGTGTCAAAAAATAGCCGAATCCGAAGTTTGGTGAAAATCCATGCGTTAGTTCTGGAGATTGAGCTATTGCGAAAATCGTGAAAAATGCTGCATAGCAGTACGATCTGCTGAGCGATTTACACCAAAAAATCAGCAAAAATTTATATCAGACTCCAATTGATTATAGAATTTTAATAAATTCCGTGCACTAGTTCTTGAGATACAGTGCCTACAAAATTTGTGTCACAGACAGATAGACAGAATCACAGAGTCGCAGAGTCACAGACAGACATTTTATACAAAGGCGTTTTTTGTTATCTCTGAACACTAAAACATATAAATACGTCGAAAATTGGAAGTCGAAAATTTTCACGAATCCAATACTTTCTTCTTGTAGAGATGGAAGAACGTAAAAAGTGCTAACTAAATCTAAAGTTTAAGGAAAATCCATACATTAGTTCTTGAGATATGGCTAATGTGAAAATTGCAAAATGCAGCATAGTAGCGCAACCTGTTGAGCGATATATACCAAAAATAACCAGAGTTTTTATATCAAGTTCTAGCAGAATGCAAAGTTTTGTGAAATTCTGTGCATTAGTTCTTAAGATAGAGCGTCCACAAAAGTTTTGTCACATTCAGAAAGACAGATTGACAGACAGACTCACAGACAGACATTTTGTAAAAACATATTTTTGGGGATCTCTGACCCCTAAAACATGTAAATCCGATGAAATACATAATTCGAAAATTATCACGAATCCAATTTTTTCTTCTTGTCAGGATGGAAGAAAGTAAAAATTGTCATTTTGTAAGTGTAACTTTAATTTCAAAAGAAATTGACCAGAAAGTTAACAAGAACGAAAAATCACGTTTCAAACACAGGTTATGAAACCCTTTCCAACATATTTAGAATATTGTAACACAACTGTACAGTCTGTTAAGATGATAGATGTCTAAATAAACAATTAAGAAAATGCTCAACGCATTCGAAAACAAAAATTTTTGCCTTTACCATGAATAGGACGAAAAATATCTGAAATCTTTTTTGGATAACTCTTTATGTGACCAATAGATTCACATGTATATTACATAACATGCTAAAAATTGGTGTAAATGGCTAAAAGTTGGCAAGTTATATGCGATAACGTAGTTGACTTTTAAAACGCGTATTATAACTGAAACTACATTTCCAGTAACTATTCTTAATATGCAGAGTGTAAAAAAGCACGGACAATTTTACGCAGATTGTACAGACAAGCTGGACGCAAGTACAATTCACTGTTTGTTACCGGAAAAATTCCCGTTAATTCCAGAATATTTTTCCTTTTATGGGGAAAAACGGGAAAACAAACAATAAATTGTAGTAGCGTCCCGATTGTCAATACAGTCTCAGTATAATCGTCCGTTTTTTAGAGTGCAGTACTGTCACCAAATACTTTAGTTGGCAAGCAATATGAGAAAACGTAGTTAAATTTTAAAATGCGTATCACAACTGAAACTACATTTCCAGAAACTATTCTTCATATGCAGAATGTAAAAAATCACGGACAATTTTACGCAGATTGTACAGGCAAGCTGGATGCGAGTACAATTCACTGTTTGTTAGCGGAAAAATTCCCGTTAATTCCAGAATATTTTTCCGTTTTGGGGGAAAAACGGGAATTTGTCGAAAATTTACGGGAATTTTTCCGCTAAATAAATAAATAAATAAATAAATTGAACTGGTGACCCAATTGCCAATACAATTTCCGTAAAATCGTCCGTTTTTTTGCAGTGCAGTACTGTCACCAAATACTTTAGTTGGCAAGCAATATGAGAAAACGTAGTTAAATTTTAAAACGCGTATTAGAACTGAAAACAGATTTCCAGTAACTATTCTCCATTTGCTGACTGTAAAAAAGCTGGAACAAATTTACGGAGATTGTACAGCAAACAGGACGCGAGTACAATTCGCTGTTTTTTAACATAAAAATTTCTGAAAATTTCAGAATATTTTTTTCGTTTTGGGGGAAGAAACGGAGATTTTTCGAGAATTTATGGGAATTTTTTCGCTAAAAAACAATAAATTGTATTGGCGTCCCGATTTCCAATATAATTTCCGCAAAATCATTCGTTTTTTACAGTGCAGTATTGTCACCAAATACTTTAGTGTGTCTCTGTCTATGAAAGATAGCCTATGCGCACACGAAATTCCCCAATAAGCATTTTTCAGTACACCTCCGTGATATATATATATTTCAATGTATTTAAAACAGTGTAATGTCATTAAAATACACCGCAAACGATATTTCCCCATCGGCCGTAGTATTTTAAGTGTCCCTGTAAATGAACGGTAAATGCTTCTCACCTCATTTGAAATACGGAGCATTCACCGTAAACACCAATAACCTATATCGATTTCATTGCAATTGGACTATATTTCGGTGAATTAGAGAACAGACAGACAGGAAAATGGAACTCATAAAAACTTTTCAACTATGTTGGAAAGTATTAATTGCAGTAAAAGATATGATCTGAGTATCAAAATGATCACCAATGACAGTCGTGTAAAACATCTTTTGTTAATGTGCGTTTATCTAAAATTTATAAAAGTTTATATAAAAATTATAAAAGAAAAATTCCATTCAGCGCAATAATAATAATATTAATAATTTAACACTATTATTTATCTCAAGAAACTTAAATAAAATAACTTAAAAATATCTAATATCCTAGTATAATTATAACTTTTACACTATGATTTATATATAAAAAATTAAATAAAAAAATTAAAAAAATCTAATATCTTTTGAAGGATTATTATTCTTTTTTTACTTTTATGAAATTTCACTTTTTTTGAAGTTATGCTTTATTTATGAAAAAATAAAATAAAATAAAATAAAATAAAAAATAGAACTAACCAAATAAATGAATATCACCAAAAGCATCTTTTAAAACATAAAATAACTATGGTTATAGAAAGAAAAAAAATGTTTATCAATACATAAACATTAATTCTTTTGAGAGAATATTTCTAAAATAATCATATAGATCCATTTAGTTTAAAATACGCCAAAAATCGGTTGTAGTGACTTACTTACGGAGATAACTTAATTGAAGCTTGTTTTGCATGTATAGACGTTTTTTTCCTTATAAAGAGTAAAATGTTGCAAAATTACGAAAAAATGTTACTGGAATGGAATATAAAAAATGTTAAACATGAGTGGATTCAATTTTAGTTAGAAAAGCTTTTAACTGCGACAAGAGAGAGAAAAAATGTATTAATATTTATTGTCGACAAATGAAAATGCATTTAATTCTCTTATTTATAAAAAAGATGAGTAAATTTGAGATACGTAAAAAAAATATTTCTGAGATTTTCATGACACGTCTTTTTAAGAAATTCTTTGAAATTATGTTAATCTGTATTTAGTTTAAGTGTGTGGCAACATATGCAAAAACTCATGTAAACATTCCATATTGGTGTACCTTTAACTCGAGAACTATTGAGACGATTTCGATATTTTTTATATAGTTTTGTTTGCAATATATAGTTTGTTAAACGGGTTATTCGCAAATAAATAAATAAATAAATCAGATATAATAATTTAAAATAACCTCGATTTCAACGGACGGACAGACAAACAAATCGAATTCATAAAAACTTTACAAACTTGTTGGAATGTGTAAAAAACTGCAATTAGTAATATGATCTGAGTATAAAAAGGATCGACATAGATAGTCTTGTAAAGCATCATTTGTTAATATGCGTTTATTTAAAATTAGTAAAAGTTTATATAAAAATTATAAAAGAAAAATTTCATTCAACGCAAAATAAATAAATAAATAAAGTAAATAAATAAATTAATAAATAAATAAATTATCACTATTATTTATATCAAGAAACTTAAATAAAAGAACTTAAAAAAATTAATATCCATAGAAGGATTATGAATTTTGCACTATTATTTATATGAAGAAATTTAAATAAAAGAACTTAAAAAAATCAGGTATCCACAGAAGGAATATTATTATTTCCTTCTTATTTTTATGAAATTTTACTTTTTTAAGTTATGCTTTATTTAAAAAATCTTTCAAAAATAGAAGTAAACAGATAAGTGAATACTACTAAAAGCATTTTTTAAAACATAAAATAACTATAGTTATAGAAAGAAAAAAATGTTTATCAATACATAAACATTAATTCTTTTGAGAGAATGTTTCTAAAGTAATCATATAGATCCAATTAATTTAAAATACGCCAAATCGGTTCTAGTGACTTACTTACGGAGGTAACTTAATTGAAGCTTGATCTATATGTATGGATGTTTTTTTTTCCTTATAAAGAGTAAAATGTTACAAAATTACGAAAAAATGTTACTGGAATGGAATATAAAAAATTTAACACGCGTGGGTTCAATTTTAGTTAGAAAAGCTTTTAACTACGACAGGAGAGGAAAAAAAATATTAATATTTATTGTAGACAAATGAAAATGCATTTAATTCTTTCATTTAATAGAAAAGATGAATAAATTGGGGTACGTAAAAAAATATATTTCTGAGATTTTCCTGACATGACTTCTTAAGATGTTCTTTGAAATGATGTTAATCTGTATTTAGTTTAAGTGTGTAGCAACATTTGCAAAAAACATGTAAAATATTTCATATTGGTGCACCTTTAACTCGATAACTATTGCAAATGTTTCAATATTTTTTTTATATAGTTTTGTCTGCACTTAGACTACAATCGGATTATACGCAAATAAATAAATCTGGAATGAGCTATTAAGAACTCGGAAGCTTGAAGATACTTTATGTCACACCGTTGAAACTTGAAATGCTATAGTTTAGAACTTTTGGATTATGGATATTTAAATTAGAAAATTTATGTTTTTCATGTAAAAACACTGTACGTATAGCTGACACAAAATAAAAATTTATGCTTGACTACAGTATGTTCAGAAATAAAGTATAAAACAATTTCAATATGAAAGATTCTATTGCTTGTTGTTATTTAATCACTAAATATCTAGAATATCCCAGAGTATGAAAAAAATGGTAACCAAACCTAAATCTTGAATAATCTGTTTTGAACTTGCCATCTTTTTTTTTTTTTTTTTTTCTTTTTTTTTTTTTTTTTTTTTTTGGGGGGGGGGGGGCGATTTAAAACTGGAGACAACTTTAGTATAAACTGAGATACTAAAAGAATGCTTTTTATGTATTTTTTATGCATAGTCAATATTGCTAAAGTTATAGAAATATTTTATATATTTTAATGTTTTAGCGTGCTTTCTAGAATATTCCGCTTAACATTACATGTGATAATTATAACTTTGTTAAACATTCCTTGTCAGTACACTGTTTAGACGATCTAAAAATATCTCTCAAATTGACAGAAAAAATGTGCCAATTTTGGCAATATCTGTAATTTATCATTAAAATAGTTTTTTCTGTAAAAAATACATTTTTTTCTGATAAAAATTACAGATTTTTTGACGGTGCAAGTAAGACTTTAGGCTGCGTAAAACTTAACGTAAAACTGCGTAAAATGTAGTTGAAAACCAGACCAGATTTTAATCACACTTAGACATATTAAAAAAAATGATTAGACCTGATTAAAAAAATGATTAAAGAAAAAATTAAACGAGACATTGATTTTCATTAACTTTTAAAATTGATTTTTAAATAAAAAGTTTTTGCTTTGAAAGTACAGCTTTATCTTTCAAATTTTTCTAGAACCTAGCAGTGAATTTAAAATTATTCTCATATCAAAACGGCTGCTTTCTGGTTTATTTTTTAATTAAAATTTGTTCAAAAACGCGCAAAATTAACAATTCATTTGTTAAGAATTATGTGATCGTACTGGGTGTTTTTTCTATTTTCTGCCAAGGGACTAGATTTTTCAGAAAATAAAGTCCAAGTTGGTGTTTTGAAGCAAATTTCCGGCTCCTGCAGCACAGGAAAGACAAAAAACTGTCGTTCGAAGAAAATAATCGTTTATAACTCAATATGTAATATATTTATTGGAAAAAAATAGAATAATAATTTAAAAATTAGTTATAATTAAAAACATAAATGTATTGTCATTTAAGAAGCGTAAAATAGCTCAATCGTACTAATTTACTCGAATAATTCCGGAAAAGTTTAGTTTTTTGTAAAACAACTTTTGATATGCACGCTCAGGAAAAAAAAAAAGATCCACTGATAAAAAGGTTTATTCGTTGATTTGGTTGTTGTTGTTGAAAAAGGAAAACGTCCGTTTTGATTCATCCATACCCCTCCCCCATCTCTCAAAAAAGAAAATGTGTTTTAACATAAGCTTGAAATATTTCAATCTAAAGCTGAATTTTCGTCAAATAACAGCGGTGTTCCGGCAATTACGCTACTAGTTACTTTTTCGTATTAAAAACAGAATTTTTAAATATGTTCTTTTACCTTCAAAAGGGAAAAAATTCTCCAACAGCATCTAAAAAGGTTCCTGAAATTCCGTCAAAAGACGGAAATTTCGTCAAGTAACAGATAAACTTTTCCAAGCACATAAATCTCAGCAGCTTGTTACCAAGATTTTTTACGTTTCTTAACTAATTTTTGAGAGTGTAAAAATGTATCATTTTTCTTTTGAGCACATTTAACTAATCTTTTTTCTTAAAACAACACTTATTATATTGCCTGATTTTTATTACTTAAGTAATAAATAATAAGACAACGTGCCAAGTCTTCTTTCCAAAAATATTTGAATTTTATATAACCTTCTTCTATGACCATTTCGTATTTAGTTATTATTTTAAAAATATCTAAACCCGAGGAGTTTTGATCATAGAATATTAGGATTTTTATTGTTTCACTTCAGAGCATGGGGAAAGTTGTATAAATATCACTTATTCGACCTACATTGTTAAAAATTCTAAACTTTTGCTGCATCGTTACTCCACCCCTTTTACAGAAAATTATTTTACTGTATTATGAAGCATTCTTATTGGTCAAAATACAGATATTTCATAAATGTGGTGGAGTAACGGAGCAGAAAATTTTTAATTTTTCACAGTGTACGGACCGTATATAACTTTTTTTAAATGTAACGTCTTGGAAATGTATGACCGGATTAGTTTGTCTAGGTAATCGTTACCCTAATTTAAAAACTTTTGCTATACACATTGCCCAAATATCTGTAACTGGAACAAGTTAGAAGTTAAAGCGCCTTTTAATCTTTTTATGACAACTCTATATATATATATGTGCGTGCGTGTATGTTTTCTATAAAAAAAAATGAACGAATATTTAATAGAATTGAATTATCTTTGTTAAAAGTTATTCAGCAAATATTTTTAGGATCAAATAAAAGTTAAACGTAAAATTTTGGCGGAAAATCCTGAATAGTATTAACATAGAGATCGCCATGCGATAATGCTTAATGTTTCCATGAATATAACAAGATTTATTGAGATAAGTTTATATTATTTTAATATATAACCGATTTTTTATGTATGAAAACATTTTCTTTTTTTATTATCACACGTGCACCTAGAAAAAATCAATTGATTAAAACTACAAAAAGTGTTTTCATGAGTACATTTTGGTTGTTTTAAGCGAATTTTTTATAAAAAGTAAAAAATCGATTCTGTTGCTGGGACAAAAAAATATTGTTAACACTCTTAAAAAATTTTAATATAATTTCATCAATTTTATTTAAGTCTTACTAAAGTCTTTTCACTTTACTAAAGTATTTTCCATTTGTAATTCCAACAAAATTTTGTTGTTTTTGCAAAATTTAAATTGGTGTGCAATAGCGATAACTCTCTCATGTAACTTTGTTTAATTGATTTATATAGCTGCAAAGGATTAACATATTTTTCGGAAAATAAAAACTATTCAAACTGAGACGGATTAATGACATTATTATTACGTTATTATGCATTTCGGATGAAAATTGTGGACGAAAAATAGCAAAAAAAAAAAAAAAAAAAAAAAAAAAAAAAAAAAATTCAGCAATATTTTTTTGTTCATTTAAACAAAATTTCCATTGACCCATATTTAAATGAAAAGATTTGTTGGACAACAAAACTTTTTTCTGCGCAAAATAATTTATGTTGCATATGAGTATGTTTCACGAAGAAAAAAATGAATGAATGTTTAACACAATGAAACGATACATGTTAAAAAAATCTTAAGTTAATATTTTTACTTTCAAATAAAAGTTAAACATAAAATTTTCACTAAAAATCCTGAATAGCATTGGCATTGGGATAGCGATGTGATAATGCTTAATTTTTATATAAAAATAACGGGATTTTTTCTGATAAGTTTAGATTATTTTATCATTTATCAAGTTGTCAAGTTTTAATTTATGAAAATATTTTCCTTTTTTATTTTCACACGTGTAAAACGATTTCTGTTGTATATGCATATCTTTTACGAACTAAACAAATATATACATTTCTATATGCATACTCCTAAGATTTCACCTTATTTCCTAAAAAAATCTGTGATAAAATAGCACAAAAATACTTATACCGGAAGATATTCTTAAGAAAAAATATATATATATATAAATCGACACTGTTTTCCCATTCGTTCCCATTGAAGTTTTTTTTTTCCGTTTGACGATAACTGGTTATTAGAAAGTTTACATTGTATATCGATACTGATTCAAATATGAATTTAAGTTTTAAATTTCATGTATTTTTCTAATGTATATTGCAGTTTACGCATATTTTTAGATTTTATTACTATTGCAGTTCGATTCAAACAAATAATTTAACTTTATTTCTTATTTTTTCGTCTTTTTCAATTCAGTAATTTTAATGAGAAATTATATTTAATAAAAAAAAATATTTTTTTCACAGTCCTATATTTCAGTTTACACATGTGTATAATTTTCTATGTGCTTCGGTTAAATATTGAGTATAAAACCAGAAATTCATAGTAAGCGCATAGTATTAAAAAAGTATGCATTTTTAAATATTAAGGTAACGTAAGTTGAATATTGAAAACAAAATCCAAAATTTAGAGTAAAAGCATAATATTAAAAAATATATATTTAAAATATGAATGTAATACATATATGAATTATTATGGTTTTTCAGTTTACATTATGGTTTTTCAGTTTTAGTTTTTCACGTTTGACGCACAATTTAGGATTTGTTTTCCCCGCAAGACTATTCTCCCGAACTACAGAGTATAAATTTATATTCCATATAACGGCCTTACATTCCGGCATGTTCGTACAGTTCCGTATTTGTTTATTTTTTCATTAATAAATATAGGGTCATTCCATGGTAACACGTTATTTTTTAAAACTTTTTTCAGTAATTTTAGTAATATAACACACACACACAAATATTCGAAATGTAAATTTGACAGGGTTTGCAAAATAAACTTATTCAAAGCCCAATTTAGAATAAAATTACCTAATTTTAATCTCTTTTCTTAATTGTTGGTAGGTTTATTTACTATGGTAACTGCCATTACTCAAAACAGAATGTAAGTTGTCACATAAAGCGTAATTTTCATTATCATTTTTTAGGTAATTTTCATCCAAATTAAGCCTTAGATAGGTTTCATTGATAAATCGTGTTAATTTTATATTTGAATATTTTTTTGTGTTATATTATTAAAATTACCGCAATATATTGTTGTAAGTGTAACTTAAATTACCATGGAATGACCCTATAACTCTATATTAAGCATTAAATATTTCGCTTCTTTGATTAA
Organism: Maratus speculifer; assembly: GCA_964019185.1. NCBI lineage: Eukaryota > Metazoa > Arthropoda > Arachnida > Araneae > Salticidae > Maratus > Maratus speculifer. Next base: position 38,094 of record CAXHSM010001319.1, on the reverse strand, counting down.
AGCACCAAATGAAATTATTTTTTAGCATTGTAAAAAGTATTTTTCGTACTTTAAATATAATATTTTCATAATAAAAATTGTGTATAATGCTTAACACATCATTTAATTATGTACTTATAAATTTTACATGCTTATTCAGCCATAGTTGCCAATATTTTACAAGACTACGCTATAACCGAAAAACACTATTACACTGTAAAAAAAATCTGTGAAAGTACTAGACATTTTCTAGGAAACTGGGATTACAATAACTTTTCATATAACGATAACAGGAAAAATTCATGCAACCGTTTCTGAAACTTGAATTTTTTTTCGTTACCGTTACAGGAAAACTTCTAGGAATCCCAGTTTCCTAGAAAAAGTTTAGTACCTTTACAGATTTTTTTTTACAGTGTAGAATTTATTTCTTAGTACTGTAAAAGAACTAAAATTATCCATAAACAAACAGAAAAAAAAAACTTACTAACCTGAAATATTTAGTATAGAAGACCTTTATTCTTATCTATTTATTTTGAAAAAAATCTGAAGTTATATTTTCCGCAGAACATTTTCCCATTTTTTTTCCAATTTACGATTAATTTTATGTAATTATTTACTATGTATGCATATTCATACAATTTTGGGTTTATTTATTTTGTCATTAATATCGTTCTACTGTAATTGCGAAATATTGTTCCTCCTTGAATTAACCTCTGAATGAGTAGTAGTTAATTTATAAATTTAAATTCATTACATATGTTTTCCTGAAAATGATAATGTGCGTCATTTAGTTACATATTTACTTTAATGCAAACATCACTTAAGAAAGAAATCCGTATGTAGCAATTTTCCCATGGGACATTTTTTTGTACTTTTATTCCATATTTACGTGTAATTTTTATGCTAATTAATGAAGTATACATATTCATACAACTTCGTTTTTGTTTGCTTTGCCATTAGTATCGTTCTACTTACGACGCGAAATTTTTTTCCTCATTGAACTAATGTCTGAACAAATAGCAGTTAATTTATAATTATTTTAAAACTCATTACACATGTTTTACTTAAAATGTTCATATGCGTTAATTAGTTGCAATATTTACTTTAATCCAAACATCCCTTACTAAAGAAATCCCTGTATAGTGTTTTTCCCGCAAAACATTTTATTTAACCTTTCCCAGAAACTTAAAAATAAAGTTCGATTTCGTTTAACGCAGCTCCACGCATGTAAATTCATGCAATTTCACGCATTTTTTTCTAGCTAATACAGTTATATATTTATTTTAATGCAAGCATAATTTATTAAAGAAATCCCTGTATAGTAACGACGCAGAACATTTTTCCTTAACTTTTTTGCCAAACTTAAAACTAAATGCCTATTTCATTTAACGTAACTGTACGAATCCATATTAATGCATTTGCATGTTTTTTTTTTGCTTGTTTATACATTTATATATTTACTTTAATGCAAGCACCACTTATTAAAGAAATCCCTATATAGTATTTCCCCCGCAAAACATTTTTCATTAACTTGTCTTTCAAACTTATAAGTAAATTTAAATTTCATTTAACGCAGTTGCATGCATGCATATTAATGCATGTACATGTATTTTTTCTCATAGAAGCAATTATATAATTACTTTAATGCAAGCACCATTTATTAAATAAATTCTTATATAGTATTTTCCCCGCAAAACATTTTTCTGTAACTTTTCTATCAAACTTAAAAGTAAATTTCTATTTCATTTAACACACCAGTACAGATGCATATTAATGCAATTGCATGTTTTTGTTAATGGAGTTATATATTTATTTTAATGCAAGCATCACTTATTAAACAAAACTCGATATAATATTTCCACCCTCTGAACATTTTTCTTCAACTTTTCTCTCAAACTTAAAGGTAGATTTCTACTTCATTTAACGCAAATGTACGCATGCATATTAATGCAAATGCATGTTTTTTCTAGTTAATACAGTTATATATTTACTTTAATGCAAGCACCGCTTATTAAACAAAACGTTATATAATATTTTCCCTTCTGAACATTTTTCTTTAACGTTTCTCTCAAACTTAAAAATAAATTTCTATTTTATTTAACACAATTCTAGGCATGCATATTAATGCAACTGCATGTTTTTTCCTCGTTAATACAGTTATATATTTATTTTAATTCAAGCACCGCTTATTAAACAAAGCCCTATATAATATGTTCTTTTCTGAAGAATTTTTTAAAACTTTTCTTTCAAACTTAAATTAAATTTCTATTTGATTTAACGCAATTCTAGGTATGCATACTAATGCAATTGCATGTTTTCCCTCGTTAATACAGTTAAATATATACTTTAATGGAAACACCACATATTAAAGAAAGCCCTATATTGTATTTTCCAGCACAACATTTTTCTTTAACTTTTCTCTTTAACTTAGAAGTAATATTTTATTTCATTTAATGGAGCTATATTGTAATGTATTCTCAAGTCTTTTTTCTCTCGTTAATATAGTTATTTATTTAAATAACTTTTTCGTAACATTTTTCAGATGCAGGATTTATTTATATTTTTATATAAATCAACACCAATTAAAAATTTAAAGCTAAAACACGTAATAGATGATAAACGCATTATATTATATGAAATTCTCAAATAAAGTTATATTTATTTTAATAATTAACGAGCATAAGGCATTTAGCGACAACTAAAACGTATCTTTTAAATTAAATTAAATATTCAAGTAGTGTTTTACGTACATGCCTTTTTTTTAAGGCGAAAAAATCTTTTTTTTTCTCTCTCTGAAACTTGCGACTAAATTTAAATTCCATTTTAACGAAACTACATGCATGCATATTAATGCAGTTTTGTTTTTTCCTTTTATATATTTGCATGTTTAAATATTTTTTCATAAGTTTTTTTTTTTTCAATTTTCCATATTTATTTAGGTTTTTATATAAAATTGTTGGCGGACTTTTTTGTGGCGGACAAAATCCCCCCCCCCCTTTTTTCCCATTTTGATTCCATTTTAACGGAACTACAAGCATGCATATTAATGGAAGTGCATTTTTCTCCTATATATAGTTTTACATTTAAATAATTTTTCACACATTCTTTTGAGTTAGCAGACTTATTTAGATGTTTTTCTATATAATTAACCTCAGTTAATTAGTGAAAACTAAACGCATAGTCAATGATAAATGATTTATATTATTTAAATTCTCAAATAACATTGCATTTATATTAATATGTTAAAGAGCATAACGCACTAATTACTTTAACTAAATCCACGAGTAGTTTTTCTACATACAAATCCTTTTATTTCCTGGCGAACAAAATTTCTCTGAAACTTGTGAGTAAATTTCTATTCCGTTTAATGCATGCATATTAATACAACTAAGTTTTTTTTCCTTTATACGGTTACATACTTAAATAATTTTTCATAGCTTTTTTCCAGTTGCCAGATTTATTTAGATTTTCTTACACAATACACCCCTGTTAAATAATGAAAAATAAACACGTAATCATTTAAAGGTACGTAAAACTCATCCTTTACTTCAACTAAATCCGCGAGTAGTGTTCTACATACAAGTCCTCTTTTTTCTGGTGAACAAAATCTCTTACTTTCCTCCAAAACTTGCGAGTAAATTTCTATTGCATTTAACGGAACTACATGTATGCATATTTGTGTATGATGTATTATTTAGTGGCGAATATTTATATATCAGTATTTTTTATGTTAATATTTGACAACTAAAACATGTTCTTAAGAGTAAATAAAGTTTGTATATTATAGAAAAAGAATGGGAAAAAAGGACAGGAAAAGATCGATTTACTAAAAAAAGCGATTTAGTTAAACTTATTTATTCCTATTTTTATGTACATTTCTTTATTCTGTTATCTAACCTACTTTTACATTTTACTTTTCATCCTTACAAGTTTTTTAATAATCTGATATCTCTATTTTAAGTTAATTATTTGTACGTTTATAGGTTTTCTCATTAACACCATTGCACATTAAACATGAATTAATTCTTTTTCAGTGAATGTGAAATTATTGTCCTACTTTTATCAAATATTTCGTATACTTTTTTAAGCATTTATATTTAAGCGAAATATTGCATTTTCTTTTTTTACACATACTATTTAATATTACACTAAAATCTCTATTTTAAGTTATTTATTTGTACGTTTATATGTTTTCCCATTACACATTGAACGTGAATTATTTTTTTCTGTTAATGTAGCATTAATATCCTACTTTTATTAGATGCATTCGATGCTTTTATATTTAAGCGAAAATTTACATTTTCTTTTTTTACACATACTATTTTAATATTACAGTAATAACAATATTTTAAGTTAGTTATTTGAACGTTTATATGTTTCCCATTATTAATTGTACTTGAAATAATTTTTTTTTTCAATGAATAAAGAATTGTTGTCCTACCTTTATCAGATACTTTTTTTATGCATTTATATTTAAGCGAAAAATTACTTTTTCTTTTTTACACATACTATTTTAATACTACATTAATAACTCTATTTTAAGTTAGTTATTTGTACGCTTACATGTTTTCCCATTACACATCGGATGTGAATTTTTTTTTTTTTTCGATTAATGTGGAATTATTATCCTACTTTTATCAGATGGCTTGGATACTTTTAAGCGAAAAATTACATTTTCTTTTTTTTACAAATACTAATTTTAATATTACACTAATAACTCTATTTTAAGTTATTTATTTGTACGTTTATATGTTTTCCCATTGCATATTGAATGTGAATTAATTTTTTTTCACTGAATGAAGAATTGTTGTCCTACCTTTATCGGATGCCCTGTCCCTACGGGATTCCAGCATCGCTTCTGTAGAACCTATAGGCGCTTGAGTGAGGAGCAGAGCGCAAAGCCACCACATGTTCTTTCCGCGACTGTTCGAAATCTCCGACTGAGAGTTAGTCTCGTCTGGCCAAAAGATGGGCTTAGTGCGACGCGCATGCCCAAGCTATCGACCAATTCTCTAATAAATGCTCTAGGTAGAGAATGCAAGTTATTCCGACTTGATTAAGCATATTGGAATTAAGAAATGAAGAATCAGAAGATTAGGCTGCTTGTTCTGTCTTGGTCTTCCCATTTATTTCCGGGAAATTAGTTCACCAAATGAAATGGACGGGATGGAGTTTGGAAAGACAACAGTCCCGTCTCAGGAACGAAAGAGATACAATTACGCTTTTCGAATCGATGAAGAAAACTTTTTATCATTATTCTTATTATTAGATAGAAAAAGATTGAGAGAAAATATCATATTATTTAACTAATATTATATTATTTTACTAATATAATATTAAGAAATATCATGCTACTAAATATTATATTATGATATTATTAATATTATTAGATCTAACCTGTAGACAACAGTCCCGTCTCAGGAACGAAAGAGATACAATTACGCTTTTCGAATCGATGAAGAAAACTTTTTATCATTATTCTTATTATTAGATAGAAAAAGATTGAGAGAAAATATCATATTATTTAACTAATATTATATTATTTTACTAATATAATATTAAGAAATATCATGCTACTAAATATTATATTATGATATTATTAATATTATTAGATCTAACCTGTAGACAACAGTCCCGTCTCAGGAACGAAAGAGATACAATTACGCTTTTCGAATCGATGAATGAAACTTTTTATCATTATTCTTATTATTAGATAGAAAAAGATTGAGAGAAAATATTATATTATTTAACTAATATTATATTTAACTAATATTATATTATTTTACTAATATAATATTAAGAAATATCATGCTACTAAATATTATATTATGATATTATTAATATTATTAGATCTAATCTATAGACAACAGTCCCGTCTCAGGAACGAAAGAGATACAATTACGCTTTTCGAATCGATGAATAAAACTTTTTATCTTTATTCTTATTATTAGATAGGAAAAGATTGAGAGAAAATATTATATTATTTAACTAATATTATATTATTTTTCTAATATAACATTAATAAATATTATATTATGATATTATTACTATTATTAGATCTTATCTGTAGACAACAGTCCCTCTCAGGAACGAAGGAGATACAATTAAACTTTTCGAATAGATGAAGAAAACTTTTTATCGTTTTTCTCATTATTAGATAAAAAAGATTGAGGAGACAATATTATGTTATTTAACTAATATTATATTATTTTACTAATTTACTATTAATAAATATCATGATAATAAATATTATATTATTTTACTAATTTACTATTAATAAATATCGTGATGATAAATATTATATTATGATATTATTACTATTATTAGATCGTATCCGCACACAGCAGTCCCGTCTGAGGAACGAAAGAGATACAATTACACTTTTCGAATCGATGAAGAAAACTTTGTATCATTATTCATATTATTAAATAGAAATATAGTGGGGAGAAAATATTATATTATTTAACTAATATTACATTATTTTACTAATATAATATTAATAAATATCATGATAATAAATATATAATATGATATTATTACTATTATTAGATCTTATCTGTAGACAGCAGTCCCGTCTGAAGAACGAAAGAAACACAACTATACTTTTTGGATTGATGAATAAAACTTATTATATTAGATAGAAGATATTATAATAGGTAGAATATACAATGTATTATTTAACGAATATAACAACAATAAATATTATACATACTTTTTATTAGTATTAACAGATCTTATCTTTAGATAGCAGACGCATCTGAGAAGCAAAAGTGATAGAATTACACTTTTCGAATCGATGAATAAAACTTCTTATCATTATTCTTATTATTAGAAAGAAATAGATTGGGGCGAAAATATTATATTATTTATCTAATATAATATTAATAAATATTATATTAATAAGCATTATATTATTGTTATTATTAGATCTCATCCAGCAGTCCCGTCTGAAGAACGAAAGGAACACAAGTATACTTTTCGAATTGAAGAATAAAAATATTAGAATACGGAGAACATATTATATTATTTTACAAATTTAAAATATTAAATATTACACATATTTTTATTAGTATTAATAGATCTTATCTTTAAATAACGGTTTCGTCTGAGAAGTAAAAGAGGTATAATTTCACGTTTCGAATCGATAAATAAAACTTCTTATCATTATTCGTTTGGGGAGAAAACATTATATTATTTAAGGGATGTAATATTAATAAGTATCATGTTAATAAATATTAGTGCTCTCGATTATACGTTTATACGAGTATACGTATAATACGTATTATACGAAATACGGATTTGCTATACGTATAATACGGCATCGGCGATTATACGTATAGCACAAAAGAGCATATACGGTACATCGTATATACGGATCTTATGCAAGCGGTTAAACGTATAAACGTTTAAACGTTTTTCGTTCAAGGTATGAAATTTGATTTTTTAATGTTCTTCTCCGGATTAACAACATTGAGAAATATCCGGTAGAGTATCCCCATCGCGTTTATTTGTTCAAAGAACTACGATGTGTTTACTTAACTACTACTTGTTTTGCAGGCACTTAAAAAAATCTGAATACGTTCATCAGTTTAGATTTTGGTTTTTTCCCCAAAAAACTAAGCTATTTATTATGAAATGTCTTACATTAGTTGTGGTAGAATCAAACTATTCTTTGGAAGATCTGTGGCGCAGTACTTACTTTTTTATATTTTCTTGTATCTTTACAAGAAGAAAGTATTTAATTAATAAGGGAAAACTTTCGACGGGCTTACACGTTTTAAGGGTAAGAGAGTCCGAAAAACATGTTTTTACAAAATATCTGCCTGTGAGTTTGTGACTTTGTCTGTCTCTGTGTGACATGAGATTTGTGGGCGCTCTACCTCAAAACGTAATACACAGAAATAAGATACATGTATGGGGGAAACTGAGGCACGTGTGAAAATGGGGCATATGAGAACATTGCTATTTTTCACAGTTATTGTATGTTTTATTATTTCACAAAATTACCAAAGATAGTAGCACATATAGACATTTGGAAAAAAATTGTTGAAGCTCTTCGACATTTTGTTTGTCCCCAGGAGCCAAAACACTGCTTAACTGAACTCAAAATTAAAATCTCCAACTTGCTAAGAGAATAATTTTATTTATTTATTCATTTTTTTTTAAAAATTAACGTTTTAACATATATTGTGGATACTAATGAATATTTAGGATATTTTTTTTTTTTTTTTTTTTTTGCTAAAATTGAAAAATGTTAAAGATTTGTCATTTTAACTCTTGTGGGAGTGTGGGGCACTTATGAAGAGTCTAGTTGGAGCAGATGTGAACACGGCATTAAATTATTCTGTTCCCATTAAGTTATTCTGTTCCTTTTAGTTAACTTCATGAAAATAATGCCAGCTCCATTATTCATAATTTTATTGAAATAGAAGACATTTCTGTCTTATAAACTTGATTTTGTATAGAAACTTTTACAAACATATCTGTCAGCAAATACATAAAAAGCAACAAGCTCGTTTATGTTCAATTGTAATTTAAATAAATTTAATGTTTTCTAAATTGCAATAAATGTTATATATTATTTAATTTAACGGTTTTCAATACTATTTTTTATGCATCGTTAATGCAAAAAACATTACGTTTAACAACTTTGAAAATTTTTCTATTTCATTTGTTGCAAACTTGTAGTATTAGTTTACTTCCATTTCTTAAACAGCTATGTTATTTGGTGCTTTGAAAATAAAATTATATTTTAAGAAAATAAAATTTTTAAACTACTGTGAAATCTTCATTATTGACTTCCACCCCTCTTTTTTTTTTAAATCCAAATAAATTAAATTTGGAGGAAGCTTATAAACGGAAAACAATTTTTATCCTTAATTTATAGGCAAATAAGGCAAATATAGGAATGAAAATCTTTCGCCTTTCGGTAGATTTTCGAAAAATATTATCCAAATGCTCTCTCCCTAAAATCTCTCTCAAACAAAAAGCCCTAAGCAAAATTTAAATTCCATTATTTTCTCAAGTTTACTTCTTTAAGCTTTTATTTTATTGCAACAATATTTTATCAATTATCTAATCCCCCCTCCCCCCAAAAACACAATCTACTTTTTTTATTTTATAATAATAATAATATTAAACATATCACTCAGAAACTAAATAAATATACATATATTTTTCTTTATGGTGAATTTAACAGATAGTACAACTAATGATTATGGTAACATATGGAAAAGATAATAAAAAACGTGTCAAATGATTATTTTTCCTAGTGTTCACATGTTGCCCTTGTGTTTTACAGCTGCCCCTTCGTTGGGGCACATATGAACTTTTTTTTGAATTCATAAAACTATTAAGAAATGTTAGAAGAGCTATAAAAAATAATTTAAAAAATTACCATGCGTAAAAAAAGTACTGTTTACTATATTGAGTAGTTTTGCTTATAGACATTAACCCAGTTACGAGAAAAAATGTTCACATGTGCCCCAGTCTCCCCTATATTTTCAGGTAGTGCCTGATAGAAATTGGTGCTGATTAGTTTTGTGAATAAATCGTACAACAGGTGGTGCTACTATGCTGTCTTTTTTACGATTTCTACAATCTTGGTCGGAATCCAGATAGATATTACACTGTTAGTGAAACGAGATTGGCCAATCAGGAGTCTGATTTTTTTGTGAACTTTTTGCAAAAGTTTTTATAAAGTATACGCTTTTTATTGCACGATCTCTTATATATAAGACATACTATGCGGATTCCTGTCGTAACACCACCGATTTCCAAATTATTTTCAATTCAGTGACATACGATTGATGAAGTCTACTATTTAAATTAGATACGATACATGGAATATACGTATACTTTAAATATACGTATTCTTAAATATACGTTTAGCTGATACGCGTTATACGTATCCGGATACGTTTAAACGTATATTCTAAAGTATCCGTATAGCAGAAAAGCGTATTATACGGATATACGTATATCGTTTAAACGTATAGCTGCTATACGTATCCCATCGCGAGCACTAATAAATATTTGGTTATGATATTATCAGTATTATTAGATCTTATCTGTAGACTGTAGTTTCGTTTGAAGAACGAAAGAGATATAATTACACTTTCGAAATGATGAATAAAACTTATTGTTATTTTATATGAAATATTAGAATATGGAGAAAGTATTATATTATTTAACGAGTATAATACTAGTAAATAATGTATAATTATTAATTCGTAAATCTAGACCTTATCCTTACACTACAGTTCCGTCTGAAAAGCGAAAGAGATAGAATTATACTTTTCGAATTGATGAATAAAGCTTATTATTATTAGATATGAAATATTTGAATGGAGAAAATATATTTTATTCTTTAACGAATTTAATATTAATAAATATTATACAATTTTTTATTAGTGTTATTAAATCTTATTTTTAGAGAGCACTCCCATCTGAGAAGCGAAAGAGATACAACTTCATTTTTCGAATCCACGACTAAAATTTCTTATTATTATTCATATTATTAGATATGAAACATTAAATTGGGGGAGGGGGAAATATTACATAATTTAACTAATATAATATAAATAAATTATATACTAATAAATATTATATTCTAATATTATTAATGTTATTAGATCATATATACAGACAGCATTCCTGTCTGAGAAATTGTTGAATAAAACTTCATGTCATTATTCTTATTATTAGATAAGAAACATTAAAATGGTTTATATTATTTAACTATTGCATTATATATTTTAACTAAAATTATATTAATAAATATTATATTAATTTTTCATTATTATTATTAGATCTTATCTTCAGTCCCGTCTGAGAGTCGAAAAAGATAGAACAATGCAATTAGAATTGATGAATAAAACTTCATAATTCGGGAACTTTTGATTATTTCGACTGTTACCTTAACAGATTACTTGTGTGCTTGATTATTATAATTATATATAGAATATTAGATTGGAACGAAATTGTACAGAGATTTTCCATATCATTAATCATAAGATTTTGAAAATTAAATAAGACATTATTTATTATATTTTTTGTGGTGAGAAAAATGCGTAAAAGTTGACAGCTATGATAATTCTTAATTAATTCACGTTATGCAAATAAATATTATTAATCTTATCCGCATCACAGCTTGAATGTGGACAGTGCAGTGGTCTGAACAAGGTTCTCCCAACCTTTCATTCTTTCGAGATTGATATAGTTAATACCATACTCACTTTGAAACAAAACACAAAGGGTCCTTTGTAAGACTGAACACTTGACCAGGGCATATGCTGTATAATACTGATGCACAACCTTTTTGCTAGAAAATTGTTTGCCGCCAGAATATTTGAAAAGTGACGTTTGTTACATTTAATAGCAAAGTTTCTGTCATTATTACAAGGAAAATTATTCTGCAGTGGTATCTTTGTGGCCCGCGGGCCACAGGTTTTGTATAGCACACCTACTGTATAGCATCTTCGGGCTCATAGGTAAGAGAATACGACCGGCTACAGACAGTAGGACACTATCTTTATAAGATTGTAGCGCTGCAACTTTACTTTTGTTAATCTTATTACATATTATAGTATTTTTGCAATGAATAGCTGTTAACTTGTGTGGATTTTTGTTACAGTCAATCAGGGTAACTTTGACCTATCAGGGTAACTTTGGGCCAATAGAGAAAAACAGATTGAATCTGCTGCATCCATTGAATTAACGTCAAAGTTTTAGTCTCAAAATATAGATAGCAGCACTAGTGTGAGTTTCGCAGCTCATTACAAAAATAACGTCAAGATTCTACCATAGCAGAATGGATCAAAATTTCGCAAAGGTGGAGCTAAGTTACCCTGATTTGGGGCAAAGTTATCCTGATTGACTGTACTGCTAACATTTAATAAAAAATGTGACTTATTTAATCGTCCCAGATCGTTAGATTTCGGCGATTAAATTAGGAAATGTGTAATTAATTTTAATGCTACAAAAAATGTACAAATTGGCATCCGTGAAATGTCAATCTACTGGATTAAGGATATTGGAATTAAGAAATCGAAGATTAGGCTGAATGTTTCTTACCCATTCGTTTATATTCGGAAAAAAGTTTCACTAAATGAGACTAATTTTGTTTAACTGACTAAAAAGACCGGGAGGGACATCTATGCTTTACAGATGTTTCTCGTAGATGCACAACCTTTTTGCTAGAAAATTGTTTGCCACCAGAATATTTGAAAGCAATACATTTAAGCAGGGGTTCAAAAATCTAGGCGCCAGCTAGCAGTCTCTCACCGCTAAAATTTAAAAGTTTTCTTCGCTTAAAATTTAATAGCATTCTTACACAAGTTTTATACGAAATATAATATGAAAATTAACGAAATAATTTTAGTGGTGAGAGTCTGGTGGGAACGCCTATATTTTTGCACCCCTGCCTTTAAGCAAAACCTTTTAGAGCAGTAACAGTGAAAGATAGAGTTTGGTTTTGGAAAGAATATTGTCCTGTCTCAGAAACAAAAAACATAAAACTGCATTTTTCGAACCATTGGCTAAATCTTCGATTTAAAGAATTATCTATACAAATCCTGTAATAAAAAAAATAAATGCATATACGATTGCTTTATGAATGTAAATGAAACTTTAATTAAATTAAAGTATAATTAAAAGTTTTTTAAGATGATATTTTTTAATCTATTCGGTTTAATAAAAATCCGAAACAAAACTTCAATTGGAAAACAAAATAGGAATTATAAAATAGGGAAAATTATCTTAAAATTTCAACATCTACTAATCAGCAGGATGATTCTTCTTCTACTGATAATAATAAAATGGTTTTAAATTTATATTAATGTTTTACTGACCGAATTTAGATCAAGATACTTTTTAATTTTGCTTTGCATGTTTTAACTTTTAGAGATTTAGTATAAAGATATGAAATAATAAAATAGGAAGAAAATATTATACTAATGTAAGTAAATGTAATCTAATAATTACATATTTACCTAATATTAATACATTAATCTCCTTATTAATGCTAACTAGGTTTAAAAATGAAAAAGGCAGAAGGTTAGGTTACACTTCTGTCTTGTACACTGTTTAATTCCGCTCAAATTAATTCACCAAATAGAATAAACGCGAAGAGTTTGTAGTTTCGAAAGGCAACAATTTCGCCTGAAAAAGTTAAAGACAGAATATTTTATTAATCGTCTTATTACTATTGCTAAGTCTTACTAAGTTCAGACAATAGTTCCTTGCGAGAAACGAAAGTGATAGCATTAAAGTTTTCAAAACGCCAAATAAAACTTATTATTTTCATTATTAGATACGAAACGATAACACTAGAACCACCGGAAATTTTATTCATAATTTTATAAAAAGTATTTCACACCGGAATTTTTATTTTAAACTTTGTAGGTTATTTAATTAGTTTATTTTTGTGTTGTTTATATTTCAAATGTCTTTGAAATGCCTTATGAAGATATTTTTGGTTCGAATCGACTCTTATAAATTTGGCAAGGGTCAAAATGACCCCTAATGGCGGCTTTAGTTTTAAAATTTGGGAGAAGCATTATATTGTTATAATTAATATAATACAAAAATTAAATATCGTTAAATTTAATGTTGTACAATGATGTTACACGTGTTAAAATAATCTTTTACAACTAGTTTTATTCATTTTTTACCTTTCACGTATTAAAATAATCTCTTAGACATAGTTTAATTCATCTTTTACTTTTCAAAGTAAGATCACGCCTCGCGATTTGCCTCCGTCAATCCATTTAAATGTTTTATTCTAGCATTTGTTAGATAAATGTTGGCAATGCATGTTTTCTTGTTTATGATTGGTTAAAACAATAAATGGCAGGTAATATAATAAACTTTTAAATTTCAAGACTGTTTCACTCTGTTCGGAAACAGTATAACAGCTTTTTCCTGTTGTAGATCTCAGATGAGAATCGAAATGTTGATTTTCTTAACTTTATTTTATTTTTATGTATAGTTTTTAAAATTTGCAACAAATTTCTACACCACTATGTAATCCTGTTATTTATATTTTTATTTACAATTTTATTTTTTATTGCTTGTTATTTTTATTACTTGTAAAATAATGTTAATAAAAAAATTAAATATTATCTTAATTGTCTTATTAATATAGTAAATATTACTTCTTATAGTAGTTCTGAAAAACGACAGTTATATCATTACACATTTTCAGCTACTATATGATTTTTATAATTTTTATTATAATTATGATAGTAACATAATCAATGCTATTGCTATTGTTATTATTATTTATTATTATTATTATATATTGAAAACGAGAATGGGGGCGATATTACAGTCTTCATAATAGTTTTCTATAATTATTTATTATATACTGATAATAGTAAAATGATGATCATAATTATAATTTTCTGGATGCTTAATTTCTTTTATACTGATAATGATAGAAAGTTTCCAAGTGTAAATTTTGTTATCGTTGTTGTTGTATTAATAGAAAATATCTTAGATGTTTGCACAGGCATAAATATGGAAGCCACCTTCCCAAAGCAGTGGAAGGGACTAAAGACTGGAGTGTAGATATTGTCACTTGTTGATATGAGATAGTAGCGAGCAGTTAGAACCGTTCTTTCAAATAGTAAGGACTTATCGAATTGGTGTTATTTGTCCGGTATTTTAAATCGTTTTACTTTAATGTGATATGGTTAGTTTACAATAATTTCGTAATGATATCTGCAAAGCGGAAGTGTTTGTTAACCCTTTAAACTCTGATGGTAGAATTTTCTACCACATAATTTTAATTCCGAAATGTCACACCGGCACCAGAAAATTCAACCAAATTTACTTGAAAGAGTAAATAAGCTAAAAAACTTTGTATAATCACCATAAAAAGGGAAGTAAACAGGACGCGTTTCGAGTTTCAAAAATACAGCTCGTCTTCAGCTGATCCAAACACGTGTCACAAGGGACAGAGTGGAAATGACCATTCCATTTCCCAAGGGACATTTCCACTCTGTCCCTTGTGACACGTGTTTGGATCAGCTGAAGACGAGCTGTATTTTTGAAGCTCGAAACGCGTCCTGTTTACTTTCCTTTTTATGGTGATTATACAAAGTTTTTAGCTTATTTATTAATTTATCGCCAGTGATTTCGGTTTTTCTCAATATCAATTACTTGAAAGAGGTTTAATGCATTTTTTTCGCGCATATCGTTAATCGTATTTTTTTTTTACAAAATACTGGTGCCAAAGTTACATTTGGAATTTTGAAGAAATTTGTTCACCAGAGCTTAAAGGGTTAAAATTGTTGCCAAATGCTGTGCTGGGGGTGAAAGAACGTGTTATTTTTGCGATTTCTGCACAAAAATGAATTCTTTGAATAATAATTTCTCTACTATTTTGAATTGTTTATCTTGTTTTAAAACGTTTTAAACTAATTTTGGTGACTCTTTTGGAGAGAGCCCTTATATGCGAACCCATATTTTTTGGTGTTTTTTTTAAATAGCTTTTCATAAATCTGCATTTTTAAATTGAAAAAATTATATTTATCACTGTTTTGCATCCTTTTATTTAAAAAGCCTTTTAAAGTTGTTAGCAAGGGTCAAAAATCTAGATTATTTGGAAGATAAAAGTCACTTTAAGTGAAAAACAAAAGATCATACGCATATTTACACATTTTCTTCTACTAATATTTGCATGCTAAACTTTTTCAATTAAAGTAAATGTTTAGCAGTTGTTTACATGGGTAAATGAGACATATTAAAAGAATTTCTGCACAGTAGATAGTTTTAGTTCGCATCTTATTTAACACGTTGAGTGCCACGTCATTCAACGATGGCTGACAAAGAATTTTCCGTTTAGGCCACCTCAGTCACTGCATGTATGATTGACAGTATTGGTGTGTATACTAGGTCAAAAGACGCATCAGAACTTTCGTATAATGTCTCATTCATCGCCGTGTCTTTATTAGGCGAATAAGTAAAAAAAAAAAATTAATATCAGCGATAATATAATATGTGATAGTTTACGTAACCCGGGAATGTCGGGTTTATCTCATTGTTCTTTAAATTTCAGCTAACCTTAACATTTATGATTTAAACCCCACCAGTGACCCCGAGGAACTGTTTTCAAAGCTTGTACGTGGGAAGTGCTGGGTTCGGATCCAATCGTGCCCCTGTCAGCTTTATCGTTCAGCGTTTTCCGTGCTTTTCTTGAAACTTTGGATTTAATTGCACAAGTACGGTTAGATTCCCTTATAAAGCCCCGCCATGCAGGGAATCCCCTCCTCTCTTGGGCTTACATCCTTCGTACAGATAATTGATCATTATACATAACTTTTGATACATTTATGATTTAGATAGCTATTAGTATTTTTTTTTAAACGCAAAAATAGTTTTTCCGCAAAATAAAATAAACATAAATTCGGACCCCGAATTTCGTTCTTGCTTGAAATCTCGATAGTATTTTTCCATCAAACTAAATCATAAAAATTATATCTTTATTATCACATAAAATAATCTTTTTCCGTTATTTATTCCGTGACATGAAATTTTCAGCTTGTTCAAATCTATAGTGTCAATGATTCTTCGACAGATTTTGTTTTTATATCAGTTCTTTGCATTTGATATTCTAATTTGATTTTAAATCTTTTCCAATATTTAAATGGGACATTCGTTTGGAGACTGTTCTTTTAAAATGTTTCATGAGGGAAGAATTATTCTCATTCACTGGCAGAAAATACTCCACGTTCTCAACAAATTGTTTTACCAAATGCACAGCATATTCAAAATGTTAGAATAATTGAGAAAAAGTAATAAGAAAAAAATATTTTTCATTTATTTATTTTTGATACTAAGTAAATGCCATTAAATTTCTTATAAATTAAATTTGAAATGTTTTAAGATAAGATTTTAACATTTAAAAAATAAAAAAAAGTACAATAAATTAGATATACAATTTTCTGAAACACATAAAATATTATAATGAAATTTAAAATGCTTCAAAATATTAAAATATTTTATTTTACCCAATAATATTACTTTATAAATATGAAGTAAATGATAGTTTATGTTTTATAGCATCCCCTTTAGCTTTCATAACAGCGTACAACGATCTTGCATACTATATTACAAGGAGTTTACAAACATTTTTATCAATATTAGCCCAAAATGGACTTTATACGTTTCACTGACTCAGTTTTACTTGAAGTAGGATTTTCTTAGAGTTTTTTCTTTATTATACACCATAAGTCTTCGATGGGATTAAGATCTGGGAAGTTTGGTGGCCATGGAAGTACTTTAATGTTGCGTTGGCGGAACCAAATCTTAGTTGATACCGAGGTATGCGGTGACGATAAATCTTGTTGAATGATTAAATCATCTTTATATAAAACTTCTGATGATGGAATCATGTAATATTCAAAAATTTCTTGATATACCTGATAGTTAGCCTTATCGTAGACCTTTCCAGGTCCTTCTTCTTTCATGCAATGCCAAACCATGACACTATTCGCAAATTTTATGGAATGATTAAGGCATTCTTCATCAAATGCTTCTTGCTGCATTCTAGAAACTCGAATATAGTTTACCACCATCTTCGTTCTATAAACGTCTTGATTTACACGAACTCAATCTTATACATTTTTGTTTTGCATTTGATTTAGGAGGATTTTTTTTTCAGTACACAACATTGAAATTTAAATTTATGTCTTAGTGTTGTCTATGTACAACCTTTAATTCCTTCTTTCAATTTTCGGTGTAAGAATCTTTTAAAACAGTTTTTCTTAACTATGTGCTTCAGCTTCCTGCAGATGGTTTTGGTTATCGGCCGCAATTAAGGCGAATAAAAGTAATTTTAATATTGTGTTAGTATATTACTAACGCTTTATTACGAACAATGTAAATAAATCGCTATGTAACATTGATTTTTACCGTGCCTATACAAATCAATCATACGAAGTTTAATAGATTTAGGAATATGACTCACACGACCCATTTTGAGACGAAAAAGCAAACAAACTGCAAAAAGAATACTGATTTTAAATAAAATCGTCTTAATTCCATCGATGATGCCACTAGTTATAAATTAGTGATAACTAAAGAAAAAATAGTATGAAATATTCTAATATTTTTAACCACTTGAATAAAAAATTGTAATATTTTGACTTTTCAAAATATTTTTTTTTTAATTTTCCAAAAATGATATTAATTTTAAGATAATAAATAAGTTTAATCAACATTAAGTTTTTTTTTTATAAAAAATATCGTTTGCATATTTCCATTAAAAGGCATTAAATTACCAAACGATATTTTCAATTTGTAAAAAAAGTAATTATCCTAATATTTTAAATATGAGCAGTAGGAATCGTTTTTAATTATAATATAATGCATCATTTCTTTAGAATATTTTAATATCGATGAAATTTCTCTTTAAATTTTAAAATTATCTATATAAAAGAAACTTCTCCTAATTTTGTTTCTATTAACCATACTATTTTCAACCTCATGTAACCCCTTAAAGGACAGTGCAATGTATCGTAGGTATTATATGCCAAATTATCCTCTGTGAAAACAGTGTTACCCGTGGGCTACTTTTTATAAATTCAGATTTTTTCATTAATACCACTATTCTGAAACAATAAAATTCCTCTTTATTTTTGCTTTAATTAATATGTAATTAAATAAGGTTAAACAAGGTAAATTTTACTATTTTTAAAAAGTGATGCCAACCAAGAAATATGAATTTAAACAAAATAGCTTACTTCCAAGACTGTTTTTTTATCATTATTGAAACAACTTGATACATCACCGACGATATATGTCCCACTCAATTTTAACAAAATTGTCACCGAATTTTTTTTTATTCTATTGGACAGCTTGATACAGTACCGACGATCAACTCAATTTTAACAAAATTGTCGCCGGATTATTTTATTACTATAATTGGACAATTAAACTGTGAAATGACGTCACAGATGGCAAAATAATTAATTTTTTTGAAATTGATACTTTAGTGGACTAGTAATTTAGATTCAAAAATAGGGATCTAAAATCACAAACCTCTTAAAATATCAATTTAGTTTCATTAACCTAAATTCAAACTATCACAAATTTATGGCCTTTAAGAGGGTCCGAGACGCATTTAAAAATAATTTTTAACACTTTCCAACAAAGTTGAAGAGTGTTTATGAATTCGGTTTGTCTGTCCGTCTGTCCATCTGCCTGCGCTCTAACTCCCGTAAATATGGTCGGATTGTTTGAAATTTTTATGTGTTTACCCTAGCAAAAACCCTATTGAAAATAAAGTTTCTACTATGAATGGTTTATTTACAGGGATAGTCAAAAGTTTTCCGATACATTATGGTCTATGGGAAAAAATTGTTTCAAATGAATATTAAAGGTGTTACTCCCTGTCAAACATATTCAAATTTGCATGGATTCGCAAAGCACACTAAAATATGCATTCTGTAAAATATACAATAAAAATAAGAATTACTATTCATTTATAGGGCCACTCAAAAGAATTCCATTCCACATTAATAAAGGGGTTGAATTATTTGCGACATATTTTATTATGTTAAACGATTTCAAGTTTCATAAAATTTATATACGCCGCTGAGACTTAATATTTCACGCATAATATCAAGTGCTAGCATTTACAGGGACACACAAAACATTTCAAATATTATATTCTTATCCGAAGTACTGTATACTATCGATGATAGCTGATGGATGGATGAAAAACATTTTCAATTATGATATGCGTTTTTAAATTTTACTAAATGTCTGCAAATTATATGGTGTGTTTAAATGTTATAGTTGATATACAGGGTTAGATAATGAAGGTTATGAAGGTTACTGAATGTCAGGGTAATTAAATTAAAGGTGGTTTTTAATTAAGTTATGCATTTTTACGTTGAACTGCTTTCAGTTTACTAAAAATGTTTGTAGAATATAGATAAAATGATATACAGGGCCACGCAAAAAACTAGCCAAATGGTCACACATAAATGATAATTTTTGGAAATGTGATTTAAATAGTTTTAAGAATGTTTTTCTTTGAACTAAATTTTAACAAATTACTGGCGTGTAATAAGGATATTAGGTAAATTACAGGGCTTAACAAAAGTATTCAAGTATTTTCCATCTTTTAGAATAAAGTGCTGAAAGAGAAATTTCACCCACTTAGGCATTTTCATGTCTAACTAAATTTTCCTATTATATTTGTGTATATATCAACCAACCGGAACAAATACAGGGCTGTTAAAATTGGAATACACATATTCATACATACATTCTATTGGAATACGTATTTGGCTATAGACAGTTGCATCTTATTTCCTTAAATAACAAAGTTTTGTTAAAGATTTCAGGAAATGTTGGAAAATGTTTCATAATCTATGCTTAACGCATGTTTTTTCTTACTTGTTATTTAGTGAGTTAAAATTTTGAATTTTTTTTGCGATGGTTAACCATACCATTATAAACAAAATCATATATGAAAACTTCTCATATATATATATTTTTTAATTTAAATAAAAAATTTACTAAAGAAGTGGGGTAATTTAAAATCGTTATAACTCAAAATATTATTTGTAGAATTTATTTTTTTTACATTTAAATAAACAGAAATATCTAAGTTTTAATTTTGATTCAGTCTTTTTAAAAATATTTATTATGAAAAAATATTTTGAGCAAAAATTTGAAAATGAAATTACATAAATTTTATTAAAAATCATATTTTTATAGTAAATATTTTCT
The DNA here is from genome assembly GCA_964019185.1 of Maratus speculifer. Lineage (NCBI taxonomy): Eukaryota > Metazoa > Arthropoda > Arachnida > Araneae > Salticidae > Maratus > Maratus speculifer. Next base: position 17,367 of record CAXHSM010001319.1, on the reverse strand, counting down.
TCAAATTTACTGGATCAAAATTAAAGTAAAATAATTTAAAAAGACATGTTCCAAGTTTGAACAATTTTTCTTAACAGTTATTGAGTTATAGCATTTTAAATCTGAGAAATTGTGAAAAAAAAAACATCATGAAGAAAAATACATTTTTACAAGAAGTTATTTCCATGACAACCATTGCTTGAGAGCTAGATTTTGAAAACAAACTAAAACGATAAAATTAACATTTCTTTTCCAATTAAGATAGATTTAAACGTCATTTTACGCAATAAAAAAAGATAAATTTTTAAAGCAATATTTTTTTAGAAAATTTGAAATTTTTTGTGTTCTAAATCGCCTTAAGCTACGAAAAATGCCACATAACATTACATCAATTACCTGAAACTCAAGGAAAACAAAGCAAAATGATTTTTTGCCACAATCGAACGACTAAACCTATCAAAAAAGTAACAATTTATTAATAATAAATATAACCGACTGCGAAAATAACACGCGACATTACATCACTTAACTTAGGTTGAAAGAAAACAAAAAAGTGTGTTCATAATTATGTATGTATTATATATGTATGTATGTATTTTAATGGTATCTGGAAAATAATTTTCTGAAATTACGAAATTCACATAATCTAGTTCGATAAATCGTTAAAATATGGCACTGTACTCCGAAAAAATCGTTTTCTGGAAGCAATCTGAAACAAGAAAAATGTCAAGTCAAGCATTCTTTGCAATCAGAACACAATGTTTTCAAAATATCTCTCTCTCTCTCTCATCTCATGTCTTCTCATGAGATAGTATTGTGGTGTGTATGGCGCGTAGTGCCATTTATACCAACTTGATCCTTAATTTTCAAAATATTCAGCTTTCGAAACTTCTGTATAAGATTTTTACAGTTTACCTAATAAACAAATCGTTTACCGCATAACTCTATCGATCTTTGTTTTTGAGAAATTAAATTTTGAAATCGGGGTCTTATTTGCTGGACACCCTGTCCGTTCTTAAACATTGGAAAATGCACGATGTCCGCCCAAGTTCTGTCAATCTATATTATCTTCAGAAAGGTGGTAGCTATAGAATTAAATGTAACGTTTAGGTATTGCAAAATGGCTAAACTCTACGTAATTACACTGCTTACAGAAGGATATAGCTGCACTCTAGCGACAAACTATGGAGTTAGCGACGTTACCAAAGTTTAAAAAAAAAAAAAAAAAAAAAAAAAAAAAAAGCACAAGGATTGCAAAATTTCTATACTATAAAATATATTATTATTTTACTCCAAAAAAATGGTGAAAATTGATTTGCAACCAAAAGTGATGTAAAGCAATACCACAATTAAACAGATGTAATGAAACGCCAGTAATCAACTGATGTAAAAAAACTATTTTTTGTATAAAGTCACATTACGATGGAGGCGGTATTGCAGACAATCACTTCATCGAATTCATGGATAAAAATCTAGAATTAGTTAAATGTCGATTCAAATATTAAAACGCAATCAGTGTGCTAAGTCATATCTTGGTGGAAAACACCTGAAAATTCGATTTTCGCGGTTGACTCATAGTGATAATGTCACTCGAAAATTTCATGTAATCAGTCTTTTACAGTTGGGAGAGCATTAAAATAAAAAATAGTTTATTAGATATAATATAATCCACATTAGAATATGAGCATTAGAAGACAAGATACTATATTTGCACTCTCATTTGTACAAAGTCAATTGTTATTTTTTTCACATAGAGCAATGAAACTATTTCAAGATTCTGGACTTACAGACTTTATAGTTACAGAGCTAAATTTGTACATGTTATCTGCCTGGTTGCAGAGTCAAGACTGAATACTTTTCAAGGAAAAATATAATAACAATAAAAGAAAACTACAAAATATGTTTATATCATCATGATACAACATTGCAATTACACTACATGGCCATTGATAACCGTCCGCTTGCGATTTTAGACATTTTGTTAAATATCTAGAAAAATACCTGAGGAATTATCCTGAAACTCTAAGTGTATAAACATAATAGTACAGTCACATATTTCCGTGAAGATTTTTCCCGAAACTTTATAGGGAACCGTCAACAAATTAAAAAAGAATGACTATCTTTTGGATAACCCTGTCGAAACTAATGTAGCAAAAGCGCTCAAACTGTAGATTATGATTAAGTGAAATATTTAATAAACTGCGTTCATGTTTATGTCGATAGCATTTATACTCGATAGCATGCATAGGAAAATTAAGGTTTTTATAAAAACACTCCCAAATTTTCCCAAGTTTTTTGTTTATAATTTGCAGAGTTATTAATATAAAATAATATTCTTTTCTGAAAATATGACAAATAACATTGCACATAATACCCTGCAATCAGAATTAAAAAATAATAAAAAATGTATGAAAAATGAGTAGGTTTACTAAATAATGTCTCACTGCGCATGCGTCAACGATATGAAAATTTCATTTGCATATCATGTTAGCTAAATGTATAGAGCGACTTTTGTGAAAGTCGAACATCATAGCTTGAAAATTCTGAAAATAATCGTCAATAGAATAAATTGAAAATCCGTTATTCCCAAAATGAAGCAAAAACAAGAGGGGTTGTATCCATATATTCATTGATTAGTATCAATATAGAATGCGCAATATGGGATGTACTACTACAGTTGGATAAAATCCCTCATTTTTTTGCTTCATTTTCGGAACAACAGATTTTGTGCTTATTCTATAGACAATTACTTTCAGAATTTCCAAACTATGATTTTGAGACTTTCACAACAGTTGCTCTATACATTTAGCTAACACAATATGCAAATGACATTTTGTTATCTTTGACGCATGCGCCGTGGTTAAATTATTTAGTACACCTACTCATTTATCATACAATTTTTATTATTTTTTAATTCGGATTGCAGGGTATTGTGTGCAATATTATTTGTCATATTTTCAGAAAAGAATGATACTTTATATTAAGAACTCTGCAAATTACAGAGAGTTAAGGGAAGGTTAAGGGCTAAGATTCTACTTATACATTTTGTTTTAGTCAACTTTTATAAACTTTCTGTGTAAAAATTTCGCTTTTTTGGTGCACCTGACAGAAAATTACTTACTTAGTGTCTCCCCTTTCTCCCCCTGGAAGTCCTGAGCTTTCCCACAGAATTTAATCAAACGTGTACTTATGATCATTTTAATAACGCTTACCAATTTAGTAAACACAGGAATTGGTTTTTGAGAATCTAAGTATTTAATTCTTTTAGTACCAGCATTTAAAATGGAGTAAAAAGTTTTAATACATGCTCACAATAAGCTAATAAAGAATTTTTGATGAAAATATTTTTTGTTAGAGAAAAGATAAATATTTTGGAATAATTCTAGAAAAAAAATTGTATATATTTATAACTATCACGATAAGTTTTAGTCAAAGTTTTTATTTTTTTAACAAAGGGACAAATATAAGCTATTCCGTAGTAGTATATATCCATATAGTATATTTTTGTACAAAAGCCGAGAGTTTTTCGACCCTTTTTTTTTTCTTTGGCTCCAAAGAGGAGGGTCGGCGTGACTATGGAAATCTCCAAAACTGATATCCTAAATTAAAAAACTATGGTTATACACGGTACATATATCTCAATAAAAAAAACTTAAATGACGTAAAGAAATATTTTAAAAGCAATTTGGGCCAATAAAAACTTAAATTTTACACACTCCACGGGACCTATAAGTTATATTTAGTAAAATTTTCTATTACACTAGCAAGAAAGACAAAAAAAGTCCCGTTCATATCAGATTTAAAAGTGACCGAGCTATGAAACTTTAAAATGCATAACTTATATATTTTTCCTGCATCTGAACTCAAATGAATTTGACCGTGCTTTGAGGGAACATATACCAAGTACATAACGTATTCGAATAAATTTTTTCATGTGTATCTGAGCTTTTAAAAAAAATCGTAGAAAAGCATTGTGATTGAGTTAACTTGTTCTGAGTTTTAGATTAGGTAAAATAATTGAATTTTAACTTACGTTTAATTTTGTAAGTAATTGTTTCTGTTAATGATTTCTTTTAACAAAATTTATGCTATTTTCATAAGTTTTATTTAACTTCAACGACCGTATGTTTGACCGTACAATCCGTTTCCTGTTCAAAATTTGTACTCGAACTCCACATCACTTTCAGATATCCGTATATAATATAAATCGAGATCAAATTTTAAATATTGGCGTAAATCCGAAGGCAATATAATATTATTATCACTTTCGGTGTCTACTATTTATTCTTTTTAGCATTTTCCAACAAAGTTGAAAAGTGCTTATGCATTCGGTTTGTCTGGCCGTCTTTCCGCGCTCTAACTCACGTAAATATACTTGGATCGCCGTGAAATTTTTATATGTTATTGACATTTACCCTAACATGAACCCTATTGAAATTGAAGTTTCCTCCATTATTAGTTTATTACAGGAGTAGTCAAAAGATTAACGTTACATTACTGCCTATGGGAAAAAGTCGTTTCAAATGAATTTTAAAGATGCTACAACCTGTCAATCATATTAAAATTTGTATGAATTTGCAAAATGCATTAATGCATTACATTTTCATGGAGCGAAATTTCTTCCCATAGGCTCAATACTAATTCATCTCCATTCAAAAACCGACCCACTTGAACTCCCTCCATCAGTGTCCATTTTTTTTCAAAAAAAAAAAAAAAAAAAACAGTTTCTATTTTTATTTTTTTTATTTTTTTCAGGTAGTTTGAAGAAGGTTTTATTCGAAAAATGATTCTGGAAAGCGCATTATTCATCAAACTTTTAAAGTAAGTTTAGATTTTTGTATTATGGTAGCTTGAAAGTATTTAGATACATTTGTTCCTCTTTTGGCAATAAATTTCACTCGGATGAATAATTATGAATGACAATTCTCTTGCCAAACTCTGCCCAGAAAACTTTCAAAGATATAGATAAAGTAACAAAATCATCATTATTTGTTCCCGTTCAAAAAAATTTGCATTTATTTACAGAATTTCGGAAGAACTTGTAAAAAAATTATAACAGATAAAATCGCAAAATCAAATCAATGTATCATTTTTTAAACTCTGCTGTAATTAACTTTTGTTTTGGTACATAAATTTTTATTTTTTTCCTAATTTGAAAAAAAATTAGTAACATTATTTAAAACCTTTTTTCCAACAATTAAAATCTAAATTTAAACATGATCTCCATTAAGAGATCACCTGTCGGAGCAACAAATTTATATTCGAACGGAAAGTGGTTACTTTATAGAAGTTTTACTGTACATATGCTAATGCTACATCGAATTAACTTATTTTATTAGTTTTATAGAAATCTAAAAGTTCCAAATTTACATTAATTTTTTCCATCGTTTTTGAGAATTCATTAAATAAAACTCGTGTAAGACATGGTAAATTTTTAAAACATCTTGTGCAAATATAATTATTTTTAACATCAAAAGGAGACTTATAATAAAGTGACATAAATGCAGATTGAAATGTATGATTTAGATTTATTACTATTCTACACTGGAAAAACATTTCTTTGAAAAGATTTCAAAAAATTCTTATAGAAGATTTGCATGAAATTCTGAGTGATTTAGCAGAATTTCTGTGATTAGATTGGAGAACTCCTGGTTAATTTTAGTTTAGAATGGAGAATTTCCGGTTGTGCTTAGCTCCGATTGAGGTCAATGATTTGAGAGAGACGAATAAATTTTTAGCGAGAAAATACTTTAAATTTCATAGAATAAATCTTTCTCAAAATAACGTAATTATTATTTAATTGACTTCACTCAATCTCTTATAAATTCATAATATTAATTCCTGTTTGAACCAAATCTTTTAACAATTATTTACATTCCTTATTTATTTTGTGATCAAACATTCAAACTTTAGAATTTAATCTAAATATTATATATTTTGCAAAATTAAAAAAAGAATCACAAAGAAGTTATGAATTCCAATATTAAAATTTTAAGAGAAATACCAATTTCCTTCGAAAGATTAAATATTCTGATAGAAAATTTGCCTGCAACTCTGAGTGATTTCACAGAATTTCTGCAATCAGATTGGAGAAAAATCTGGTTAAGTTTAGAATGGAGAATTTCCGGTTGTGCCTAGCTCCGATTGAAGTCAATGAATTGAGAGAGAAGAATAAATCTTTAGTGAGAAAATGCTTTAAATTTCATAAAATAAAACTTTCTCAAAATAATGTAATTATTATTTAATTGACTTCACCCAAGCGCCTTTAAATGGATAATATTAATTCCTTTTCGAACCAAATCTTCCGGCAATTATTTACATTCCTTATTTATTTTGTGCTCAAAAATTCAAACTTTAGAATTTAATTTAAATATTATATATTTTACAAAATTAAAAAAAGAAATCCCAAGGAAGTTACAAATTCCAATATTAAAATTTTAAAAGAAATATCACTTTCCTTCGAAAGATTAAATATTCTGATAGAAGATTTGCCTGCAATTCTGAGTGATTTCACAGAATTTCTGTAATTAGATTGGACAACTTCTGGTTAAGTTAAGTTTAGAATGGAGAATTTCCGGTTGTGCTTAGCTCCGATTGAAGTCAATGAATTGAGAGAGAAGAATAAATCTTTAGTGAGAAAATGCTTTAAATTTCATAAAACAAAATTTTCTCAAAATAACGTAATTATTATTTAATTGACTTCACCCAAACGCCTTTAAATGGATAATATTAATTCCTTTTCGAACCAAATCTTCCGGCAATTATTTATATTCCTTATTTATTTTGTGCTCAAAAATTCAAACTTTAGAATTTAATTTAAATATTATGTACTTTACAAAATTTAAAAAAGAAATCGCAGGGAAGTTATAAATTCCAATATTAAAATTTTAAGAGAAATACCAATTTCCTTCGAAAGATTAAATATTCTGATAGAAGATTTGCCTGAAATTCTGAGTGATTTTACAGAATTTCTGTGATAAGATTGGAGAACTTCTAGTTAATATTTCGAACGGTGAATTTCCGAGTGTGCTTCGCTCCAATTGAGGTCAATGATTTGAGGGAGAAGAATAAATCTCTTGCGAGAAAATGCCTTAGATTTTATAGAATAAAACTTTCCAAAATAATATAAGTATTCAGTGACTTAAATCACTCTCTTTTAATTCTGTAATATTAATTTTTTATTGAACCAAATCTTTTACTAATTGTTTACGTCACTTACTTAAATTTTGTTCTAAAATATAAATTTTATTATTTAATTTAAATGTCTCATATTTTGCAAAACGCAAAAAGAAATCACACAAAAGTTATAAATTCCAATATTAAAATTTTAAGAGAAATACCGATTCTTTAAAAAGATTGAATATTCAGATAGAATATTTGCCTGAGAATGATTTCACGAAAATTTCTTTGATTAGATTGGAGAACTTCTGGTTAATTTTAATTTCGAACTGAGAATATCCGCTTGTGTTTAGCTCCAATTCAGGTCAATCATTTGAGGGAGAAGAATGAATCACTTTCGACAAAATGCCTCAGATTTCATAGAATAAAGTTTCTCAAATTAATGTAATTATTATTTAAGTAATTTAAACCACTCTATTTTAATTGTGTAATATTAATTATTTTTGAACTAAATCTTTTGATAATTGTTTACATCACTTATTTACTTCGTGTTCAAAAATACAAACATGGGCGTTTAATTTAAATGACACTTATTTAGCAAAATTTAAAAAAGAAATCACGTGAAGGTTATAACTTTCAAAATTAAAATTTGAAGAGAAATACCATTTTCTTTGAAAAGATTAAATATTCCGATAGAAGTTTTGTCTGAAATTCTAAGTGATTTCGCAGAATTTCTATGATTAGATTGGAGAACTTCTGGTTAAGTTTAGTTTAGAATGGAGAATTTCCGGTTGTGCTTAGCTCCGATTGAGGTCAATGATTTGAGAGAGACGGATAAATTTTTAGCGAGAAAATACTTTAAATTTCATAGAATAAAACATTCCAAAATAATGTATTATTATTATTATTATTTAAGCCATTTAAATCTCTCTCTTTTAATTGTGTAATATCAATTATTTTTTGAACCAAATCTTTCGGTAATTGTTTAAGTCATTTATTTATTTTATATTAAAAAATACGAACTTTAGAATTTTATTTAAATGTCTCATATTTTTCAAAATTTAAAAAAGAGGTCACAGGAAGGCCATAACTTCCAAAATTAAAATTTGAAGAAAAATACAACTTTTTTTGAAAAAATTAAATATTCTGGTAGAAGATTTGTCTTCTTCGCGGAAGAAATCGTTTGAAGATTTGTCGCAGGTCTTTTTCAGTGACGCGTATAGGCTCTTAACCCTTTCCAGCACGGACAAATTCTGTAAGTAAAATGATAAATTATCGACTGAAAACGGAATTTAGAAACAGCTTTTTGAGAAATTATGAGCTCCTTAATTTAAGCTTTTACTGTAAAAGCAAAATTTTACTAAAATATTATTGGTGCCGTTTGTGAGTTTAGAATTAAAATGAGGTTTCCCGTACTGGGCACCGTGTGCCGGAAAAGGTTAAGCAAAAATGCATTAATACCTTTTTCTCAACAACTAAAATCTAAATTTAAACATGACCTCCATTAAGAGATAACCTGTCGGAGCAATCAATTTTTATTCGAATGAAAAATGATTGCTTTATAGAAGTTTTACTGTACATACGCTTATGTTATATCGAATTAACTTATTTTAGTAGTTTTATAGAAATCTAAAAGTTCCAAATTTACATTAATTTTTTCCATCGTTTTTGAGAATTCATTAAATAAAACTCGTGTAAGACATGGCAAATTTTTAAAATATCTTGTGCAAATATAATTATTTTTAACATCAAAAGGAGACTTAGAATAAAGTGACATAAATGCAAATTGAAATGTATGATTTAGATTTATTACTATTCTACACTGGAAAAACATTTCTTTGAAAAGATTAAAAATTCTTATAGAAGATTTGCTTGAAATTCTGAGTGATTTCACAGAATATCTGTGATTAGATTGGAAAACTTCTGGTTAAATTTAGTGTAGAATGGAGAATTTCCGGTTGTGCTTAGCTCCGATTGAGGTCAATGATTTGAGAAAGACGGATAAATCTTTAGCGAGAAAATACTCTAAATTTCATAGAATAAATCTTTCTCAAAATAATGTAATTATTATTTAATTGACTTCACCGAATCTCTTATAAATTCATAATATTAATTCCTGTTTGAACCAAATCTTTCAACAATTATTTACATTCCTCATTTATTTTGTGCTCAAAAATTCAAACTTAATAATTTAATTTAAACTATACATATTTTGTAAAATTTAAAAGAGAAATCACAGAGAAGTTATAAATTTCAATATTAAAATTTTAAGAAAAATACAACTTTCTTTGAAAATATTAAATATTCAGATAGAGGATTTGCCTGAGAGTGATTTCACAGAATTTCTGTGATTAGATTGGAGAACTTCTGGTTAATTTTAATTTCGAACGGAGAATTTCCGGTTGTGTTTAGCTCGTATTGAGATGAATGATTTGTGGAGAAGAATAAATCACTTGCGAAAAAACGCCTTAGATTTCATTGAATAAAACTGTCCAAAATAATGTAAGTATTATTATCGTGATTTAAACCACTCTATTTTAATTGTGTAATATTAATTCTTTTTTGAACCAAGTCGTTTGGTAATTATTTACGTCACTTATTTATTTTTTGTTCAAAAATACAAACTTTAGAATTTAAATTAACTTTCTCATATTATTCAAAATAATAAAAAAAAGAAATCACGGGAAGTTTATAACTTCCAAAATTAAAATTCGAAGAGAAAAGATTAAATATTCAAATAGAAGTTTGCCAGAAATTCTGAGTGATTTCAAAGAATTTCTGTGATTAGGTTGGAGGACTTCTGGTAAATTTTAATTTCGAACGGAGAATTTCCGGTTGTGTTTAGTTCCGATTGAGGTCAATTATTTAAGAGAGAAGAATAAATCTCCTGAGAGAAAACGCCTTTGATTTCATAGAATATAACATTCCACAATAATGTAAATAATTTCTAAGTCATTTAAACCACTGTGTTTTGTGAAATATTAATTCTTTTTCAAACAAATCTTTTAGCAATTATTTACATTTCTTATTTATTTTGTGCTCAAAAATTCAAACTTTTGAATTTAATTTTAATATTATATATTTTGCAAAATTTAAAACAGAAATCACGGAGAAGTTATAAATTCTAACATTAAATGTAGAAGAGAAATACCACTCTCTTTGTAAAAATTAAAAATTCTGATAGAAGATTTGCCTGAGAGTGATTTCACAGAAAGTCTGTAATTAGATTGGAGAACTTCTGGTTAATATTTCGAACAGAGAATTTCCGAATGTGTTTAGCTCCAATGGAGGTCTATGATTTGAGGGAAAAGAATAAATCACTTGCGACAAAACGCCTTAGATTTCAGAGAATTAAACTTTCCAAAATAATGTAATTATTATTTAAGCCATTTAAACAACTTTCTTTTAATTCTGTAATATTAATTTTTTTTAACCAAATCTTTTACTAATTGTTTACGTCACTTACTTATTTTGTGTTATGAAATATAAATTTTAGAATTTAATTTAAATGTCTAATGTTTTGCAAAACTTAAAAAGAAATCACACAGAAGTTATAAATTCCAATATTCAAATTTGAAGAGAAATACCACTTTATTTGAAAAGATTGAATATTCAGATAGAATATTTGCCTGAGAGCGATTTCACAGAATTTCTATAAGTAGATTGGAGAACTTCTGGTTAAGTTTAGTTTAGAATGGAGAATTTCCGGTTGCGCTTAGCTTTGATTGAGGTCAATGATTTTAGAGAGACGAATAAATCTTTTTCGAGAAAATACTTTAAATTTCATAGAATAAATCTTTCTCAAAATAATGTTATTATTATTAAATTGACTTCACACAATCTCTTATAAATTCATAATATTAATTCCTGTTTGAACCAAATCTTTCAGCAATTATTTACATTCCTTATTCATTTTTTGCTAAAAAATTCAAACCTTAGAATTTAATTTAAATATGCAAAATTAAAAAAAAAATCGCAAAGAAGTTATAAATTACAATATTAAAATTTTAAGAGATATACCACTTTCTTTGAAAAGACTAAATATTCAAATAGAATACTGCCTGAGAGTGATTTCACAGAATTTCAGTGATTAGAATCGAGAACTTCTGGTTAAATTTAATTTCGAACGGAGAATTTCTGGTTGTGTTTGATTCCAATTGAGGTCAATGATCTGAGGGAAAAGAATAAATCTCTTGCGTGAAAACTCATCGGATTTCATATAATAAAAATTTCCAAAATAATATAAGTATTATTTAAGTCATTTAAACTATTCTATTTTAATTGTATAATATTAATTCTTTTTTGAACTAAATCTTTTGGTAATTGTTTACGTCACTTATTTATATTGGGTTCAAAAATAAAAACTCTAGAATTTAATTTAAATGTTTCATATTTTGCAAAATTTGAAAAAGAAATCACGTGAAGATTATAACTTGCAAAATTAAAATTTGAAGAAAAATACCATTTTTTTAATAAATTAAGTATTCAGATAGAAGCAGATTTGCCTGAGAGTGATTTCACCGAATTTCTGTGATTAAATTGGAAAACTTCTGAATAATTTTAATTTCGAACGCAGAATTTCCGGTTGTGTTTAGTTCCGATTGAGGTCAACGATTTGAGGGAGAAGAATAAATCACTTGCGATAAAACGCCTTAGATTTCAGAGAATAAAACTTTCCAAAATAATGTAATTACTATTTAATTTCATTTAAACCACTCTCTTTTAAATGTGTAATATCAATTCTTTTTTAACCAATTTTTTCGATAATTGTTTAAGTCATTTATTTATTTCATCTTGAAAAATACGAACTTTAGAATTTAATTTAAATGTATCATATTTTGCAAAATTTAAAAAAGAGGCCACAGGAAGGTCGTAACTACCAAAATTATAATTTGAAGAAAAATACAACTTTTTTTGAAACGATTAAACATTCCGATAAAGATTTGTCTTTCTGCGCAAGAAGACGTTTGAATATTTGTCGCGGATCTTTTTCAGTGTGTCGTATAGGCTCTTAACCCTTTCCGGCACGGGCAAGTAAAATGAGAAATTATTGGTGCCGTCTGTAAGTTTGGAATTAAAATGAAGCTTCCCGGACTGAGCACAGTGTGCCGGAAAAGGATAAACGAAAATGCATGACTACAAAATTCCTTATGATTATATTGGGTCGTTCGGAAAGTCGTTTCCGCTTGGGAAAATCAATTCGTACCGGAAAAGTTTGTCCATTAAGATATAAGTATTAGATATCGGAAACAAAATATGATAATTAAATAACAGAATTTTCCAATACGAATTGATTTTCCCAAACGCAAAGGACTTTCCGAACAACCCAATAAATATTAAATCCAACAATATAGAATTAATATGACTCCATCTTAAATAGGACGCCATAACCATAACAAACTATGATTATGACCCATTATAGGACTATGGTAGGAATAGCACGAACAAAACTTTTGTGAATATTTTTTTATGTTTTCTTTCAATTTTCATGAAATTTGAAAAGAATCGACAAAAAATTTACAAAGATTGCACACATTAAATTTCAAAACATTCAGTTTGCTAGTAGCATATAAACATTGCTATATGCAAACAGACGGACGGATCAGACGACCGATATTGGTATACCTATTTATATAATAACAAAACACACTTAAAAATACAGTTCTTCAGGAAGTTTCATGGTTTTAGTTACAAAATAACTAAAGTTACATTTTTTTTTATATATATACTTGTTTTTTTCTTTTTCTCGCAATTTACAAAATAATATTTATAATCTAATTCATAATTTATACTCTTATAATTAAATATTTAATCATATAATTTATGCTCTAATCTGTCTCATAGCCCAATTTATAGCCTTATAATTTAATCATATAATTTAAATTCTAATTTATAGTGTAATAGTCATTTAATTTAAAATATAATGCATATGCATGTACTTAAATGTAATAGTGGAAAATATTTAATAAAGTTTTCTCATTTTTAAACATAAAAATTACATATAACCAAATTTTTTATTAAATAAAATTTATTACTATTCTAACTAAATGCATCCGATTAGACTAACATTATCACGAACATCTCTTTTGATTGAATTCCTACCCTTGTAATTACAAAACCTATTATTAATATCCAGCTCTAGTTATTGAAATATATTTGCAAGAAATCTTCTGGAAATCTGACTCATAAAACTGGAGTTTTAAACGGGGAAAGTAAATCTCCTTGAGGCATATTTCCTCGATAAAACTGGATCAGAAGGGCATCCAACAATCAATAAAGATGAAAAAGAAATTTCGTGTGAATGACTAGATTTGATCTGAATAGCCTTTAACGATAAGGGAAATGATCCAAAAATTTGAAAGTACTCATGCATTTATCTAGTTCGCAAGAAATCTTTGCTTTCGACGGATATTTCTACGTATATTTTTATGCATTTGAAAGATTTTTTTTTAATATTATGCTAGATTTGTAATAAGACTAAAGTTTCTAAAAAATTCATAAAACAGTTTTAGGAAATTACTCAGGATTTGTAATATATATTGCTATCAATAAAGAAACACTTCGAAATAAATTTATTTAGTAAAAAAAATTGCATGCATTTATCTAGTTCTTAAGAAATGGCTATATCTACATATATTTTTGTGCATTTGAAAGATTTTTTTTAATACTATGTTAGAATAAGAATAAAGTAATAAGAATGAAGTTTCAAAACATTCGTAAAACAGTTTCAGGAAATTGCGTAGGATTTGTAATAAATATTGTTATCAATAAACAAATGGTAGCACTTTGAAATAAATTTATTTAGTAATAATAAATTTACATGCATTTATCTAGTTCTTAAGAAATGTTTGTTTTGATGGATATTTGAATGTATATTTTGGTGCATTTAAAAGATTTTTTTAATATCATGGTAGATGTGTAATAAGACTAAAGTTTCAAGAAATTACGTAGGATTTGTAAGAAATATTGTTATCAATAAACAAACACTTCGAAATATATTTATTTAGTAATAATAAATTTACATGCATTTATCTAAATCTTAAGAATTGTTTGCTTTCGACGGATATTTCCACGTATATTTTTGTGCATTTGAAAGATTTTTTTTTAAATATTATGTTAGATTTGTAATTAAAACTAAAGTTTACAAAATTTCGTAAAGCAGTATCAGGAAATTATGTAGGATTTGCAATAAATAATGTTATCAATAAACAAATGGTAATATTTTGGAATAAATTTATTTAGTTATAATAAATTTACATGCATTTATCTATTTCTTAAGAATGTTTGCTTTCGACGGATATTTCCACGTATATTTTTGTGCATTTAAAAGAATTTTTTAAAATAAGGTTTTGGGAAATTACATAGGATTTGTAATAAATATTGTTATAAAAAAGTGATAGTACTTCGAAATAAATTCATTTACTAATAATAAATTTACATGCATTTATCTAGTTCTTAAGAAATGTTTGATTTCCGTAGACATTTTCATGAATATTTTTGTGCACTTAAAAGATATTTTTAATAATATGTTAGATTTCTAATAAAACTAAAGTTTCAAAAATTTGTAAAACAGTTTTGTAAAACACTTAGGATTTGTAATAAATATTATTATCAATAAACAAACACTTCGAAATAAATGTATTTAATAATAATAAATTTACATGCATTTATCTAGCTCTTAAGAATTCATTGTTTTCGACGGATAATTGAACGCATATTTTTGTGCATTTGAAAGATTTTTTAATATCATGATAGAATTGTAATAGATTAAAGTTGCAAAACATTCGTAAAACAGTTTCAGAAAATTATGTAGTATTTGTAATAAATATTGTTATCAATAAACAAACTGTAATACTTCGAAATAAATTTATTTAATAATAATAAATTTGCAGGCATTTATCTAGTTCTTAAGAAATGTTTGATTTTGATGGATATTTCAATGTATATTTTTGTGTATTTAAAAGATTTTTTTAAAAAATATTATGTTACAAAAAAATATTATTTTTTAAAAAAATATTATGTTATTCGTAAAACAGTTTCAGGAAAATACGTAGGATTTGTAATAAGTATTGTTATCAGTGAAAAAACACTTCGAAATAAATTTATTTAGTAATAATAAATTTACATGCATTTATCTAGCTCTTAAGAAATGTTTGATTTTGGTGGATATTTTAATGTATATTTTTGTGCATTTCAAATATTTTTTTAATATTATGTTAGATTTGTAATAAGTCTAAAGTTTCAAAAAATTCGTAAAACAGTTTCAGGAAATTACGTAGTATTTGTAATAAATACTATTATCAATAAACAAACGGTAACACTTTGAAATAAATTTATATAGTAATAATAAATTTACATGCATTTATCTAGTTCTTAGGAAATGTTTGATTTTGATGGATGTTTCAATGTATATTTTTGTGCATTTCAAATATTTCTGCAATATTATGTTAGATTTATAATAAGACGAAAATTTCAAAAAATTCGTAAAAAAGTTTCCTGAAATTACGCAGGCCTTGTAATAAATATTTTTATAAGTAAACAAATTGTAACACTTCGAAATAAATTTATTTAATTAATAATAGATTTACATGCATTTATCTTGTTCCCAAGAAATGTTTGATTTTGAAGAAAATTTCCAAGTATATTTTTGTACATCTGAAATATATATTTTATATCATAGCGCATTTATGTTAATAATAAAGCGTTGAAAAAATTCGTAAAGTATTTTCAGGGAATTAAATAAGACTTGCAATAAATATTTTTATATGTAAACAAGATTTTTTTTTCTGTAAACAAATGGTAGCACTCCAAAATAAATTTACATGCACTGATATAGTTCTTTAAAAATATTTACTCTTGAAGGATTTTTCTACATATATTTTCGTGCCTTTAAAATATTTTTATTATATTTCATTAAATTTACATTAAAAATAAAGCGTTCAAAAATTCTTGAAATTTTTTAAAGAAATTACTTAGTGGCTGTAATAAATAATTTTATTTGTAAATAAGATTCCTTTTAGCAAAGAAATGGTAGTACTTAGAAAAATAAAACGGAAATTGCACGTCAAGCGAATCAAATGGGGTACGTTCGTACAATAAGGAAGTTTTTTAAAATATTCAGATCTTGGTGCAATGGTATACAATACTTGAAATACAGTAAAGTAGTCGAAATTTGTCGTATGTCTATGGAAATACTATCAGCTTTCTATTGTAAAAGAAGTAAATTTTAATAAACCTCTGTAACGTATACCAATTTTATTAAATATGAAATAGTTTGATATTATTAAAACGCGCCCCAAGCAATGTTTTCCCCTATACGCACCTAGTATGTATTAGGGGAAGATGCTTATACTTAAGAATACTTGAGCCACTTTTTAAATTTTAGTTTTTTAATTTTTTGTTAAATTTTTAGAACAAATAAAATATTGAAAATGAAAATTTGATATTTTTTCTTGAACTGAAAACCACTTTTAATCATTTTTGAACTATTTTCTATGTCAAATAAATTTTTACTTTTTGTTTTACATCGTGGCTCAAGTATCCCCATGAGAGGGATACTTGAGCCACGGTGAAGGGATACTTGAGCCACAATCAGAAAAATCCCTACAAAAGTAATTTTTTTCGTTTTATTTTTGCACAAATATTTTACAGAATGATAAATTATGATACACAAAGTCCTTGAAAACCAATTGAGAAAATAAAGCTAATAATACGATAATTTTTTGTCGTTGTAACTGGTGATCGAAGGACCATTGCAACATCTTTTTACTTTTAGCTACATGGTAACTCAGTAGTGCCCTCTGTTTGGGACAATAGTCATTTCTTTGATTAAAAAAAATTTACAGTACCAGAAGAGGTTACAATTTCAATATAAAATATTAATCTTAATATATTATATTAAAAATAAATATTTTAATATGTTGGACCTGTCTAATTAAAGTATTAGAGATTATGACATGTAAAACAGTTTTTAAAATGATGAATGTCAAAATGAAAAATAAAATGGATATTTTCATTAAAAAATATACATTTTGAAACATATTTTTTCTAAGTCATTACTTAAAAAAAATAAAATAAAGAATTATTCTCTCTTTTATCCAGAAAAAAGATCAATTAGGGAATATAAGGAAGTAATTTTATTTTTTGTTTGTTTCATCCATGTCTAATTTTCTAGTGGGGATGGTTGAGCCATGGCTCAAGTATCCCCAATCTCACTGACTCAAGTATCCCCATTACCACCTTTTTTGTTTATATGAGTTTTACTAAGTA
>CAXHSM010001317.1:0-25000 GCA_964019185.1 Maratus speculifer | reverse complement strand
TGTGTGACGACTTGAAAAAAGTTATGGAGTAAGCAAGGACTGAAAACAGGAACATTCCAGCCCGCTATTATATTGAAAACATAATAATAAGTAAGCATAAATGTGGATTCAAAAACCTTTGACACTAGACTAGAAATGTGACCGCCAATCACTCTTATGATCTAATTATCTGCCTAAATAAGTTAAAGCCTTTTGTATTTCTTAAAGTTTTTATTTATTTTTTAATTATGTGCGATAAATAATAATACATTAAAAACTATTTTGTGTTATATGAATTGTTTAATGCAATAAGTAACAATGTATTAAAACCGATTTTTTTTTCGATACCACACCCCTTATATGTCTATTTATGTAAATTCGCTGTATTAATAATGTAATATATCGCTAACTGTAATTTTTTATGTCAAACAGTGTTGATATTAGAATGTCATAAAATATTACGTAAGCAAAAGGGGGGGGGGGTCTAGCATTTGTTTTTTTTTTCCCTTACTAAATGTGGGGGTGGGTACAAAATGACAAAAAATATGTTTACGTAATACTTGAACGGCCCCAAGCCCTAACATTTGGTATTCCTGTTTTTCTCTCATATGAGTATGCGTATACATGAGTATGAATATGTGTATAATCCGCCGTTCGAGAAATTATATGCGAACCTTAGATGAGAAATTGAGGCCTATAATGCGAACCATCTTTGAAATGATATTTGTGTTTTACACGATAGAAACAACTCCATCAAAAGAAATAGTCAAAATTCAATATAAAAGCTAACAGTACCCAAACTCAAAATAATGAAGATCACCAACACCTACAAATCATAAATCATCAAGGCAATAGTAATCAACAATTCTCCACCCCAAGCACATTAAATAATAACAGCAACCCAGAGATCTCAACCCCAACAATAGCAAATTCTAACGGTATCCCAAACACAGAAGCAGAAAATCCCTCGACCAATAACATACAGAAAATAAAAGTAAATTCTCTAAACTTCCTCCAAATAAACTTGCAAAACTGCAAAGCAGCGACAGAAAATGTAATGGGCTATGCAAACAAGAATAACATAGAAGTAATACTGATGCAGGACTTCTATCATCCTGAAAATAAAATATGGGCAATTCCATCATCAACCTGGCAGACGTTTACATCAATTAACAATACAGCGGCGGTTGTCATCACAAGACCCGACGTTGAAGCAATACAAACTTACACAGATAACAACACAGTATTCGTAAATATTACGACATCAACTGGAAAAATTACAGTGGGTTCGGCCTATTCAGCTCCAAAAAGTGACTTCGCACATGATATGGAATGGCTGAACATCTTCAACCCCCTCCAGCATCTTATACTAGGGGCAGACCTCAACGCACGCCTGTCCCTACTGGGATACCAGAACGAAGATGTCAGAGGTACAATGCTCACCCATCTCCTTCTGTCGAAAAACCTCATACTTATCAACGACACAGAAGCTCCACCATCATTTATAGGACAACCCAACCGACCATGCAGTACAAGCCCTGATGTGACTCTGTGCTCCCAGGACCTATCAGACTTTGTGGATTCATGGTATGTAGACACCAAGTCAGAATCAATGTCGGACCATAGGTATATCCATTTTTCTTTATCACTACAAACAAAAAACATCACCCTCAATAGATTCAAAACAAGACACACCACATTTAAAAAATTTAACGAAATCTTTAAAAACAAAACAACAAACTTAAGTAATACACTAACAAATATAAAAACCAAAATAGAACTGGATAATTGGATGCAACAATTTAATACAGAAATAAACGAAACATGCAAAAAATCACTTAAAACTAAAAAACTAAAATTATATCCGACATTTGATTGGTGGAACGACTCCCTAAAAGCCCAAAGAAACAAAATTTCTGCCCTCAGAAAGCGTTACAAAAACACCGGTGACGTTAGATGGAGATCTCTTCTCCAGAGAGAAAGAGCCATCTACAAAAAACAAATAAAAACAGAAAAATTAAACTCCTGGAAAAAATTCTGCACACATACAAAAGATAAATTTGGTCAAGCATTCAAAATAGCAACAAACAAAAGACTCACCAATAAACACTTCATACACACTACAATGGAAAATTCAACGCCCTACACAACCAAAACTGAGACCTTTAAAGAACTAATTGACCACCATTTTCCAAACTCAGACATAATAAACCCTCCACTGTTGGACCGAGCACTGGAAGAGGACATCCCATATCCGACTCCCCCTCTTTTCTCATTTAAGGAAATCAAAACTGCACTAACAGAGCAGAACAACTTAAAAGCCCCTGGTTATGATAAAATAGACGCCTTCATAATCAAAAACTTATTTAAAAACTTTAAACATTTAATCAGGGATCTTTTCAATAAATGCCTAACCTTAAATTATTTCCCTATACCCTGGAAAATAGCTCAAGTAGTATTTTTCGCTAAACGAAATAAAAATCCAAAACAACCATCATCTTATCGTCCCATATGCCTCCTTCCAATGCTGGGAAAGATAATGGAAAGACTAATCAAACACAGACTAAATTATTACCTAGAAACACAACACTACTTTCACGATTCACAATTCGGCTTTCGTGAGGGCAAAAACACAATACAACTACTAAAGAAACTAAAAAACACAATCATAAAATACCTAAACAAAAACATATATTGCGCGCTAATATCCTTTGACATAGTTGGAGCCTTCGATAACATCAACTGGAACACGTTAGCAGATATCATTAAACAACTTCCCATTCCCAACTATCTTAAAAACATTTTACTCAGCTTTCTTTCTGACAGGGAAATAATTACAGACTACCTAGATACGAACATCAAACGCCCTACCAACCAAGGTTGCCCGCAGGGGTCGTGCCTCGGCCCGCTCCTGTGGCTCCTTGTAGCCAACCTTATACTTAATAAATTCTATCAGTCCTACATAAACCTATATGCATTCTGCGACGATTTCAACATGGTGGTGAAGGCTAACAGCCGAAGGGAATTGGAAAACGAAGTTAATAAAAGGATCAAGCTCTTCGCAGAAATATGTCATAACTTAAAACTCACAATATCACACGACAAAACAACCTTTATGATGATGGGTATGAACACACTAGAAAACCGACTACCAAGCTTTAAACTAGGGGACTACAAAATCAAACACGTTAATCACTTAAAAGTTTTAGGAGTAATTTTTCAAAGCACACTAACATGGGATTTGCACATCAAAAACATCAAAGATAGGATCCTCCAACTAACAACATCAATTAAAAGGGTCTTCTCTGCCACATGGGGAGTCAGCCGAGAGTACCTAAGAACATGGTACATCACAGTACTTGAAAAAATAATAGCCTATGGCTCGGAAGTATGGGCAAACAACCTAAGATACGCGGACAAGAGGCAACTCAACAGCATACAAAGAACTTGTCTGTTATCAATAACAAAAACATATAAAAATGTATCGACACACACGCTCCAAACACTATTAGGCATCCCCCCAATTCTTCTAACGCTGAGCTACAAAAATCTAAAAAACGACATATTAAACAAAACAAACGTTCTCATACACAATGGTAAAACAATAACACACACCGACATAGAAGACAAAATCCTTAAATATCAAATTAATCCAGAAATCCACATTAATAACCTAATAGCGACAGATAAAATTCTACCTCAAAATAACATCATAAAAATATACACAGACGGTTCGAAGGGGGAAGAAAACACAGCATATGCAGTAGTAGCATTCAACTCAAAAAATAAAATTTATGAAAAATCTGTAAAAATCCAAAAAGATAATACAATATTTCAAGCAGAACTACATGCAGTCATTACATCGATAAACTGGGCACTAACAACAGAATACACTAAATTCCAAATCCTATCAGACAGCCAGTCAACAGTAAAAGCTTTAACAAAATTATTCCCAAACAACCCAGCTATCTATAACATACAAAAAACACTAACTCAGAATAAACATAAAATATTTTACATTACATGGATAAAGGGACACATAGGCATAGAAGGCAATGAGCTGGCGGACAAACTGGCCAATGACGCTGCTCAGTACTGCGATCTCCCAATAAGGAAAGGGCAGCTGACGTCACTGTGGACGAATTACTGTGGATAAGCAAGAAAAACCAGTCCGTTCTTTAACGACTGACACTGTACGGATGAACTCCGGGAATTTGATTGGTCTAAGTTTGCCATTGCATAAGTAAGTATGATATGATTGGGCTACGTTGTCAAGATGATTCCTACAATGATCGCTATGACAAAAAATGCAGCGGTAGATTGGTTGACAGAAGTGTTTGTTTGTAAACATGCCCTTTCCTTATAGACCGAGGGATAAAACTTCCTCGGTCATATCTTAATAAATGCCTGAAGCACAATATGCTGGATGATTGGCAGTACAACTGGGATAACTCAGGGAGCGGCAGATTTACCCACTCCATTGTACCAAAGGTTCAAGCCTCTCTAACATGCAAAGACAAAGTTTCAATGTACTTTCTGTCAGGACGCGGTAGCTTCCCCACTTTCTTACACAGCATAGGGAAAAAAGAGAACAATCTCTGTCAGTGTGGCGTCAGGG
This sequence comes from Maratus speculifer, assembly GCA_964019185.1. Taxonomy (NCBI): domain Eukaryota; kingdom Metazoa; phylum Arthropoda; class Arachnida; order Araneae; family Salticidae; genus Maratus; species Maratus speculifer. Next base: position 20,403 of record CAXHSM010001317.1, on the reverse strand, counting down.
GAGATCCGCTCCACTACATCTTTGGAAACTGTAAATTTATGAAATTCAAATTCAAAAGAAAGCACGACACTGTGTATGAAGATATAATGTCAATAATAAATGATCAAAAAAAAATAAGACAACTTTATCAAAACTATAATATTCTAAATGAAAAATACTCTTTCATAAAATACAAATTTCTCACGTAAAATGGATGTACCTATGAGTGCCTAAATATAACATGAAAATAGTAATAATGCATAAAATGCACTATCTTATAAACAGTCACATACCAAACATTGACACAGTTACGCACATATAGACTGCTAAAACGAACTGTACTCTTCTCATTTTTCACTGTATATAATACAAAGTAATGTTTATTTTATTGTAAATACTAGTGAATTCTTAATGTTAGCACCATAAAATGTATATAATATCTCATAGTATCATAGTATTCTACAGTAAGCAGTATTTGTTTTAATGTATATATAATTGTATTTTTCTCATTGTGTCACTGTAATTATAATCAAGTACTGTTGTATTATTGTAAAAACTATTTTTCTCAATGTATTGTAATTTAATAGTGAATACCAAACAATGCCATGTATAACCCCAACCAGGAATACTACAAGTAAAAACCGGCACGCCCTGAATGAATAGGGTTGCCAATTGTGATTGCAATTGTAAACTCCTAGTGTTTTAAAAACAAAAAATACAGGGATCTTCCTCCTTGCTGATGCTCCCGGCAACGGGAACATGGCTGTGGTCCGCTGGAATAGTGGACCCCTCCCCCTGCCTTGGGCTCGGGGCTTGTCCCGACCATATGCCAAAAGCGGGTCCCCAAGGTGGGTGAAGTCTGAAGTCTGAAGTAAATAAAAGAGAAAGAATGTTGCTCAACTATAAGAAGCTCTGTCGCCCCCCCCCCTCCCCCAATCTTATGCGCGGCTAAGTAAAAGGAGACATTATTACTGTTGAATGTATCCCGCAACATATTCCTATTATTAAATACCTTTAAATAGTATCTACTTCTTATGTGATATAAAGTTATTTTATATATAAAAGGATATTTTATTGACTTCCCTTTATTTAAATCATTAAAATATGTTACCATTAATGTAAGTATATTTGCATATCACTCCAAAAAAATAAAAAAATAAAAATGTTTAGACTTTGATAATGGTATTATTATGGAAGTACGGGGGGAGAGGGGTGCAAAATTACCAAAAAGTTAATAACGTTATGTAAGAACAGCCCCTATAATCCCGACCATAAAGATATAGTTTTCTTGCTTAAGGAGAAAGGGATAAATAGAAGGGTTGTTTGTTTGGAATTACAATTGAATGAAACCATGGCAACTATATCCTTTCCGCTGACTTGCAAGTCACGTCTATTTAATAATAATCATACATGCTAATGTGTGGTTTAGGATCAATATTTTTTAAGAAATGAGTAGTCAGACTTCCATTTTTTTTTCTTACATACTATGCATAACTTTTCTCCATTCTCGAATACTAAGAAAGAAAAAGCGTAAGTAAGTCGTAAGTTTTCGCTCGGTAAGTTTCCGCTTACTTTTATAAATAAAAGTAAATGTTATCTTTAAAATCAATAAATGTTATACAGTGAAAAGTCAAAAATCCGGAACCGGTTCATAAAATAAAACTACTCTGATAACTAATAATAATAAAAATAAAAAACCTGTAAACAAAATCGCAAAGTAAACAATAGCCGTTGTACATGTACAGGTCGATTTCAGCTCTAGCCATTGAAAAAAAATATCGTTCAGAAATATTGAAATGCAAACGAGATTTCTTTAAAAAAAATTCTTTTATAATATTATCATTAGCAGGTCTGCCGCAGGCGATTATTCTTTGATTCCTCGCACATGTTTAACAAAACCAAAAATCTTTACAGAGGCTTTAACAACATTTGCAAGAGAAACCACTACTAAATGTATATTTTAAAAATAGTTGCCTGTGGCAGCCCTGAATTAGCAAACAGATGTTTTCGTGTGAGTGAAGTAGGGGATTTATCTAGTGGGTTAAAAAAAGGGGGGAATCCTATGTTATCGTATGCGAAAAATACTTTCTATTTGTTCATTCAAATTTGTAAATTTCAAAATATATACAGGGTGATTAAAAAAACGTGGACAAAATGATATGAAAAATCAAGCATGCAAAAAGGATAAAGAATCACATAGGAACATAGGGTCGCAAATTACTTGTCACAAATACAGGGTGTTTCATTTTAGCTACACCCGGTTTGAAAGCAATATTTTTGAGGAAAACAAAAATATTGTAACGAAAATGCAACGATATGTACCTTATTTTGTGTGAAATGTGATAACGTTACGAAAAGATCTGCAAAAACATATTGCTCAAGCAATCGATGTTACCGTATAAACTGATTAACAAAGTCCAAAATGCGCGGTGCCAAGTGCATACTGCTGGTGCGCATAATGCAAACTTGTACCACTTTTGTTTAGTGTTATCACATTTAAAACAAAGGTGAGAATGTCTGCTAAATGTTTTATTATGATACACTTCAGTTTTCTGAAATTTATTACCGTCAATCCAAATTGAGTTGGGATGAAACACCCTGTATTTGTGACTCAGCAGGTGGTTTGCGGCCCTATGTTCCTATGTGATTTTTTATCATCGTATGCCTGATTTGTCATATCAATTTGTCCACGTTTTTTTGAATCACCCTGTATATGTTATAGGCCAAACTAGTTTATCCTAACGCCCATCGGATAAACTAGTTTTTCCTAGGTCAAACCAGTTTATCCTAACGCCCATGGGATAAACTAGTTTTTCCTAGTCCAAACTAGTTTGGCCTAACGCTCACAAGATAAACTAGTTTAGCCTGCTATTCATTGGTCTGAACTAGTTTATCCTAGGCGAATTCAATTTGGCGTGATTTTATTGAATCTATAATGATCGCCTCAGAGCCAACATTGTTGTTTATCCTAGGCTGATTTAGTTTATCCCAGGCCAATGTAATTTTGCTTGTTTTTAGCTCACAGGCGTCAAAGCCTGAGAAGTAAGGGGTACTCAGGTTCTGTATGTATGTATGCACGCTTGTATGTACGTATGTATGCATATGCACGTACGTACATAACGTGATAACGCTTTATAAAAATATCAGATTTGTTTCAAATTTTGGATATACGTTTAATCTGACAAGGTGCTTTCCTGATTACTTTTGGCAGTTCATTGGATAAGAATAATAAGGGGGGGGCGAACGAGGGTCTAATCCCTTCCCCCGTTAATTTAGATAAATGATTTTTTCATGATGAAATCATATTCCATTCAATTTTTAGATATAGGATCATTCTGAAAATGCGCCTCCGTGATTACTTATGGGAATTTATTGTTTAAGTATAAAAAGAGGGGCAATAGAGATAACTAAATAATTTAGATAAATGGGTTTTCAACGAAGAATTTACAGATTTGCATTGAGTTTTGGATACAGGTTCTTTCTGATAAGTCTATTCCCTGAACAGTTTGGGGTTTTGATGGTTAAATATAAAGGGAAGAATGAAGAATTACCCCTTTACCAAGGAAAAACTAGTTTATCCCATGGGCGTTTATATAAACAAATTTGGCCTAAAATCGGGTTTGACCAGTATCAAACATGTCTTTCTCGAGAATAAATGTGTCACGAACCAATGCTTATAATATCAATACAGAAATGTAACATGTCCACCGTAGAGATGTGATATATTGGACATGGTGTCTGCTTATTTTATTTTATTTTATTTTTCAGCAGACTCCTACCGTGCTGAGATCAGACTTGTAATTTTTTTTTCTACATATTCGAGCCAGATCGAAACTGAACATAATTGTTCTCAGGATGTGAAGAGCAAGCAATATGCTTTTGAAAATATAACAGCGATAGTGAATTTCTATTAACAGAATCTTTGGAATATACCTTAAGCTGGCTTCAAATTCACTACTCAACAACGTGAAACATTGAAACATTTTCTCACTAACTTTTAACTGTAAAGAGGTCAAGCCTGACTGAAGAGATTTGGAAGGTACTACTGAAGGGATTTGGAATCGAACAACGTTTTCATTTTTGATAAATTAATTACCTGTCGACACATAAGATATTCTTGTTACGGCATCAAGTCTTTCTTTCCTGTGATGTCGCTACCGTAAATTCGATTCAAAATTTAGCTTTAATTGTATTTTCTCAAAGATAAATTGCTTTTATCAAAAAATGGTTAACGCCGTTTGATTGCATAATTTCTAAATGAGAATGTTTGTCAATCTTAAGCATTTCCGAAAAGGGATTAATTGAGAAATACATCAAACAATAACTCGTTTGGATTTGAGAAAAACCTTAAGGAATGAAAGAGAAATATATTCACAAATCTACTTTTTATTATACAGATTGCAAAGTTATGATGTTAATAGTCCTCCTTTTTTCTTTTATTCTAAACTACATTAATTACTTAATGAATCCCTATTTGAATGTTGAACTTCTAAGAATCTAAGTAATCAATAATACATTGTGTATTCTCTGTTTTGCGAACACATCTTAATATTAATGTATAATATACACATCTTAATATAATGTTCTCTTAATTAAAATGTATATTGTTAATTTATTCCATAAACATGTTAGCAGCATTCTTTAGAGGAATTTTATTGTATATAAAGGAAAATCTGAATTTACAGTGCGTGTCAAAAGTTTAAGCACAATAGCAATTTTCAAATAAAACTTTAAATATTCACATTATTTCCATATTTGTTTTGTATATGATAATAATATATATTTAAACACCATAGTCATTGAAATTAACTTTTAAATTTTATTTCAAACCATGGAGTTTAAGAATAGAACAAAAATAACCGTGTCAATAGTTTAAGCACAAAATCGTTTTTATGCAAATTTTACAATCTGACGTAAGCGGTTGCGCACGCAAACAATTTCTGGGTGTATAAGAAGCTGTTAGTTGTTGTTTACGAGTTAGTAAAAAATGCCTCGGTCGAAAGAATTTTCAGGGGAGGAGGTGATAAAAATATGGAGTATGAGCGCAAAATCTTAGTCTGTTTCTGAAATTGCAAGTACATAAAAAAGATGAAAATGGGGTATTCATCAAATTTTGACTCGTGGTAATAATTTGAAACGAAAATTTCGTTCAGGAAGGTCGCGAGTGATTAGTTTGCGCGAAGATAGTCGTATCAGAAATTTGGCTACAACTGGTAATTACTTCCTTTCGCAAATAAAACATGCAGTTGGAGGACAAATATCGAAAAAAACTGTTCATAGAAGAGTTTTGGAATTCAAATACATCAAATATCGTAAAATGGCTCGATTACCGTGTCTCAAACGACACCATAAAGAAGTTAAATTACAATGGTCCAAAGAGCATATGTCATTTGGTGAAAAGTGGCTGAATGTCATATTCAGTGATGAAAAAAAAATGGAACCTTGATGGCCCTGATGGGTTTAAGTACTATTGGCATGATCTCCGCAAAGAACCTAGAAGTATATTTAGCCGACAACATAATGGTGGTTCTGTAATGGTGTGGGGGGCTATTTTTTTTTAATGGTCAGACATCTCTAGCATTCATCAGTGGTCGTGAAAACTCTGAAAACTATCAAGAGACACTTGCCGATCATTTGCTTCCTGTTGCCGAGGTTTTGGGGGAAGAAAAAGGGTTATTTCAACATGAAAATGCTTCGATCCATACCTCAAATTCAACTTCATCGTGGCTTAAGTCGAAAAAAGTGCCTGTTTTGAAATGGCCGGCAATTAGTCCTGATTTAAACCCTAAAGAAAATATGTGGGGTATTCTCACTCATGCAGTTTATCCAAATGGAAAGCAGTATTTTTCAGTTAAAGATTTGAAAGATGCCATTGGGAACGCTTGGTTTAAAATTGAACCAGAAACAATACAGAATTTCACTTTATCGATGGAAGACCGTATATTTAAAGTAATTCAGCATAAAGTAGCAATAATCAAGTATTATTTTTTTATTATTATTGTTTTGCTAAAGACTAAAAACTACTGTGCTTAAACTTTTGACACACTCATTTTTGTTGTTTTGATAAATTTTATTATTTAAGATAAATTTTATAACATAAATCTGTTTACTATCTTTTTAAAACTACAATTTGTGGATTATGTGAAAAGAAAATTAACTTTCATTCATTAATAAAATTTTATTTTGAAATTTTCTGTTGTGCTTAAACTTTTGACACGCACTGTATTACAGAAATTGAGTCGGGCCAGTTCCGGTCGGAACGGGCCTCTTTTCATTGATTTCTGTACAGGCAGGACTCGGGCTGGACTTTTAATTTTTATTCCGGGTCGGGCAAATATAACTTTCCATCGGGAAGGGCGGGGCACGGACCTCGAAGTTCCGGACCGCGCATACCTCTATAACACAGGCATGTCAAACACGTGGCCCGCGGGCCAAAATTGGACCGCCGGGAACTTCTGTGTGGCCCGCTAAGCTTTTAGCATTTTCATATGTTTGATTCAGTTCTTAGTTGATGCTGAAAATACACTTTGCATTGCAAATATTACAGCGTTGCAAAATTGGAGAATTATTTTATTCAAAATGTCTACTAATACTTCATAATATTAATCTTCATTGTATTTAATTTCAGATATCGACATACGTTAAATTTAATGATCCGCAATTAAATAAAGAAAAGTCTAAATTTTTAAATTAATGATTGTTATTTTGGATGAAAATTTTTTACAGTTTGGCATAGGAGAAGCAAACAACACCGATTCAACACCACTGTGGCATAAAAGATGCAAACATACAGTCATGAATATGATCAAATCTAACTCATTTTAAAATTTCGTTTCCAGGAGATCAAGGGCGGATCTGGAGAGTCTTCAAGGAGGGGGCGATTTTAGAAATTTGAAGACTCGACATTAATGCGTGGGTGGGGGCTAATTTTTTCACTGCGGGTCGTGTTGCTTTTATATTTAGCTGTGGGTCGGGTCTGGGTCCGGTTGACTTCTAGTGTTTGCTGTGGGTCGGGTTTGGGTCCGGTTAACTTCCTTTTCTTATTGCTCGTCGGGTTAACTAATATTTATGTTGTGGATCGGATTAGCAGGCGTTTTTATTTAGAAACTATGGGGTTATCCATTTTTCGATAAGCAGTAGTTGAAGAAAATACTGTGAAAATTATCGTTTTGAATAGAATTTCTGGAAGCGACAGCATGAGAAGGTAGAAAAATCCGCAATCATTTGACGTGCGAGGAGAAAACTGCGCCCGAGGCAAAGCAAAATGTGCCCCCCCCCCCCCCCCCCCGCCGACTCAACTTTTTCTTGTAACAGGCCAAAAATTACGCCAGTAGCATAAATTTGGCATTTGGCACCCCTTAAATTTCCGCGCCCGGGCCGACCGCATTCTTCGCCCCCCCCCTTTCGCACGGCGCTGCATATTGTCTGTCCTACGCAACTTGAGAACAATTAAGTCTAGTTCCAGCCCGGCTCGTCTATATGTAGAAAAATAATGCAAGCCTGATCTCGGGCCAGTACGAGCCTGCTAAAAAAACATTAAACCCGGGTTACACTCAATATAATTCTCCGATGCTGATCTCTACACTGTAAAAGTTACATTTCTGTATTGATGTTGCCAAACTAGTATCGGCTGGTGACGCACATTTATACTTATTCTCATTAAACCCATATAATTGAAAATAGCTCATATTTTCACGTTCCTGCTTAAATCTTTATAAAGGGCAGCAACCCCGCTATTTTTTTGTTATGGGCTCGGCCCATATGGCCCTTCAATTTTTTTGCCGGTTCGGCCCGTTTGTTTTGTTTATTGGCCAGGCCTGTTCGAAAAATTATTCTAATTTTGCTGGCCCGTTAGAAAATTCGTTAGAAAATTCGGAACCATTTCGCTGACTCGGCCAGATCCGGGCATGTGCATACGTCTAAGCTGGGTCGGACACGGACCGAAATTTAACTTTCATTCCGAGCCGAACCCCGACCAGGGAAATTTTAGTCAGTGCGGACTAGAGATAAATTCGGGCTCTTATTCCACAGCACGGTCCCGCCTGAGCCAGAAACATTTTGCGGCATCAAGAGCAAAAGCCTGATAATGAAATTATACAGTAGAAAAAATTGCATAATACTTATAAAAAATGCTCCAAAAGTAATTATAATTTTAAAGCTATTTTTTAATATAAAAAAATGCTGTTAAACGAAAAACTTAATTTAATATTATCAAAAGAACAGTTTGGTATAAAATAAAAATATACTTTACGCATAAAATGATTCTCATATTTTGTCTCTGTTTTAGTAAGAAAATATTATGGACAATAGACATATTAATCAAGTGTGTTTCATGAATAAATGCATGGAACCTGTAGAAAATACTGTCTATTATCTATTAAATCGGACAACATTTTAAAATTTTCTGTAAAAAATGCACATTCTTAACTATAACTATTTCATTCTTCATAACAAGCAGAGCTGCTAGAGCGTACCAACTTAATGCTGGAATCTGTCGTAAGCAAAAGGCGGGGTCAAGGCATATGCCATCTAGCGGCAGGGGTGCATAACTAGAGGATGACGTGGGTTTGACGTCATATATGCGCAGATGTTTATTATCTCCATATCTTTTGCGCATATTTTCTGAATTTTCTCTCAGTCATGACAAATTAATCAAGTCTACGAGGTTTATTGCAAAACATTTTTGTTATAGTTTGTTTCGATAAAGTCATGTACATTTAAAAAAATAGTCACAATATCATTTTAATTTTATTTTAAGAGAAAAAGTACTAATTAGTACTCATAAGTACCATATCATGCTACGAAAAATATTGACTTTTACCCTAAAATTAAAATAATAATGAGACTTTTTTTAAATACACATATTTTTAATTAAAAAGATCTGTGTTTAAAAAAAAAGTCTCATTGTCATTTTAATTTTAGGGTAAAAGTCAATATTTTTCGTAGCATTATATGGTACTTATGACTACTAAGTTAGTACTTTTTCTCCCAAAATTAAAATGATATTGTGACTATTTTTTTAAATGTACATGACTTTACCGAAACAAACTATAGCAAAAATATTTTGCAATAAACCTCGTAGACTTGATTAATCTGTCATGATTGAGAGAATAGCTTGAAATTTATGAATGAATTTTTAATATGAAATCTCAAAATGGCTTTGTCTGTTAAAAAAAAAAAAAAAAAAAAAAAAAAAAAAAAAAAAAAGGAGTCTAAGCAATGATTTTAGGAAAATTATTGTCTAGAACGTTAAATATTTAAACAAATAAATTAACAATATTTCTTTGTTTAACAAAACAAAATTTAATACATACATTTAAGATTAAAGTTATTCCGAATATACGTATAATAAAATAGGTTTTTAAATTAAAAGAATGAAAAGTTTGCAAGTTAAATAATAAAAGTCGATACGACCAAGAAAACATTGGATTTTTATCGTCTGAAATTGGTAAATAAAAAATGCAGCTTGTTGTAAATAAAAGTTGAATATTTTATTTAGTATTAAATTCTATACATTTTTAAATATTGATAAATATTATATTATCATATGAAATACTACGGTGTATATCATTTTGTATAATTTAGCTCATCAAAAAATTACTAAAATGTGACACTATTTCAAAATTCTGCATTTATATAATTACTTACAAAATTTAATGAGTCATCTTTCATTACATTAAAAGCGTAATTAAAATCGAACATATTTTAATCAGCGATATTTGTATCGCATAGTTAAATGATATTTCATCTTAGTATATTTTATGTTAATATTTAGTCGTACTACACTTATTTATTCTATATTTATTTACAATATTTCAAACCTAAAACTAATTCTACGAAATATTTTGAAGTAACATTTTATAGAAACAAAAAAGTTTTGTTGCCATTCACACAAAAGAAACTGCCATAATCCTCTCCTTAATAATCCTCTAGTTATGCACCCCTGCCGCTAGATGGCATATGCCTTGACCCCGCCTTTAATCTTGCGGACAGCTCTTCCATAGGAGTTGGAACGCTTGAATATATATGCAGTTTTGATAACAAGCCTTCGTTACAGCATGACCCCCCAAAAAAACTTCAAATTAAAATTTTTAAAGTTCACTTTTTTAGGAACAGGGGAAACACTACTTGATCGCAAGAATATAGTAAATACATTTACTTACCGCTTCGGCATCAGCAAAGAGCCCAAAAGAAATGATAATTACTACAGTTATTTCTATATGAAAAGCGATTACGACTTGTATACGTTGCATACACTAGAAATTTAAATTATTCGGTAATCGCAAAATAAAATCAAAAGAAAATATTCTTTTCGCGTTATATATCTAAATAATAATAAACGATCCAATTGCAAAATAATCTCTGCCACAAACAAAAATCGAACTAAAGATAAATTCATTATTCCCGCCTTTTTTCGTAGGCGCCGGATTGTCGGTCGTCGGCAATGCTTGAACAAATCTACAGATGTAGATATGACTAATTGTTTTTTCTTTTAATAGCATTCAAATAATAAATAAATAGAAAAAAAATTGTGTTTCACTTTCATTTTTATCAAAATAACAAGACATTGATTTGAAAAGGAATAAGTGCTAATTTTTAGGGTTTTTTTTTTTTTTTTTTTTTTTTTTTTTTATTATTCATTGATAAATAAAATTTTCAGATTACAGAAAAAATGAGTCCAAATCAGTAGACCAGTATAAAAACAGAGCACGATCTCGTATCGGACACGGGCTGAGTCTGAACTTGTGTCATTTCTAATGCAGACATCTAAGAAGAATGACTCCAGGCCAGACTCGATCTGGAAGTCAGGCCCAACCCAAATCTGCAGAAAAATAATGATCATGATAGTATCAAATAAATGACAGCCGAGTTCTGAATGCGGCAAGACAAGACAAGCCCGAGCCTCTCGAACTTAAAAAGGCGCGGCCCGGGGGGGCGGATTCTAGTTAGGATTTAACTCATTTCTTCCAAGGATGCATGTATTTTGGGGAAACTTTTATTAGCACAAGAAGTGAAGACGATCGCCAACTTCAGACCCGCCATTGGTCCCGAACCAAATCTGCAGAAAAATAATGATCACGATATGGCCCAGTTCTGAAAGCGAGAAGACCTGACCCAGCCCGAACCTCGCGAAACTAAAAAGGCGCGGCCCGGGTCGGGCCGCGACGGACTCGATTTAGGCTCCAATTCATTTCCTGCGAGGATGCATGTCTTTTTAGGAAACTTTTATTAGCCCAAGTGGGGGAACGATCGCCCTTTCGCCCCCTCCCCCCTTAGATCCGTCATTGCTTCTCACCCCTTATGGTCTGGTTCGATTTTAGACCGAGCGTTTACCTCAAGGAAGAACGAAATCCACGCCAGGCCCGCCCTGAAAAAAAAATTGTGGCTCGATTCCGTTCTACAGGATAAAATAAGACTCAACCCGCCCCGGTTCTGAAAGTGTAAAGACCTGACCCAGTACTGTGACTTAAAAATGGCGCCGGGCCGCGCCATTCTCGAGTTTAAGTCCATCACCGCGCCGGTCTCGAGTTTAAGTCCAATCCTTTTTCCGTGCGGGCATCTAATATCGTTTTTCAGACCCTTTATTGGGCTCAAGGGGGGAGGGGGCGATCGCTCCATCGCCCCCCCCTTAGATCTGCTATTGCAGGAGATAGGTTATGCAAAAATTATCAATAAAAAAGACAAGAACATATCTTAACCCATTGGGGACGAGCAACACGTATACGTGCCGCAAAAAGGCTTAAGAATCCGCGTTTATTTCCACCAGTAAAATTATACTGAAAATTTTGACTTATTTAATCAGAGCATTTTAATGATTTAATGAGGAACAAATTTCTGTTCTTAGAAACTGGCGACAAAGCATTAAAAATTTTGTAAAAGGCTCCCGTCGTGAAGAGGTTAATCTGAAAATTTAAAAAAATTATATTTTCTTTCTAATAGTTTTTTATGTATTTTATGTTGAAACGAATACATTATTTTATTGTTCCCTTTGATTCACTGTGACATTACAAAGTAATGCGTGGTGTTTGTTAGGTATTAAAAATGTATCGAAAATCCAATAAAATACAACGCTAATTTTTAATTAAAAGTCCCAAAAAATCAAAAGAAATAAATAGCTTTAAAAATGAAAGTGGCACGATTTCTCGTCTCGTAAAATAATAATAATAATAATAATAATAATAATAATAATAATAATAATAATAACAAGTTGAATGTAGATACTGCCATTGCAGAATTCAGTTTCACCTCCGATTAGAAAAAAAAAATAAAATAAAAACAAAAATAAATCGATAGAGGTTTTTTAGAAGGGCGACCCCGTTTAGAATGCAATGAACTAACTTCATTTTTCTTGTGTTTATCAATACGAGGTGGAACCCGTCGAAATTCGACGAAAGAAAATGTTTAAGAAGGAACTGCTTTATTTATTTATAATAAATCTATGTAATTACTTGCAGCAAAAAATGCATCTTATTGATCAGTGTACTTCTCAAACAAATATTATAAAAAAATACATCTTATATTGATCAGTCTAATTCTAAAACAAATATTATTTTAAGCCAAGATTAACAAAATACTATAAAACTCGGTTGTCCAAATTTTTAAAATTCAACTTTAATCTCATATAAAATCTTCAAAATATAATAAAGATCAGCTATTATGATGAAGGTATTAATTGAGGCTCTTATGTTTGGTATAAATGCGAATGAAAAAAAAATTATTCCAAATTGACACGATCATAGAATTTCACGCGAAATTAAAATCCGTCATCATTTTCATCTTCTCAAAATTTAAACATGTATTTCTCATATCCGCATTCACCATGTTTAAAAAATGATATTTTAATTTGATCATTTTAAAATCACTAACTCAAAACTTGAACATATTTAAATGATAAATAAAACCGAAGTCGTGGAATTTTATAACAGACGATATTTTTTGCAAAGTATACGCATTTTTATTTCTATTTTTCTTTTCAATTTTAAGAGAAAATGGAGTGATTCTGTTGCCACAAATCCAAATTAGTACTAAAAACTATAAAAAAATTAATATCTCAAAAACAAATTGTGATACAGCATTCAAACAAATTGTATTTAAAAGTACATTTTTTTCTCTATACGACGATGTAAATATCGAAAATATGCTATCTTTAGAAGTATAAAATTTGCAGTAGCGAAAAATGCAAAACTGAAATTGCATGGGATAGTGTTGCCATTCGCAAAATGACGAATGCGTTACGCACAGATACGTTTGGCCTTTATAATATAGATAATAGCAAACAGAACGGCGTGAAATACCCAGTTGATTAGCAATTTCTCTCTGAGACTTTGGAATTGCATAATAATAAAAGAGATATAATTTGACGTGCTACTTCTTCATTGACTAGATTCATCAAAAACGGATTTTTTCTTTAGTTTAAACGCTTTTTTATAGACTCTGAGAAAAAGGAAATGCATTTTAACAATAAAACGAGTGGAATCCCGTCGAATTCGACGAATGAAATGTTTAAAAGACCCGATCTATTTGGCTTTAAAAAAAAGCATAAGTAATTACATTATTGAATCAATATATAATAAATATATTTCCAAACTTAATGTCAAGTTTTCCGGTTACAATTTTGCATGCAAATATTTGCACATCTTCAGTTAAAATTGTAATCTGAGTGCCGGCGAAATCCAGAAATTTTATTTTATATGCACTACAGAAAAATAAATTAAAAAAAAAAAACTAATTTAATTTTTACTATGACATTATTTTCACCAACTGAAGTCATCTGAAAGTAAAATCTCAATCTCAGTGTCCATAATAAAAAGAAATATTGAAATGTAATATCGTTATGAGTAAAAATGCGATGTTTTAAATAGTGACGTCATTTTCACTTCAAATGTTTTTTAAAAGTTACTGTTATGAGTAATATGAAAAAGGCATCCGTAATAATATTGTAAATTCATTTTATCTGGTTGCTGAATGCCATCATTTTCCTCATTTGAAATATTTCTTACTTTGCTTTAGACATTAATTTTTATCATAAATTATTTTCTGTTATTTTATTTACATTATTAATATTATTTCTCAGTAAATATATATATATATATATATATATTACCTCAATTAGTGCATAATTATACGCAATCATTTTATTGTGGTTAAATTTTACGAAAACAATTAATTTTTTTTCTTTTAAATGCGAGGACATGTTCACTGATGAAATAAAGTTTCTGACTTGTGGAAAGTAATAATGGAAAATAAATTTTTATTATCGAGAGAAAAGCTAAACTAAGATGCCATCATTTTGAAGAAATATCGTAAAAAAGCATTTAAAATTAAAAATAAAATATAAAAAGGGAAATAAATTAAAAAGTAGCTAAAATGGGCACAACTGCAAATAAATAGCTTTCATTTAAAAAAATAATTATCAAAATCGGTTGAGTAGAAAATTCAGGGATGATGACACGACATTTTTAGCTTGTCTGAAAGAAATAGCATCGGAGGCTAATAATAATAATAATAATAGTAAAATAATAATAATAATAACAAAAAAATGTTACCTGTTTTTATTATTTGGCTGATGCATAGTCGAAAGCGAGCATTTTGGACATTAATTAATTTCATTCTTAAAGGTTAGTAAACATATTCTTGTAAATTATCCCTGTGTGTTCTTTATATTTCTTGATGCTGAAGATATAACATCATAGATTCATTGAAATCATCAAATTGAATTTTTTTCTCAAACAAAGACTGAAAAATTGTGTTTGATATGTAGAAACTCCGTTGAAGTTTGCCAAAAATTTATTCACAAATATTTCGAAAACCCCACAAATATCTAGTTCTCAAAAATATAGGTGAAAGAAATTTACTCTGTGGGCAATTTTTTTTTTTTTTTTTTTTTTTTTTTTCGCAGACACGATGTGTGCTTAAAAATATCTGAGGTGAATCAGGAAATTATTCCTATGCCGGATCAATAAACATAGCTATTATATTTTAATCAATTATGAAATTTTTTTATTTTATAATATTATATTGTAAATAATTGAGTTCTATCAATGATTGGTTTTATAAAAAGTAGCAATTACAACATAAAAGAAAATGCAGATATTAGGATTAAAAATTTAATAATACATTTTGTATAATTTTGATTGCGACTTAAATTTTAAAAAGTTCAATATGTGTTTAAGCATATTTGTATTTTTATTTTAACTTGTTTTTCATTAAATTTGACAGTGCACTCTCGTAATGTTCTTTTGCTGCAGATTTGTTTGTATTTAATAAATATTTTTAAACATTTTCTTGTGCGTGTTTCGAATTTTTCCAATAAATAGATTTAAATTTTTGTGTGTATTTTTGTTTGCTTATTTGTTTTTTAAAACTGTGTTGTATTTTTAATGTACAGTTTTCATTTTGTGCGATAGCCATCAAAATAATCTCTTCTTTATTTTCGGTAATGTGGCCCGTGGCTTTCTGTAGATTGCTAAATCTGGCCCGCGGCGGTAGACGAGTTTGACATGCATGCTCTAACAATATCTCACTACCCGTCGAATAAAATATATTATACAGGGGTGATGGCAAAACCACTTTGCACAAATATAGCAATACAGCGGCAGTCGGGATCAATAATTAAAAGATTATTGCCCAGTTGTAACTGATGGCTTTGCGTTCACAGCCTATTTATCGTAATTGTTTACTACAGCCTTATTATTTTTTTGAAAGAATAATACCCCCTGGTAAAACAAAGTAAGGGGGATTAGGTCCCCATTTCCCCCAATTATACTTGACCATTGAACCCCCCCCCCAAAAAAAAAAAAAAAATTATCGCAGATATGCTTCATGAAATTGAACAATTAACTATATTTCGAAGCAAATCGGATAATTCTGCACAAAAACACATTTATCTAATTTAAGGGAAGTAATCCCCCTTTCCTCCCTTTATAATTAATCATTAAACCCCTAAAACTATTCAGGAATTCACTTTATCAAAAAAAAACTGTATCCATAATTGCGGCAAATCGGATAATTCTGCATAAAAATCCATTAATCTAATTTTAAAAAGGGAATAAGTCGTCCACTGCCCCATTATATACTTAACAAAAAAAAAAAAAAAAAAAAAAAAAAAAACCTAAATAATCAATGAAGCGCCTCATCAAAATGAACTTATGTCCAAAATTTGAAGCAAATCGGATAATTCTGCATTAAAACCCATTTATCTCAAATAAGGAAAGAGATAAATTCTCCGTTTCCTCTTTATACTTACAAGGAAGGTCTCCATACGGGCATACTCCGAAAAATCTGAAAAAATTACAGAACGTTCTTCTCGTATGGATATATACGTTTATACAAAAAATTTCGGCGGAACCTCCATTCAGTATCCGTAAAAAAATAATCAAAATTTCGTTATTTGGCGATTTATCGCCAGTTGGCAATGGAATGTAATTTCAAAAAATATTTTACGTCAAATGCACTTCAAGGGAAGCAAGTTTCATGTTGAACTTTTTTTGATAAATTTAATTTAAATAACTTTAGTTTTGTAAGTTTTAGTTTGTTTAAGTATAATTTTGTTATATTAATATGTATTTATATTCAAATTTAATCATCAAAATTTGAGATTTAAAACAAAATTAATAATTTAAATTAATTAAATTTGTTTCAAGCTCAAAGTCCAATTGAAAATTGTCGATTAGATTTTGTTGCTATGGAAACATCGGTTTTTATTTTTAAACACGCTCAAATGTATAAAGATAATTTTTCTGAATATGATTTTTTTTATGTATGAAAACACTTTTTCCATTGATTACTTAAATAATTACTTCAACAAGTAATATATACATATGTAATACAATATGTATATATATGTATATAATACATTAAAGTCTCTTATTGCTTATGTTTAAATTCATTAAATACCATTAACACGCATTCTAAATATCCAACAGTTTTGAGTTGCATTTTAATCGTTTGCTTTTGGCGAGGAAAAGGACTGCTCGCCAAATCGTGTGATTCTTTCGTCTTTTCACGCCAAATGTTCGAAAATACATACATATATATATATATATATATATATATATATATATATATATATATATATATATATATTTTACATATTGAGACCTTCCTTGTTAGTCAAAGAACACCCAAAAGTAATCAATGAAGCGACTCATCAGAATGAACATATCCAAAAACTGAATCAAATCGGGTGATTCGCATGAAAAACTCATATACCTAAATTAGGAGAATTGGGCGTTCTTCCCTGTAAATTTAATCTATGAACCCCCTAAAATTATTAAGGAAGCGCCTTACCAAAATAAACCTATATCCAAAATTTCAGGCAAATAAGTAAATTCTTGTAAAAAAAACCATTGACCTAAATTATGGGGGATAACCCCATTTCCCCTTCTTTTATATTTAAACAATGAACACCCACAACAAATCATGGAAGCGCCTCATCTGAATGCTCCTATATCTGAAATTCGAATGAAATCTACTAATTATGCAAGGAAACACATTTATTTAAATTAAGAGGGGGGCGAATTAGCTTCCCGTTCTTCCTCCCCCTTTATTATTTCCAAATGAATTCCCAAAACTAATCAGAAAAGTGCCTCATTAGAATAAACCTATATTCAAACTTAATGCAAATCGGGTTTTTGTACCAAGAATTATTACGCTATGTACGTACGTACATACATACATACAGACAAAACCTGCGGCCATATTAGGTCTCAGGCTTTGAGAGCTTGATGAGATAAAAACATGTCAAATTACATTGGCCTAGGATTAACTAGAAAGTTAAGTGTGAATGAGACATTTGTGCCTGGATTATGTTTTTAAAGCCTGTTCCTAAATCCAAAAAAAAAAAAAAAAAAAAAAAAAAGGCTACTTTCAGATGCATTTTTGTTTGCACAAAATATAGGCTGGTTTTCTTATTCAGAAATTTTCTAATCAAAAGCCGTTTCATTTTTTTTTCTTTAAATACAAAAGATCTTTAAGAAAATACTGTCAAAGTTGATGTTTTGAACTGGATATCCAAATGCAAAGATCCCCACCAGTGGCTGAGAGGTTCTGCTCTCGAAACTGGTAGACGTCAGATACTGGGTTCGAACTCAATCGTGGCCGTCGGCTTAATCGTGCAGTGTTCCGTGGTTTTCTTCGAACCATAGATTTTCTTGTGTAAATACGGATTAGGTCCCCTTAGGGCCTATATACCTCGTGCTGATAATTGGTCGTCACAAATACAACCAACTAAACACAAAGCGAGGACAAATCCAAACGCCCCGTGATTTGATCGCCATTCTTTAACTCGAGAAGTAATATATTTATCAAAAAGTAAAAGCTTGATTCGATTCCAAATCGTTTCCATTGTTCAAACCTGTCAATGTAAAACTTAAGGCGCCACACTAGTAACTCAAAAAAAAAAAAAAAAAAAAAAAAAAAAAATCCGGATGATAATGTTAAGAAAAAAGGGGCTGTTATTTTCAAATGTTTCGTTCAATTTTTAATTTACATGATTCTTTTTGCATAAGATAGATAAGGACGATCTACAACTGGGCTAGTTTTTACTTTTTCAATTTTGATTTCAAATTTTTCTTAAAAAAATACTTTAAATTTCGGAACCGGTGTGAACTGGGTTCTGGAATTGAGACTATCATAATATAAAAAATATATAACCAAAATCGAAAAGGTAAAAACTAGCCCGGTTGTAGATTGCTCTCAGCTATCGCATGCAAAATAAAATCATTTTAAAAATATTAAAATTTGAGCGAAATATTTGAAAAGAACGCCCCCATAGACTTAACATTATCATCCGGGTCTTTTTGTGCGACTCCGTCAGAAAGTTTCGCGTTGTTGAGCAGGTGACTTTTAAGTACCACTTTATGCACTTTTTACTCAGTACAGAAATACAAATCAATCTCTACTTAAACAAGTTGGAAATTGCACGTGAACCGTAGCAAATGAGGTGCGTTCGTACGATAACGAAGTTTTAAAAATATTACTCTCATATATCAATCTCATAAAATTGTAAATAGTGAATTATAATTAAAACGCTCATCAAACAATGTTCTCCCTATACCATTATGTAATGGAATACTTTTTGTGGCCTTGTAAATCAATAACAAACGTTCTTTGCACCACAAATTATGTAAAATGTATATTATAATATGTACTTTATAGTTGCATATAAATTTTATTGGTGTAACGCCATTAAAATGCATTTGAAACTTTTTCCCCATTGACCGTAATGTAAGGGAATACTTTTGATTGCCCCTGTAATTGTTCTATGCATCCGATTTTCATAACATTTGAAATGACTCGATAAAATTTTGTAATAATTATGTATTTCAAATTTCAAACGATTCGGGTGGGTAGTTTTTGAGTTGTTATATGCGGACAGACGGACGGACTGAACGACCACTATAGGTGCTACGTATTTACATAATTACGAACGCACCTAAAAAGTCTTTAAATCGTCTAAAAGATCGTTACATGGCAAATTCGTTAGATAAAAATTCACCTTATACATAAAATATATGTATAGCACTGTACATAAAACCGTCCAAAATAGCGTAGTAATAAAAACATGGCACTGCTCGGAATTCATAGTGCTGCCATCTATGTTAAAGATGGGAAGACTTTGACTACAGTGTATACCAGGATTGATTGTATATCAGGAAATGGTGAAGTAATTAAAACATTTATGTATGAAAGAGATATTATATGAACTTTAAAAAAGTTCACTATTTTAGTTAAGGTAATTAAAATAACGAAAGTGATGTTACAAGTTAAAAAATGTACAGCTTATTTAAAACTTCTTTGTACTTTCAAATTTTTCCAAACTCTGCATCAGAGAATATTTTAATAACTAATTGGGTGATTATTACAAGATGTCGGATTTTGATCATCTGAGATATTGAAAGTATCCATTGAAAATAATTCAAAATTTCAAGGGGTAAATTTATTTTTCATGAGAGAATAAAGGATTTTCAACGTGAAATTGCTGAATTTTGAAGAACTTAAATATTAAACTAAATTTTATGTGATTGTATGTCATTTTTTGGCATTTGTATGCCTGGATAATGACAATTTTACTCTAAAACTTTTTTTTACTTTCTTGTTTTATTTTCTTTCTTTTAGGTCTATCATTTTGATTTTGTTTAACGGAACATATTTTCAATATAGTAGCTTAAACTCTATGTAATGTTGTTCAGATTTATTTGTTCATTTATGAAAGACATGAAAATGACATAATAAAAGTCAACTCAGTTTTTACAAAGACTTTAATCACATTATTTCAAAGAAATACCTAAAAGATCTTGCTGGTAGTTATGATTTTACTTCGGCTGACTTAAACTATACCAAAAATCTATATAGATATCACGCTAACGTATGTAGCACAAAAATCGCGGTTATTTTTAATTGTTTAATGGCAACGCCCGAAAG